>JAFEMH010002341.1:0-352945 GCA_022495995.1 Adenophora triphylla var. japonica | reverse complement strand
GATGAGATTGTCAATTTCGAGGGCTATAAATTGAGCCCTCCGAGTCACAAAAATAAGGAGGAAGAACACACGAACCTCGGCGAAATATAGAGAAAACGGTGAGAATTCTTCAAGAATTGTCACCTTTTTCTCTCAATCTTTCCCAACTCATACTCATCCACTCACTCTCATATTAAAGCCCTAAACACTCATACACTCAAGCCAAACACTCAAGAACACAAGGAAGGTTGGTAAGCCCTCCTCTTCCTACAACCTAAATCTCATCCCGTGCATGCATCTTCAAACTACAAAATGTAGTTCTTTCATCTTCTTTCTCTAGATCTAGGAAGATCACCATGGAAGACCATCTCCATGGATGATCTTCTACAAAGATCAACATTATTTTCAAAGCTTTTCCATGCTTACTTGCAAAAATGCACTTTCAAAACCCTAAAAAACCATTTTCAAGCACAAAATCTTGATTTCAAAGGGTAAAATCCCCTCCCCAAGCAAATGAAATGCTTAGTCCTAATGTACCCCAAGGATGGTTTGGTATAGTTGATTCACCACTAAAATGTCTAGAGATCACTACTTCAAAACCTAGGGAAATGGGGACAAGCATATGAGATGCGAAACCCCCTTAAAATCATCTTTTCTTTCTTGAGAAGTTGTTGTCCAGTAGCAATTTTCTCAGACCTCAGTCCATGATCTTAATTTTTGGACACAGATGAACTTGGAATTTGGTGTTGACTACAAAATAACTTTTTGTAGCCAACATCCAGAGCTTTCCAGACATATTTTTACCTTATTTTTGGGTGAGTAAAACTCCTCTTTTCAAATTTTCTTTCAGAGGCTAGTTCATCAGCTTCTGGGAATCCAGATCTCATATCTGAGGTTTCCAGAAGGTTTTGACCCCTCAAATCTTCTCCAAAATGGAAAATTCCTTCGCACAAACTTTTATTTAAGGTGTCTAGAACAACTTTCATTCTCTGAGTTTATCCAGATTATGAAGTTTTAAGACCCCTTGAATCCCTTTAAAAAATCAAAAAGGTCCACTGCCTTTTTCATTCTGGCAGAAATGGCTCTCAACTTCAAAAGGTCTTTTGAGTACCAAATCTCAATCCAAAAATCTTCCAAAAAATCATGGGATCAAGTTTAAAGTCTTAAAAAGATATCCCAATTTTTACTTTTTTCTGAGTTTACCAACTTATTTTGGCCCAAAACACACACACACACACACACACAAATGATTTTCAGCTTGGAAGACTACCGTTTTTTACGAGGCGCGTCGGAGTGCACACTAACGTCCTTCCCGACGCGTAACATGACCTCCGAACCTAAATCTCTGATCTCGGGCTTTTTCAAAGTTTTGGCCCTTCAAAATTAAAATGGCGTGGCGACTCCGTTTTTCCGGTTTTATTTGGTTTTCAAGAAACGCAAAAATAGAATTTTTCCCTTGAAAAAGGCAACACATCATCAGTGGCGACTCGGCTATTGGGGACTAAGCTTTTTAATAAAAAATGGTATTCGGTATATTGGTGGAAACCACTAAATTTCCCGTTATCGCCTCCTAACACGAGTCGGGGATAAATTGTGGTCCTAACAATCCCACGTACCCGGTATCACCGTTTTCAAAAAAAAAGCTTTTGAGGGTCAAGCTTCCGTCCGGCTTTGAAAATCATTTTTGTGTGTGTGTTGATTTTGCACGGTTTTCATGTTGTTTTGGCCGCCTCGGAGAAAGTCAAAATTTTATTTGTCGGAATAATGTCCCTAGCGTCGGAATTTTCGTGCTTATGTGCTCATTAAAAAAATTCAAAAAAAAAAAAAGATTTTCAAAAAAAAAAGAAAATTTCCAAAAAAATCATGCATCATATTTTTTAAGACACATAAAATTTCTATTTTACTCGGAAAAAGAATATAGGCTAGCACACTGTACGCGCACGTGGTACCGTACAGCACACCTTACGTCCTTAACAGGGAAATCCTTGTCGCGGTCCGTTTGGTCTTATTACGCCTCTCGGATGAGCGCGGGACTACCCCAGGCATCCCATGGAGCCTCGTGTCGACCATGCACTTGTCAGTGACACACTTTGTCAGAGACCCGGTTGGTTTTAGTACGAGTGCGTGTCATGCCCTGTCCGTGTATAGACCTTTCCTTTCAAGCCTTTGTCGGCATACCGACTCAATATCTTCGGGTCCCTAATCGGTCGAAGTGCCGGTTTTCCGCCGCGAGACTTTGACCAAGATGATGACCAGGCGCCTTGACTTCGGCTCGGCGGCACAAATTATGCGGACTCCCAGCATGTGACTGAGTCATCAAGGATTAATGACTATTCCATGCCTAATTACGGCTTAGCGACGACAAGTCAAGATCGATCGTGGACGCTTATCGGTCCAAATCATGCGGAGCTTTTTGTCGAGCCCTCGGACATGATCTTGACTTTCGGCGTCGGCTTTGTCCGTAATTTACATCGAATGCTCGTTAAGACTCGATTACCCTTGGACTTTTAGGATCGTTTTCTTTCGGTCGGTGGGACCCGCTTGCCCTATAGGACCCTCGCCGAGGCTGTCCACCTGGGAGGTCGAAATACGGGTGGAATACGAGGGGCTTATAGACGTAGTGACGGGACCCGGCTGATCCGGGAATCAGTAGTTTGCGAAAAAGAAGAGCAATCTTTTCCAGCCGATTAGGTTAATAAAACATGTTTTAAGTAAACGTGAACAAATAGCGCATGTTGCATGAGCGAAAAGCCCCAAACACCTACCCTCCTTCCATTCCCGGACATCGAACCTTCGTGTCCTTTCCCCGCTGACTCGCATATAGCTTGGTTTCGGGCACGGGTCATAGTTTGATCGGTTGGGAAGAGTCAGCGCATCGTCGGCTTCGCCGTTTGTTCCAGACTAGGGTTTGAGAATGTACGCATCGGCCCGGTAATGATGGGGATAACGTTGCTCAGGTCCTCCAAAATCCCTCGAACAGGACCCGTGTTGGATCCGGTTGGTAGAACAAATGAGACTTCGACATGAGGCTCAAATTGATGACCTCTTTTGGGGTAGTCGCAAGTCATGGTTTGACTATCGAGTCTCAATTCGATGGCACTTTTACCGCAAAGGCGAAGAGGGTTCTCCTCCTCTTCTTAACGATCCGGATACATCAAGATGCTACCCCAAGATTCCTATGTTTCCCTGCATAGGGACTCACTTGCCCGACTTACGGGGCAGCGGCCCCCAACGGCGATCGGGGACGAAAGAGTTCGGTATCTTTGTCGGTTGTCCCCTCTCGAAGTGATGATCCCACAAATATCGGCTGAGTGATGAAAATCGAGGGGAACAGTTGAAGGAATATGGTCGGCCATCAAAGTCACGGAAGAACGCCGGAAACGAGACGGCGAGCTGGATTGAAGAGGCCACACGCCACTTCGGGACCTTAACAATATCCCAAGCGGCGGGGCTACCTTGAAAGACAAACATGTGCCCGTTCCCAGGGACCTCAATATCTCTCATTATCCGTGAGTCCAATCACTCGCTACCGAGATGAGTCGAGCCCGAATCCCGGACCGGTTCCACTCAAAGTCATTCCGGCCACCGCTCAACACGAGGTCCCAAATCCGCCAGTAGTAGAACACATTTGGTGGGATATTTGTGTGTCCCGATTGCCTTGAAAGGGACTATCGGGATTGGATACACGAGGACCGTCCTCCTAAGAAAAAGAAAATTTCCTCCCGGCAAAAATTGAAGGAGAGATTCGAGGCGGTGATAACGGTGTGGGAACGCTCGGGGAGCCATCAGGGGATTTGATTATTATGTACTCTACTCCAGTCAGTCTTCCCAAAGCAAAAGGGGTGAAAGAGCGAGAAAAGCCTTGCCAGCGACGGAATTGAGACCTTCGGATGCAGTGCTGCGAGACGGAAGTCCGAGCCCCCTCGGGAGTCGACGAGTTCGGTTTGTCCGGCTCCGAATATCTGCTAGATGAAGAAAAACCGCGCCGGTCTGGCGCTCCCACTCAATCAACATGTTGACTAGAGATGGCAACCGCCACAAAAGGCATCGGTATAACCCGGGGCTTCGGCAAAGACTACGCCTCGCAAGAAAAGGCACGAAGTGGCGAAGCGATGACTCTCCGTCCCGAGACAAGGACCAAATCTATGATCCTCGCCTATATGGGAGTATGATCACCTTACTGCGATGAAAGATTTGCCAAGAGATGTCTCCCAAACACAATGAAGCTTTGTACATCACTATTCGGCTCAACACCATGTCACTCCACAGGGTATTAGTGGACAATGGATCATCGGTAAATGTCCTTCCCCTCGGCATGATGAGGGCCCTCACTTATAAATGAAAGGCGCGTGATCCCGTCTACGGATTTGTCAGCTACGACGGTTCGTCTCGTCCCGTGCAGGGGACGGTGACTGCGGAACTGCAGTACGAAACCCAAATGGTGCCCGCAGTTCCATGTAATGGATATCCCCTCACGAGTTCACGGCCCTACTAGGGCGCCCTTGGTTGCATCACATGAAAGCCATAGCCTCGGCTCTCCACCGATGTCGTCAAATTCATCAGCGGCGGGGAGACCTTGAAGTCATAAGGGGTGACGGTTTCCTCATAGGGAGCAGAAGAGCTGAAACAATAGCCAAGAACACCCAGAGTCAAACAGGGGCTACATCCTTCAAGAGGCAAGTCTCGCCGGCATCCTTTGGAATCTAGCGATGCCAACTATGTCGACACACTCAGCGAGCGGACTCAGAAGAAGTTCGATTCATCAAATTTAATTGCTATTTCCAACACTTGGAGTCGTCTTGGAAGGAAACGCTGAACACCGCCATGATACGGGCACACAAGTCCCGGTCCTCAAATCACGGATTTGTCGGTGTCTGCAAACCCGTTCTTTGGCCTCGCCGAGGCGAGAGATTTTCATGATAAAAGTCGTGAGCAAGCCAGGACTCGGCTCGAATCTATGAACGTCGTGTGGGACGTCCTCACTTCTTGAACTACTGCCAAGCCTTTCCGCTCGAGTATGGGACATGAGATTTTTCTAGCGGCTCACCCAGGAGCACGTGCGTCCTTACATGCAGATTGAGCGGTCGGATTGTGGCCAAACGGAAGTCCCAGGAATTGAGGAAGATCCACTACATCCACATGCTCGGCTTTCGGATGCCAAACACAGTTGATTACGGTTCGAGACAAAGAGATGATAGCAACGGCGAAGAGGGAGCACGAGACCATGCCTTTCCGGGTTTTGAAGCCACCAACGGCGATGCCTTTAAGAATTGGGAAACTCTCTCGGGCCGTCCGCGACCAAGAGGAAATGATCACCAAGCTTGGATTGGTCCCAGATCCTTTCGTGTCAACCTTTGTAAAATCCTCAGGAGTCTCTCATTGTTGAGTTCGAGTCTCTCGAGTCGTCAGATGGCCTTACGCTGAAGACTACGAATGCGTAGCGAACGTTGTATTCCCCTTCGTCTTGAATGAAATGATGAACCTTTACGAGTATCCACTTAATTGCCACTTTAACTAATGATGAATTAACTAATAATCTAAAAACGGTTAATAACGATTCACTAGATGAAGAGCGGACACATTAAATGAACAATATATCAAAAGAAATCTTTAAGCGGGTTGTCAGGAAAGAGGAAAATCGAGCCCCAGGCTAGAAGAGATTTTGACAAGTGTGAATTTGGGAGCTGCGGAAGAGCCTAAAGAGACGCTTGATTGGTAGTTTCTTGAAGGGGTGAAAGGGTTGCCCTAATCGAGTTTGCTAAAAGAATTCGTGGATGTGTTCGCATGGTCCTATAAAGATATGCCGGGCCTCGATCCTTCCATAGTTGAGCACCGAATACCGCTCGACCCGGAAGTCAAGCCGTAAAGCGAAGCTAAGAAGAATTAAGCCCGAATGGTCCTTACAAGTGAAAGAGGAAATAGAAAAGATGCTCGGGGCGGGGTTCATCGGGGTCATTGAATACCCAACATGGCTGTCCAACATAGTGACGGTGACGAGGCCAACGGAAAGATCCGATCTTTGCGTAGACTTCGGAGACTTGAACAAAGCCGGTCAAAGACGATTTCCCCACACGAACATCGACATTTTGGTAGATTCCACGGCCAACCACGAAGTCAAATCTTTCGTCGATGGTTTTGCCGGCTACAACCAAATCAAAATGGCGAGAAGAAGATCAAGCCAAAACGGCCTTCACAACCCCTTGGGGCACATGCTTGCTACACGGTCATGCCATTCGGACTAAGAATCTTTGGGGCTACGTACCGGAGGCGGCTACGGCTGTTCCATGACATGATCCACAAAGAAATTGAGGTCTATGTGGACGACATGATAATACATTCCGAGAGGATCGAGATGGCGGCACTTTGTTGATTTGAGAAAATTCTTCGGCCGCCTCAGAGACCGCGGCATGAGGCTGAATCCCGGCCAGAGTGCACTTTCGGTGTAAGACGAGGCAAGGTACTAGGATATATGGTGACGAACGGGGAATCGAAGTAGATCCCAGAAAATCAAGGCGATAGTTGAAATGAAGCCACCGCGGACAACGACGAAGTGAAATCCTTCGTGGGAAGAGCGCACTTGATACATAAGCCGCTTTGTAAATCGGGTGACCTCGTCTGCGAGCCAATCTTCAAGTTGATGAAAAAGAATGCCTATGAGAATGGACCCCGGAATGTCGGCTTGCCTTTGAACGAGATTAAGGCATACCTTGTGAATCCCGATTCTCTGCCCACCACATCGGCAAAAGCCACTCTTGCTATATCTAGCCTGGCATCACGGATCTGACAATTGGGGCTATGCTAGCTCAAGAGAAAAAAGATTCCAAAGTCGAAACGCCATCTATTTCGTAAGCGAAAGCTCCAAGGAAGCGAACTCAATTACTGCGCTTGCGAGAAGACTTGCGCGAGGTTTGGTGCAGGTAGTGGGAAAGTTGAAACACTACATGCGGTCTCACCGATACATCTTGTTTCAAGGATAGACCCCATCAAATATACATTCGACAAGCCTTCCATCTCCATGAGATTGGCAAAATGGTCGTTCTTTTTGGCCGAATATGACATCGCTTATGTTTGAAATCAGTAAAAAGGACGCATAATGGCGGAACATCGGCGATTTCCCAGTGATGAGTCAGGGACACGAACCTCAATTTCCCGATGATGGAATCTTCGCTCTAGAAGGAGAAAATCGTGGCAACTCTTCTTCGACGGGGCGTCAAACAAAAGAGAGAACGGGATAGGAATGCTTACAGTCGATCCTGCGACGAACACGCCCCATGCTTGATAAGTGAACCGAAGTCACCAACAACGCTACTTGAATATGAAGCTTGCATAGGATTTGGGTTGGAAGCCGCCCTTGAAAGAAATATCAAGGAATTGGAGGTGTACGGTGACTCTTGCCCTCATCATCAATCAGTCTCTAACAAATGGAAGACCGTGGATCGGGTTTGCGAAGTATCATGCTTACATGGAAGAGTTAGTAACTCAATTCAAAGAAATCGGCTTTCATTACACCGCAGGGCAGAAACGGGTTCGCGGATGCTCTGGCTACACTAGCCTCTCTTGTCGAAATACGAAGGAAAGTCTGTTAAACCATTCGAGTCGGGAGAAGAAAACCCCGCTGTTGCTTCGAAATTGAAGCGGAAGCGGGCGATCAATGATCCACAGTACGCTCAGTTTACCGGTACGAAGGATGGCGAGGCCTCTTTCAAAAACGAAGATGGGGAATATAAAGAAGGAATCAAAGCAAAAAGTCTCTCGGCCACAGGCGGCTCGCCTCCCATTATGTTCTTTTGGGAAACATGTTATACAAAAAACGTTATCGAGGCCCCCTCTGCGATGTATCGGCAAACAGAGGCTACCGAACTCATGAAAGAAATACATGGTGGTACTGCGGCCCTCACATGAATGCTCGAGCTACGATGCAAATCATGCGAGAATGGGGTATTTTTGGATCACCATGGAAGCCGATTGCATCCGGTTTGTCAAAAGGCTGCGACAAATGTCGGCGATACTCAAATCTTAATCACTTGCCTCCTCACGAGTTATCTTGCATGACAACCCCTTGGCCTTTCGTCACTTGGGGAATTGATGTCATAGGCAAAATCACACCATCGAGCGATGCGGCCACGAGTTCGTCTGGTAGCCGTGGATTATTTCACCGAAGTGGGTTGAAGCGAAGTCCTACAAAATCCTCAATTCAAAGAAAGTCGCCCTCTTCATCAAAGAAAACATCATGTGCGGATACGGGTTGCCGGCGAAATCATTTCGAGATAATGGATCCCACTTCGAAGGGAATGTGAAAAAGCTGCTTGGCGGGAATTCCGAATAACCGTCACAAGTCATCTCCCTACGGGCCCCGAACCAGCGGAGCCGTCGAAGCGGCAAAGCAAGACTCTGGAAAATATCATTCGGAAAATGGCTGTCAAGGCGAGAGATTGGCCCGAGAAGTTACACTTGGCACTGCGGGGCTCTGAGAACATCGGTCGAACGGCAGCGGGAAACACCTTTTGCCCTCACATACGGAATGGAAGCCGTACTCCCAATCGAGCTGGAAATACCCTCGCTCAGGTATCTTCTTGGAAAGCCGAGATCAACGAGGTCGAATGGCTCCAGTCGCCATGATGAATTGGCCCCTACTAGACGAACGCCCGGCGAAGGCCATGGAACACATCCGAGCCTACCAAGGAAGGATGGCGAGCCTTCGACAAGAAAGTAAAGCATCGGGAGATCAGAAGGTGATCTCGTTCTAAAAGAAAAGCCCCGGTCCGTATCAACCCTCTCGGCAAATGGGAGCTGTATGGGTCGGGCCATATGTCGTCCGAGAAGATCTTCTCGGAGGAGCCATGCAACTTGCGGACCTCGACGGGAATCCCTTTGTACACCCGGTGAATGGTGACAAGGCTGCGCGAATACTACGCGTAAAAAAAAAAAAAAAAAAAAAAAACAAAAAAAAAAAACAAAAAAAAAAAACAAAAAAAAGAGTGCTAAAAAGAGTAATACCCAACTAGGTTAGAAACCGAAAAGGGCGGCCTAGGTAAAAAACGAGGTTGCACCAAAAAAAAAACAAAAAAAGAGTGCTAAAAGAGTAATACCCAACTAGGTTAGAAACCCGAAAGGGCGGCCTAGGTAAAAAACGGGGTTGCACCAAAAAAAAAAAAAAAAACAAAAAAGAGTTCACCGGGTTGAACTACGAAGACTGAGCTCCTCAAAATGAGGGGAACGTAGGCGGCGGAAACGGTTCGGTCTAAAACACAAATAAAAGCCATACTTTGGCATCAATACAATTGATCGAGACCATGAAAGCGTCTCGAAAAACTCTAAAGCAATTCAAATATTCATTACAAGTTAAAAGCTCTTTGATGAGTCTAAGCCCGATTCATTCCTACAAGCGGCACTGCTAAAAGAAAACTAAGATACATAATCAAACTAATGTGTGCGTCATGGCAAGAAAGGGATACTTGGAAACCTCGAGTCACTCCAAGCCACTCGTCTTGGCCTCTCCCTTCTTCTTCCCCCTCAGAGTCTTTCTCTTACGAGCCCAGGAAAAATGTCGGTATTCCTCCTACCAAGCTACGGTATAGGAACGGGGTCTATCAAACCAGAAGGCCTCCGTCGGGGCCTTAGTAGCCCTAGCGTCGTCCCTCATCTCCCCGTAACCTAGCGCGGTAACATAGGAGCCCTCCTCTCTGTGTCTCTTGACGTAAGCCTCATAATCCCGTCAAATCGGCGTCTCCGCTCACATTTGTCATGAGGTTGGCCCTCGCCTCGGCCCTCACTCCTCTCGAAGCTTGATCGGGTCCTCCGCACCCATAATGGCCTCACGCCGCCTCAAAATAGCCATCCGTCGAGTCTCTCCCGGATGCCCCTCGTACCAATCCGGGTACCAAGTGGTCGGGAACACGGTCTCGGACGCTCGAGAATGACCCGAGGAGGAAAGGCATCATACCTCCATGCTCGGGAAAGAAATGGAAACACCGAGGGATCATCCATGGAAAGCAGGAGCCACCACCTGGTGGCTACATCATCAAAGCCCTCCAAAGGAACTCCGCTCCAAGCCAAGCTGCCTGGGACAGGGCCGGAATGTAGAAAGCGGGTGAGAAAGCCCGGAAGCATAACCACATGGGACCCGTCTGAAGCACTCTGCGAGTCTCCACTCTTGCCAATGAGGCACCAACCATCGATATCTTCGGTCGGCGACCCGCCATCCAACGCTCCACGAGCCACGATCATCAAAATCTACATCAACACCTCTCTGGCAAAAGTCAAAGGCACGATCATATCGAGAGGTTTCCCGAAGAACCCCCAAACGCTCCATCGGCCCACGGGGTCAAGAAAGCAGGCGCCCGTGCATGTACCGCCGTCCGGTAGCTAATCGTCGAGAGCATGAAAAGTCTCCCCAAGAATCAAAGGAACGACATCTGCGCCGGTGCGACGGTGAACGACAACATCCAAGAAAGACCGATGGCAAATCCCAAAGGAATAGACCATGAGCAGGGCGCCAAACATACAAAGTGCAAAGGCATCCCAATAGGCATCATCCACCAAGCCTAGGCCCCTAAACTGTCCGGGAAGACCGGAAATATCGAGATGATCGGGACCGCGGATCATACCTTGCGCTTCCTCAGGGAAAGATGAAGGAGGACGCACACCTGTCGCCCAAAGAAGCCCCTCCGGCAAAGTGGACCGCTATCTCTTCCACCTCCGGACCTCCAAGCAAGGCCCGAAATTCTTCGACAAGTCGGAACAATCTCGTTAAAGGAAAGGCAAAAGACATGCCTTCTAGTATCCCAAAACGAAGAAGAAGCTCTTAAGAGGTCATAATCCGGAACCAATTCTTTCGAGAGACCACAAGCACCTCACCTTGTACCGTTCTTCAAAGAAAAGACCTTCTCTCATGCATAATTTCGGGACCAATCCTTGAACTTGTTGAAAAATGACATTTGGGATTCTTGGGATAACTTTGAGGGAGCTCTTCTAAGGTTTTCCATGGTTTTTTCTCTCTTCCTCCCGAAAATGGTCAGTTGACCGGAGGTTGAAGAAGATATTTGAATTTGAAATAAAGCAAAGCCGTATTTAAAGCAAAATCAAAGGACAAATACGTACGCAGTCCCCTCCGCGCGGACATGTATACGTTTTCATCGTAAAATCCGCAACAGCTTCCAAGTCGCTACACCAAAAGAGGAATATTCTCGTCCCGGTTGCTCGAAACCAGTTGCAAAAAAAACCTCCCCAAACCACCCAAACACTAACACCCTTGCAAAAAACAAGGCTCATGCAACATTGCATTCACACCGCATTACATAATAATCCTAAATAATTACATTCCAAAAAAAAAAGCATTAATAATCCTAAATTATTACAAAAAAATGTGCATCTCGTCTAAACAAGTACAATCTCAAAAAAAAAATCCCAAAAGATAATCAATCGAGAATCCCCGCCCGACGCCCTGTCCCCCGGTCCCTCTTGCGGCTCGGCCCGCTTCGTCGAGCCCCGAAAGTCTCGGCTCGAGAATCGTCCTCATCTCCCGGGAAAGAGGCTCGTCGGGACCAACCGGCACACTCGATAGGGTAAACCTGCATCCCCGAAGAAATCGAATCCGAAGGTGAAGGCGTCCGACTCCCGAACATACGGAGACGACCCACCATGCCGCTGACGTGTCTCCGCCCGTACGGATCCCCAAGAATGACGTGATCCGAAGGCGGTGCGCGGTGATCAATGAGAGGAGAAAGAGGGTCTCAAGAAGTCTCCGAGGAATAGGAGAAGCCTCCCGTCGGACAGAGTGCCGCCGTGGTCTCCTCGCCCTAAACGAGGTGCCCCGCAAGCAACCATCCTCCGTATGAATCTTTTAGCCCCGATCACTTGCTTCGTCGCCTTCTCGACGACCACCTCCGTAACCGCACAAAAGCAAAAGTGTCAAGGAAAGAAATAATGCTAAAGATGATGAAGCGAAAGAAAGAAAGGAAGAGCGAAACGTAAAAGCCATACTCTTCATACCCTGACGAGGCCGGAAAGCTCGTGGAAGTCGCCGGCCGAGGGATTCGCACTCAATCGGACCCCGTCCTGGATATAGGAAAAATCCGTCCGAGGGTACCGGATCCCAAGCCCCTCCCTATCCAAAACCCGAGGCATCCTCGCCTCCTCAAGACGAACGCCGCATACGGCTCAATCGCCACGAAGTCCGAGTTGCCGACCGGCTTCTGTAATCATCCCAGGTCACGGACCGATCGCTCGGGTGCATCATATCGGCGTGGAGGCTCCACCGGCGTCCCCTCAAAGGCGAGTTCACGCCACGCCGGCGCGTCACCCTCTCTCCCGCATAATATGCATCGCAGTCAAACCCTCAAAATCCTCCGCCGCACTGTCCTGCATCTCGCCTTCAGCTGCGCTACCTCAAAGCGATCCCAGGGGAAGAATATCATCCCCTCATCTGTCTCGGCCTCCGTCAAAGGAAGGCAGTCCGCGTACCTGAGAGTCGTACGTGTTGGTTTTTATGGGTCCATGCGCAGCGGAATTAAGCATCAAATTAACACAAAACCCAAGCCCTAAGATCCGTTCTATACGATTAAATTGAATTCCTATGAGATAGAATTTACCAACCTTAATTGCTTTCCGGTCTTGAGCTATCGAACGGATAATTATGTGATTCGTAATCACAAACTTTTTGATCTTCAAATCTTCGAATCTTCAACTTCTTTGGATCTTCAGATTTGAACTCTAGACCTTTGCTTTGTTAGAACAAATTAAGACCCTCTTTTGGTAATCCACACAAATATGAATGTCGAGAACGATTCTCGGGTTGGGAATTGCTAGATTCCAAAACCTATGGAAGAATGTTGAGAGAACTTTTTATTGAGAATTTATTGAAAAATTCGGCTAGCTTTTTAGGTATGACAGACCCCCGTATTTATACTACAATAGTAAGAATACTTCTCCTAATCGTATTAGGAGAGACAGTCCCGTCAAACCGCCGTACGGCTATTATGTCGCGCACTATATTAAGCCATCGCTTTAATATGTCGCACGACATATGTAGCCAAATACCGAGACTCTCAATCATTCTTCCCTGCTCAACCAATTTATTCTATTTGTGTGTGACCCAATAGGATTGTATTATGTTGGCAATGAGTCCGATCATATCGACTCATAAGACATAAGCGGACTCTAGCAAGCCATTATGTCTACCCAAATAACACAACGTAAGAGTTCACGTTTCCAACGGTACACTTCACTCCTCTTTCTCACGATGTTATATTGAACACAAGTCATGGTTCACGTCAACTTGTATTTGTTCAATGCTTTCTCGATCTTGAGTATAATGATAATCCAATCACATTGGTGTGGCCACACTCTTTCATCATTATCACTCATCGAAGGGGGCCCAAGCAAAACATCTCTCTTTCGAGGGACAAATTCCATCTCGACTTATCATCCTTCCCATCGCGAATCCGATCATGCCAAAGATAGCCTTTATAGATATCGTGTTAAGATACCGTTTGACTAAAATCAAACATGACTTTCATCATATGTAAGGTCATGATAATCTCGTGTCTAGATTAAATGAAGTAACCATATGAGATTTAATTATGACATTTGACCATGACATAAATCTCATACGGGTCAAGTCCAAATACTTGTTCTCTAACAAGTACCCATAATTTCAATGTGCATCTCTATGCATATAATCATCATATGATTATCCATTGACAATTATACTAGTTATTTACAAGTTTGTAATGTGCATCTCTATGCATATGATCATCTTTCTTTCGACTTACACTAAATAACTAGGGACACAGATTAATATAATAAACATGCAAAACATATATTAATTATAATAAAATTTCTCCTTTATTAATGATAAAGATGATACAACAAGGTTTATAGAAACTATAAGCCTAGGGCACACACACTAACGCACGCTTATCTTTCCCCGGCATGCTTCGGACCAAGACTGTGGCTCGGATACGCCCGACGACGTACGGCCAGCCCACACCGTGACGTGAAAACTCCAAATACCCGCAACATGCAAAGGTAAAAATTCAATCCAAAGGCAAGAAAAGTGCTCAAAGCGTGCTCAAAAAAAAAAAAAGAGAGGAAAGCAAAAAGAGAGCTTATACCTCCGCAGCAGCAACTCAAAAGCACAAGCTCATGCTACCCTTCCCAAGCTGTATCTATCAAGAGCGAAGTACAACAAATGCTACCCCTCCCCCGGGAAATATCTCCAACCGTCTCCATGTCCTCCAAGGACCTCGGCAAAGAAGGCAAAGACCGCCGTCCCTCAAGCACTGACCAAAGAGCGTGCTCGAGAAAGTAAAACCACAGTGAAGGACCTAGCACCGCTGGCGCTAAACCTATCCTCCCGCCTCGTAATCGCGATGGTCTCCACAATCTTACCGTAGACCACGCAAGATACTCCATCCCCATCCCCTTTTTGGGAATAGGGGAAAATCCAAGAAGATCCCGCAGTCCGCGCCACCGTAGCCATCTCTCCACTCGATGTCACGTCCATTAAAGGATGTCAGACCCGCGAATTCAGCCAAAGATAGCCGAAGGCGTAACAGCCGCCTCGCCCCTGCAAGAAGTGGAATGTGCGGGTCGCATCCCACCAATGCCGCTGAGAGCGAACATCAAGCCCTGCTCTTGGAAACTTGACCGCCTCCCCCTCAAACACTCGACGAACTCCCGAGCCCCGTCTCGACAACAACTTGTCTCGGACTCGACAAAGCCTCGGCCCGCTCAAGCCGGGTCCCACAAGTCAATCACCACTCCACCGATCCTCGAGTCTTCATTTTGCTCACCGCTGGCCGGGCCACAAACGGTGTCCGCCCCGTAAAAAAAAGAAAAGGAGAGAGAAAATGTCAAAAAAATTCGTGAATTTACAAAAAAAAAAAGAGAAAGCATACACATTAAAAAAAAAAAATTTCGATCAAATATAACAAAGATACAATGAGCATAGCCCCATTTTTCTCGCATGAAAGAAAACAATTTTCAGCAAGTCCCAATGCATTCATCAAAAAAAAAAAAAGGAGATGCATTCCTACGCGAGTAAAAACTCCGTCCCATTTTCAAAAAAAAAAATGCATGCATGCATATCATCCATCTTACATGCAACGGAAGGAAAAATCCGTCCCACTTTTCAAAAAAAAAAATCCTAAACATGCATACATCTCATGTTGGCAAAATGCCCATTCTTTCCAAACAAAATGCATGCATTGCATCATCATTCATCAATATCAAAATTCAATTTCAAAAAAAAAAATCATCATCAACAAGAACATGCAATATTCAATTTCAAAAAAAATCACAATTCTTCGAATTTTCACAGGTAATTTTCGAATCAAAAAAAAATGTGGCAAAAATGCCAATTCTTTTTCCCAAGCAAAGTGCACATTTTGGGTTACTCATATACTCATTACAACATGCAAAGCATCAAAATCAAGATTCAAAGCCAAGAACATCAATCATTCGAATTTTCAAAAAAAAAAAAAAATTCAAAAATCACCCAAAAATTTCAAGCAAGAAATTGACAAGAGGATCAAGAGGATTCGAAGTATACCGTTCGGAGATGCGGATCCGAAGCCCAATGTTGCCAAGCATCGGGGTAATGCTCCTCCTCAACCGATTGCGAAAGATTGTAATGCCTCCTCATCCGGGCAAGCTCCAATCGCCTCTCCGCTATGGGACCACGTCCTTGGCCTTGAAAAGCGCCTTCCCCGTGTTCCATTGCTCGAAAAATCAAAGAAAACGAAGGATTTTCGAAGCTTTTTTGGCCAAAAATGGTGAAGTCCTCGGCTCTCTCCTTCTCTCTCTCGTAATTGCAGAAATTCTGTAAAAAATTGAATGGGGAAGGAGAAGGGCGTTGGCCCTCATTAATACCCCTGACTTTCAAGTCCTCTCCGCGCGGAAAGGATTGTATGGGTCAAAATGACCCTTTTGCCCCTTAAAATTTCAGGACTCTGCAATTCAGTCCCCAACTTGACAAAGTTAACCAAAGTTAACCAAAGTCAGCCCCTTGTCAAAAAAAATTACCCCCGGCAGTCAAACGTAAGACCGAGTGCCCTGAGAAAGATAACGAGATCCCGTATCTTTCATCAAAATTACCCCTATAGCTCAAACGTAAGACCGAGTGCCCCGAGAAAGATAACGAGATCCCGTATCTTTCATCAAAATTGCCCCTGATAGCCAAACGTAAGACCGAGTGCCCCGAGAAAGATAACGAGATCCCGTATCTTCATCAAAATTGCCCCTGCTAGCCAAACGTAAGACCGAAAGGCCTCGAGAAAGATAACGAGATCCCGTATCTTTCATCAAAATTGCCCCCGGCAGTAAAACGTAAGACCGAGTGACCCGAGAAAGATAACGAGATCCCGTATCTTTCATCAAAATTACCCCCGTCAGTCAAACGTAAGACCGAGTGACCCGAGAAAGATACGAGATCCCGTATCTTTCATCAAAATTACCCCAGCAGAAACGTAGCATCCGATTTCCCGTGACGAATACGTCGATTTTCCTCAAAGAAAGGCTAACGAAATCTGACAAAGTTAACGGAATCCCAAAAGCCAACGAAATCTCGAGTAGTATTCGAACTACGAAAGGGCTTGATTCCCACTAGGGATACGTAGGTAGCCTATCATTAGGTCCAGCCCCTCGACCATAACGGTCACCCTCTCCTTCGGCAGCAGACGAAGTCCACCGAAAGGCCATTTCAAATTAAGGTCCGAGGCGCCTAAAAGGCCATCATCATCAAGGTTCGAGGCGCCTAAAAAGCCATCTTCAAGGTCCGAGGCACCTAAAACGCCATCATCAAGGTCTGAGGCACCTAAAAAGCCATCTCCAAGGTTCGAGGCACCTAAGACGCTATCACTGGAAGAGCGATAAATCGCAAAATCCCCACAGTAGCGACACCCGTCGACCAAAAATGGTCATTCCTATCCCCAAGCAGAGCGGATAGCCATCGAGACCAAAAATGGTCATCTCTTATCCCAGCAGAAGTTTCTTTCCAAGAACGATCAGAACTCGCTCATCGGGTTCGAGGCACCTAAAACGCCAGGGTCAAAGACCCGAACTACGACTGGCTTAATTCCCATTCGGGATACGTAGGTAGCCTATCGCTAGGTTCAGCCACCCGATCACTCGATCATCCCGCCAAATATGGAGCCTTACTCTTATCGACGACCCCGCTTCCTTCGAAAGCGCCGTCGCCGAGGGGCTACTGTAAGTGCTCCAATTTGAGCTTGTTAGAATTTTCGTTAGAAAATTAACGAAAGTTATAACATTCCTAACAATTCCTAACTATCCTAACATTTCTAACAAAGTGAGGGTAAAATGGGCATTGTTATTTAAGGTTAAACCTTAAAAAGAATCTCAAAAAGAAAAACAAAAGAAGAAAACCAAATATAGCAATGCTGGAAACATAAACTGGCTGTCTAATTTGAATTTTGAAAAAGATTATTCTTCTTGTCCAAAGCTGAAGCTGCATTTAATGAACAGTGCACGCTGCCTGGACCTGTCCGCGCGGATGAGATTGTCAATTTCAGAGGGCTATAAATTGAGCCCTCCAGTCACAAAAATAAAGGAGGAAGAACACAATTGCACCGAACCTCTGGCGAAATATAGAGAGAAAACAGTGAGAATTCTTCAAGAATTGTCACCTTTTTCTCTCCAATCTTTCCCAACTCATACTCATCCACTCACTCTCATATTAAAGCCCTAAACACTCATACACTCAAGCCAAACACTCAAGAACACAAGGAAGATTGGTAAACCCTCCTCTTCCTAACCCTAAATCTCATCCATGCATGCATCTTCAAACTACAAAATGTAGTTCTTTCATCTTCTTTCTCTAGATCTAAGAAGATCACCATGGAAGACCATCTCCATGGATGATCTTCTACAAAGATCAACATTATTTTCAAAGCTTTTCTTGCTTACTTGCAAAAATGCACTTTCAAAACCCTAAAAAACCATTTTCAAGCACTAAATCTTGATTTCAAAGGATAAAATCCCCCTCCCCAAGCAAATGAAATGCTTAGTCCTAATGTACCCCAAGGATGGTTTGGTATAGTTGATTCACCACTAAAATGTCTAGTGATCACTAACCAAAACCTAGGGAAATGGGGACAAGCATGGATGCAAAACCCCCCTTAAAATCATATTTTCTTTCTTGAGAAGTTGCTGTCCAGTAGCAATTTTCTCAGACCTCAGTCCATGGTCTTAATTTTTGGACACAGATGAACTTGGAATTTGGTGTTGACTACAAAATACCTTTTGTAGCCAACATCCAGAGCTTTCCATACATATTTTTATCTTATTTTTTGGGTGAGTAAAACTCCTCTTTTCTAATTTTCTTTCAGAGGCTAGTTCATCAGCTTCTGGGAATCCAGATCTCATATCTGAGGTTTCCAGAAGGTTTTGACCCCTCAAATCTTCTCCAAAATGGAAAATTCCTTCGCACAAACTTTATTTAAGGTGTCTAGAACAACTTTCATTCTCTGAGTTTATCCAGATTATGAAGTTTTAAGACCCTTGAATTCATTTCAAAATCAAAGGTCCACTGCCTTTTTCATTCTGGCAGAAATGGCTCTCAACTTCAAAAGGTCTTTTGAGTACCAAATCTCAATCCAAAAATCTTCCAAAAAATCATGGGATCAGTTTAAAGTCTTAAAAAGATATCCCAATTTTTACTTTTCTGAGTTTCAACTTATTTTGGCCAAAACACACACACACACACACACACAAATGATTTTCAGCTTGGAAGACTCGTTTTTACGAGGCGCGTCGGGTGCACACTAACGTCCTTCCCGACGCGTAACATGACCTCCGAACCTAAATCTCTGATCTCGGGCTTTTTTCAAAGTTTTGGCCCTCAAAATTAAAATGGCGTGGCGACTCCGTTTTTTTCCGGTTTTATTTGGTTTTTCAAAGAAACGCAAAAACCGAATTTTTCCCGCGAAATGGCAACATCATCACACTCACCACCGTGGCTACCCCACCCCTCCCACAGTCATGCGACCCCCTTCCCTTCCCTCCCCGTTAAATCCTCCCACCGTCTATTCCGTCCAATCGATCGGCGTTACAACGTGGCTACCCCTCCCCTCCCACAACCATCGGCTCTAATCAATGGAGGAAGCAACTACCCACCAAATCAGGACCTCCGGAGCAATCAATTTTGGAGACGAAGCCCTAAATCACGCAAACCGTCCGCAATTGCCCGGATCCGCCTCCAAACCGTCCGCAATTCGCCCTCAAATCCGGCCGCAATTCGCCCTCAATCCGGATTCAAGGTTGGTTCATCTTTATCATTTTTCCGGTTGTTGTTGTTGTATCTTGCGTTGAGGGCCTATGAAGATGATATGGGAGCTCGCCTGACTATGGATTCGCTGTGTTATAGGATGGTTTCATTTGAATTTTTTTTTTTTTAAACTGTGTTATTTAAAGGTCAAAGTTTGAAAATTTGGATTCAAGGATGATCGGAAAAGGTTGTATCATTTTTTTTTGTTTTAACTGTGTTTGAAATTTGGAGATGATATGGGCGTATTAAAGGTCAAAGTTTGAAATTTGGATTCAAGGATGATCGGAATTTTGGTTCATTGTTCCAGTTGTTGTTGTTGTTGGTTCTTTAACTGTGTTCATTGTTCCAGTTTTTGTTGTTTTGGTTAAACAGAGAAATTAACAATTAACAATGTGTATGAACATTAAAGAATTAAAGAAGTGTATATAGATGAGAAAGTAAATACCTTTTGAAGTTTGAACTTTGGAATCTGTAAATTTTTTGGAGCTTAAATTTTAAATTTTTGGAGCTTAAATTTCAAATGAAACAGAGACATTAATAAAGAAGTGGTAGGAGTATATAAATGAGAAAAGGGTGTGGTTCTGTGTTTTGACAAATTCAAATTTTAGGAGGAAAAGATTAAAGACGGTAAGATTATTATAAAAAAAAGGGGCAAAATGGGAAAGGGACTAAAAAGTGAGGACAAAATGGTCATTTCCGGCTGTGCTACTGTTCACTCTACTGTAGAAAAGGATGGTCTCATTTATACTATAGATACTTCCTCCGTCCAGTTACATACTTCACACTTTCTATTTTGGGCGTCCAATTACATATTTCACACTTTGTCTCCTACATTATTTTAATACTCACAACACCATTATAATTTATTATTCCCTTCACTCATTCTCTCTCCTATTTTACTTTTACACTCACAACATTATATCATTATTTTTTTCCTTAATCCACGCGTGAACAGTAACCGTGAAGTATGTACTTGGATGGAGGGAGTATACACTAGTACATGTCCGTGTTCAAGGACACGGATTTTTTTTTTTTTCAATTTAAAAAAAAAAAAAATTAAGGGCAAAATGGGAAAGGAACAAATGTAAGAGGGCAAAATGGAAAATTCGCCGTTTGAAACTATTCACAGTACTGTTCATGCTGAGTTGGCATGTTGCCATTTATAATATAGATAATGAATCCTAATTTTGCTGTGTTACTGCCCATCTATATTTTGTGATTAATATAACACATGTAACTTTGTTCAAAAGAGCAATGGTAGGAACACAAAATAAAATCACAAAATCTTGATAATAAAATGAGTTAACGATATTTTATTGTTACATCGATAGTAGACAACCCACTACACTCTAATTATAAAATCAATATAATTATTATACCTAAAATTTTGTTAGCAAGTGTTTGTAACTATTTTATACTCCTATTATTATTCTGTTCAAAATATTATAGATGAAGAGTCTCAAGTTCTATTTTTGTACGAGAAAATTAATCATTAATCAAGTAAATTATATTTATATAGATAATAATTCATGTGTTATAAAAAAGATAAAAAGAATCTGAGGGGGAAAAGTGTTAGAGATAAAGAATGAGATTCACCAAATATTTAGTTAACTAAGTTGGTATTGAGTCAAATTAGGAATGTTATATTATTTATAAGTATTTTCAATTAAAATTATATTTACTATTAGAATAATGAGAGATTTGTTATAATCCAATAAGAATTAGGACTCATATGGTATCAGATTACACGTGCAGGCCTAACGGCCTGCGATTTTACTCCGCGTCACCCGATTAATAAGTATACGTTGTAAGCTTTGGCAAAAAGCCCGCTACACGTGAGGGGCGTGTTAAAGATATTATCGCATATATAAAGATCCTAGGTCACTCCCCTTATCACCAATTGGTTCTAATGTGGAACCTCAGAATTTAAAATGATAAAGGGTAACTTGTGACTTTTATTTGTTGATCATTTTTCAAAATACATTTAATTTTATCCTTTTAAGCATAAAAATGATGCCCTCCCAATTTTTTCTCACTTCAAAAACCTATTCGAAAAATATTTCAATCGTTCCATTAAAACAATCTATAGTAACAATGGGGGGGGGGAATATATTGGGGTTCGTCCTCTTCTCGTCTCCCATAGTATTCAACACCTCACTTCTCCTCCTTATACTCCTGAACACAATGGATAGTATGAGCGTCGTCATCGTTATATTGTTGATACTGGACTCCCCTTACTCGCCCACTTTTCTATGCCTAAAACTCACTGGCCTCTCGCCTTTGCAACTGCTTGCTATCTCATAAACCGCATGCCAACTTCTACCCTCAACTTACATTCACCTTTCTTTCTTCTTCGCAAACATCACCCTAATTACCTTAAATTACGTATCTTTTGTTGCTTGTGTTATCCTTGGTTACGTTCATATACATCTCACAAACTTGACTCCCGCTCTTTACCTTGTGTCCTTGTTGGTTACTCCGCCACACAAAGTGCATATTAATGCCTTGATCCTACTTCAAACAAAATATATACTTCCCGTCATGTCAAGTTTATCGAATACAAGTTTCCCTTTGCCTCACAATCTCAATCTTCTTCTTTCCCTACCAGTGATGAATGGTATACCTTTGTTCTTCCACTTTTTAATATTCCCCACACCTTACCGGCAGCCTCTACCCAACCTCTTACTCCTTTGCCTCCAACTTCTCTACTAATCGAGCCAACCAACCCACTGCCGAACCAAACCACCCCACTGCTGAGCCAGCCTCACCTTCATCTGCCGAGCCCTCTTTAGCAGCCCCTATTTCCCCAACACCTCTTCCTTCTACTGCCAACACTACCCCATTCCAATCACCTTCCCTATCCCCTCCCCTTCCGCGCAAACCTGTGACCCGATCACAAAATAATATACACAAACCTGTGACCAAATTAAACCTTCAAGCTTCTCTCTCTGACCCCTCGGCCGAACCATCTACCGTTGCCCAGGCTCTCAAAAGTCCTATATGGCATAATGCCATGCAACATGAATTTGATGCTTTTCTCCATAATAAAACATGGGATCTTGTTTCACCTTCTCCGTCCCAAAATCTTGTTGGTTGTAAGTGGGTATTTCGCACAAAGTACAAACCTGATGGTTCTGTTGATCACTATAAAGCTCGTCTTATTGCTAAGGGCTTTGACCAACGTCCTGGTATCGATTATTCAGAAACGTTCAGTCCAGTTGTTAAACATGCTACTGTTTGAACGATTCTCACTATTGCTACCGTTCGAGGTTGGTCTATTCGTCAAGTTGATATTAACAATGCTTTCCTTCAGGGTTCTCTCACTGAGGACATATTTATGGTTCAACCTCCAGGTTTTTCTGACCCATCTCATCTATATTTTGTTTGTAAATTGAAGAAAGCTCTTTATGATTTAAAACAAGCTCCACGGGCGTGGTATAATGAGCTTCGCTCCTACCTTTATCTCTTGGATTTACAAACTCAGTTTCTGATCCATCCCTTTTTACATTACATCATTATCTTGGTCTTATTTATCTTCTGGTATATGTTGATGATATTATCATTATTGGTTCTCATAATGGTCTTCTTAATTCTTTCATACATCAACTTTCCTTCTGCTTTTCTCTCAAGGATCTTGGCTCTCTTTCTTATTTTTTGGGTATTGAAATTCTTCCTCACCCAAATGACATTCTGCTAAGTCAACAAAAATATATTCAGGATATTTTTATTCGTTCACACATGACAGAGGCTAAACCTGTGTATACTCCTATGACACCGGATGTTCATCTTTCTCTACATGGAGGCACTGCCATCTCTAATACTACTGAATATCGTGCTATTGTTGGTAGTTTGCAGTATCTCTCTTTAACAAGGCTTGATATATCATTTGCCGTTAATCGATTGGCTCAATTTATGCATAGGCCAACTGAAGATCATTGGGTTTCTCTCAAAACCTCCTTCGTTATCTTGCTGACACTATTTCTAACAGTCTTCTTTTTCGTCGAGATTCTCCTCTCTCTATTTATGCCTTTACAGATGCTGATTGGGTCGGTGATAATTAAGGATGATTATATTTCTACTACTGGTTATATTGTTTATCTTGGTAAAAAGTATATATATCTTGGAGTGCTCGCAAGCAACACACTCTTGCTAGGTCCTCGACAGAAGCTGAATATCGTGATGTTGCCTCTACGTCAGCAGAGGTAATTTGAGTTCATAATCTTCTCCGCGAACTGGGTCATTCGATTGTTGCACCTCCAGTTGTTTATTGTGATAATTTAGGTGCTACCTGTGTTGATGCAAATCCTAAGTTTCACTCTCGCATGAAGCACCTTGCTCTTGATTATCATTTTGTTTGTCAACATTTACAAAATAAAACTCTTCGCGTTTCTTTTATCTACAGTAATGATCAGCTTGCGGATGCACTAACTAAACCACTTGGCAAATCTCGATTTCATGATCTTATGTCCAAGATTGGTCTCACTACACGATCGTACATCTTGAGGGGGCATGTTAGAGATAAAGAAGGAGATTCACCAAATATTTAGTTACCTAAGTTGGTATTGAGCCAACTTAGAAAATTTACCTTAGTTAAGAGTATTTTTAATTAAAATTATATTTACTACTAGAATAAGTAGAGATTTGTTAAAATTCAATAAAAATTAGGACTAATATGTATTGAGTATAAATATAAGTGTATAACTTATATAAACTTTGAGACAATAATAAATAACATACTTTGCTCTCGATAACCTTGTGAATGTTTTCATTCATGGAATTCCTACCCAAAGTATTTATAACCTTTTCACATACTCCCTCCGTCCCGGATCTACATGTCTAGTTTGACTTTTCACGTAAATTAAGGAGAGAGTATTATATTGAAAGTGTTGTGAGTGTGAAAATAAAATAGGAGAGAGAATGAGTTGAGGGAATAGTAAATTATAATGGTGTTGTGAGTATTAAAATAATGTAGGAGAGAGAATGAGTGGAGGGAATAGTAAAAATTTCTTTCCATTTTAGGAAATGTGCACGTAAGTTTGGGATGCTCAAAATGGAAAGTGTGCACGTAGGTACGAGACGGAGGGAGTATATTTTAACATATCTTTTATAAAAAGTCATACCAATGGACCAGGCTGCCTCCATCCAATCAGTTCTAGACAAGCAAAAGAAAAAAACGTTTGTAATTAAATTCCTCATTAATGAAAATATGTATTTTAGTGACAAGTTATGAAGCTACATCACTTAGACAGGTAAGGTATCACAGAGTTTCAGTTATGGCCTACTCCAACATTTTGGACCCATATTTCCTCCATTATCAAATGTCTCAAAATATCACCCAAAATGATTATGAGTGTGTAACAAGCCTGAGTATAAAGCTCGACCCTTAGGGCCTCTGTTTGATAAAATTGAAAATTAAGTTCTGAGAACTGAAAAATATAGAGTTGAAATTATTAAGTTGCTGAATTTTAAGAGTTCAGTTTGTTTGGTAATGGTAAATTACTTATATTTGAATTTATTTAAAGTTTATACTTAACATTAAAAAAATATTTGAATAATCTTAATTAGTGTATAATAAAATAAATTTTTCAACATATACTCCCTCCGTCCCACTTCATTTGAGACCAAAAAAAAAGGGCACAACTATTAAGGAAAAGTGATGTAAGAAAGAGAAAAAGGTAAATGTTGTGAGTATGAAAAATTAAATAGGAGAGAGAATGAGTGGGAGGAATAGTTAGGAGAGAGAATGTTGTGAGTGAAAAAGTAAAATAGGAGAGAGAATGAGTGGGGTAAATAGTGAAGATTCCTTTCCATTTTGGAAAGTATCAATTGAAGTGGGACGGACCAAAAAGGAAATAAGTATCAATTGAAGTGGGACAGAGGGAGTACTTCACTATTATTATAATTAGATTATGTTTTATAATATTAAATATATTTTTTTTCATTTTTTGTCAAAGTTTAGACAAATTTATCAAAATAATTAACAAGATAAATTTTATTATGGGCCAAAGAAAGTACTAATAAAAAATATTTAATAGAGTATCATATATGATACTCTATTAAAATATTATTAATATCAATAGTTTAATATAAATAAAATTACATTTTAATACTAGATCGTATATAATTTATATGAAAAGTTAAAATATTTCAACAAAAGAAAGTATCATTTAATATATAAATAAAATGGTTGAAGGATGGATTTGAACTCATTCAATTTTTAACTCTTTCTTTCTCCCTTTTAATTGCTTAAGCTACTCATTTTCAACTTAAAATTAATAGCCCTTTTAAAGATAATCTTAATTAATTAAGTGATTGCAATTTACCTTACCAAACATGCTTAACTTTTTAATCTCTTAAAGTGTTCTAAATTAAGAGCTTAATTGAGTTACCATAAGCCCGACAAATGCCACATATTGTCATATTAATTACTTTTTTATTTGGATTAACCATAATTCATTAAAGAACTTCAAAAGTTGAATGTATAAATTGATCGGTTAGTAGTAGTGTATTTATCTTCTATATAACACAATAAATTTCCACATTATCTGATGTGAGATTAATGGATATCACATACTCTCCCACTCATTTGTAAAGACTCGAGTTAAAGCCCACCCCGCTCTTCAAGCACCACACTGACCCAGTTAGCAACTCATCATTTGGGTTAAACACAACCCATTACATATCTACAAAAGTACAATAAATGATTTCTTGCGTAAAAATAGTGTATGAACCTTCTATATAACAAACTAAATTCCCACATATTTTTGATTTGAGATTACGGCCTGAGTTTCGCTCTGATAGAATTTGTAACAACCCGTGCTCGAAGCCCGACCCATTACGCATACACCATATACTGCTCACTAATCACCTACTCATCAGGGGCGGACACAAGTACATCTAAAGGGGTGGAAGTGAACCCCCCCATTCAAATAGTACGTGTGATTTAGTGGTTAAGATTTTAATTTGAAGGTTGTAGGTTTGAGTCTTATTGTTAGAACATTCCTATTTCAATAACCCGAAAGCACTCAAGTCTAAATTAAGTAAGAGAAGAAGATGAAGGCAGAAGCGTGATACCTGTTGAGTTCATCTTGTTACTTGATGTTGTTCTTGCAAAGGAAGGAAGAGAAGAAGAAGAAAATCAAGGAGAAAAATGTAGATCTTCTTGATGATGAATGCCTTCCTTAGAACTCAGATTATGGAGAGAGTATATAAGAATGATGTAATGTTTCTAGGCTGATGATAGGCCTCTATATATAGGAAAAAATGGCACCTCATCAAGGGACTACACCCTTTCAATTAAGCGGTGTGAAATTACCATTCTGCCCATCATAAATAGGTAATTTCCACTTCGGGAATTCTACATATTTAATTAATATTCTATAATTTATAATAACATTATTTTAATGATTTATACATGTACGTCTACATGTCACTTATATTTATTAAGTATACACATTTTGCAATTCATGTTCTTACAATCTCCCACTTGGATTGCTCAAACATGTGTTTATACTTTAACAAATCCTTATAAAATCATATTCATAATGTAAATGACAATCCATATGTGCACTTCATTGTCATTCTAAAACAATCTCGTCCATTAGTTTCACAAGTATAGGAACTAAAGGGACAGTCGTTGTATTTGATTCGCAACTAAACCCACATTAATTACATATATATGTTCAACTAAATGACATAGATTAAGTATAGATGTGTAGCATGAAACACTTAATGAATATATATTAAAACATATATATATATATATTCCATCAACTAGTCCTTATTAACTAAATGAGATCAATATGAATAAAACAAATAGCAAATAAAGCACAACACAAACTCCCACTATATTATGCATTATCAAAATCGTTTCACCCATATGAGCAGTATGCTCGTGAAACATCAAAAGAGATAACGCTTTATAAAATGGATCCAATAACATGGAGTTTGATCCTATAAGTTGTATATCTATTTGTTTATTTTATACTTATTTCTCTTCAACAAGAGACATAACCATATGATGTCTTTTGACATCTTTGCATCCAAGAAATGTAATCGTAATACCTATTGATCTTAAAATGATCCGATTTTGTATACATAAGCATGTAGTTTAATGTTTTATAGGTACTTCATCATTCTTTTGGATGCGACTTAACGTTCTTCTTTCCGAATTGCTTTGGTATCGATCAAGCATCCCAATAATAAATGCAAGGTCTGGACGAGTACAGACTTGCGCATATATTAAGCTTCCTACTGCCGATGCATAAGGGATATTTTTCATATACTTGGATTTAAAATTAATTTTAGGACATTACTTTAAACTGAATTTATCTCCTTTAGAGACAGGGGTGTCATGTGGTTTACAATTTTCCATGCTAAACCTTTGTAATACCTTCTCTATATAGCTCTTTTATGATAATCCCAAAATACCTCGTGAGCGATCACGATGAATTTGGATTTCCAATACAAAAGATGCCTCACCAAGATCTTTCATCTCAAATTTGTTTGAGAGAAATTTCTTAGTTTCCTTTAGAAGGTCCTTATCATTACTAGCAAGTAAAATCTCATCCAAATATCATCCACATATAAGACCAAAATTATAAATCTACTCCCACTGAACTTATGGTATACACAATCTTCACCAAGATTCGTTTCAAAACCAAATGAAAGAATAACTTGATTAGATTTTAAATACCATTGACGAGAAGCTTGCTTGAGACCATAAATGGATTTCTTGAGTTTACAAACTAATTGATTAGTTTGATCTGAATCAGTCACCATTTCTGGTTTCCTCATATAGATGGTTTCCTCAATGTCGCCATTAAGAAAAGTTGTCTTTACATCCATTTGATGAAGCTCAAGATCATAATGTGCCACTAATGCCATAATGATCCTAAAAGAGGTTTTAGAAGATGCCGGAAAAAATGTTTCTTTATAATGAATGCCTTCCTCTTGAGTAAATCCCTTAGCAACAAGACGTGTCTTATATCTTTTCACATTACCTTGCGAATCCCTTTTGGTTTTAAATATCAATTTATAATCAATAGGTTTTACACCTTCAGGTAATGGGATAAGATCCCAAACGTCATTGTCTTTCATTGATTTTAACTCCTCATTAATGGCATTGATCCACTTATGAGAATTAGGACTATTAATGGCTTCATGGAAGGTGATAGGTTCATCTCCCACTAAACCTAAGGTGTCCTTATTCTCCGCAAGATACACATCATAAATATCTGGAATAACACTTCTTCTTTCTCTAGTAGATCTCCTCAAGAGCATCGGTTCATCCTCATTTTGAGGTTGTTGAATTTCCTCATGTCCAACATTTTCATGTTATCCGTTATTTACGGGAGTCTCTATATTATTTTGAATTGTATGTTCTTTGTTGAATTTCAGGTACAATTACTTGATTTCCAACAGGAACTAAAGTTGAAGGAATATAGAGTGGTTCCTCTAACTCTTCAAATTCAAAATCATTACCTTTTCTCCCACTAAATTCAACATTCTCAAAGAACCTAGCATTGCCGGTCTCAAAAATGTTTTAATTTTCGGGTCATAAAATTTATATCCCCTAGATCTCTTAGCAAACCCTAAAATAGGGCTAAACCTAATGGAAGGCGCTCTATTGAGAATATAAGCTGCGATTTTTAATGCATCGCCTATAATGAGTGAGGTAAAGAAGTACAAGAAAATATACTTCTTACCATATTCTTAAGGATTCTATTATGTCTCTACACTATACTATGCTAGGTTTGCCCGGCATGGTCTAGTGAATGACAATCCCACACTTTTCAAGATAGCGAGTATAAAGGACCCGGACGTTATTCACCCAATACGTCCAATGATTGAGACTTTACATGAAGAAAATAATTATATCCACAACGAGAGTAATCATCTATGAATGTGACGGAAATTTGTTGACCATTCCATGAAGGGGTAATGAACGGTCCACAAATATCCGTATGAATTAGTTCTAAGACATATGAAGCTCTCAATGATTCAAAATTTTCTTTAGAGTTTGTAAATTTTCTTTTAAGACATTCAATACAAAAGTTTCTATCCGAAATATCAAGTTTATTTAAGATTCCTTATGACACAAGCTTGTCAATTCTCCTTTTGAAGATATGACCCAAACGTCTATGCCATAGAATACAAGAATTTTCACTTGATAACTTTTGCTTAGTGCCTTTAGATTTGGTTTCATTATTATGGGATTCATTCATTTTCTTGACTGTGTCAAGTAAATAAATATTATCGATATATGACAAAGTACTAGTACCGACAAGCTTGGAATTAAAAATAAAGATCACATTTATTATTACCGAACGAACAAGAATAACCTTCCTTGTCCAAAAATGTGATAGATATTAAATTCCGTCTAAAGGACGGTACAATGAATGTATTATTTAGTACAAAATAATAGCAAGCATTTATCATTAATCTAAATGTCCCTATTGTGATGATGTGTCGCCATTTCGCGGAAAAAAATTCGATTTTTCTGCGTTTCTTTGAAAAAACCAAATAAAACCCGGGAAAAAGAACGGAGTCGCCACGCCATTTTTGTTTAAAGGGCCAAAACTTTGAAAAAAGCCCGAGATCAGAGATTTGGGTTCGGAGGTCATGTTACACGCCGGGAAGGACGTTAGTGTGCACCCGGAATGCCTCGTAAAACGAGTCTTCCAAGCTGAAAATCATTTATGTGTGTGTGTGTGTGTGTGTGTGTGTTTTGGCCAAAATAATTTGAAACTCAGAAAAGTAAAAATTGGGATATCTTTTTAAGACTTTAAACTGATCCCATGATTTTTTGGAAGATTTTTGGATTGAGATTTGGTACTCAAAAGACCTTTTGAAGTTGAGAGCCACTTCTGCCAGAATGAAAAAGGCAGTGGACCTTTGATTTTGAAATGGATTCAAGGGTCTTAAAACTTCATAATCTGGATAAACTCAGAGAATGAAAGTTGTTCCAGACACCTTAAATAATATTTGTGCGAAGGAATTTTCCATTTTGGAGAAGATTTGAGGGGTCAAAACCTTCTGGAAACCTCAGATATGAGATCTGGATTCCCAGAAGCTAATGAACTGGCCTCTGAAAGAAAATTTGAAAAGAGGAGTTTTACTCATCCAAAAAATAAAGTAAAAATATGTCTGGAAAGCTCTGGATGTTGGATACAAAAAGTGTTTTGTAGTCAACACCAAATTCCAAGTTTATCTGTGTCCAAAAATTAAGACAATGGACTGAGGTCTGAGAAAATTGCTACTGGACAGCAACTTCTCATGAAAGAAAATATGATTTTAAGGGGGGTTTTGCATCCATGCTTGTCCCCATTTCCCTAGGTTTTGGTTAGTGATCACTTGAAATTTTAGTGGTGAATCAACTATACCAAACCATCCTTGGGGTACATTAGGACTAAGCACTTCATTTGCTTGGGAAGGGGATTTTTATCCTTTGAAAATGAGATTTGATGCTTGAAAATGTTTTTTAGGGTTTTGAAAATGTGTTTTCTTTGCAAGAAAGTAAGAGAACTTGAAAATAATGTTGATCTTGGTAGAAGATCATCCATGGAGATGGACTTCCATGGTGATCTTCTTAGATCTAAGGCAAAAGATGAATGAACTACATTTTGTAGTTTGCAAATGCATGCATGGATGAGAGAATTTAGGATAAGAAGAGGGAGGTTATACCTATCTTCCTTGAGTTTGTGTTTGAATGTGTTCAAGGCTTGAATGTGTTTAGGGTTTGAATTTGAGAGTGAGTGTGAGTTGGGAAAGATTCAAGAGAAAATAGTGACAATTCAAGTGAATTCTCACTGTTTTCTCTCTATATTTCGCCAGAGGTTCAGTGCAAATTGTGTTGTGGCTCCTTATTTTTGTGACTGGAGGGCTCAATTTATAGCCCTCCTGAAATGACAAAGGTATCCGCGCGGACAAGGTTGGTAGCGTGCACTGTTCATTAAATGCAGCTCCAGGCTTTGGACAGGAAGAATAATCTTTTGAAAATTCAAATTAAACAGCCAGTTTATGTTCCAGCCACTTCTATTTTTGGTTTTCTTCCTTTGTTTTGCTTTTTAAGATTCTTTTTGAGGTTTAACCTTAAATAACAATGCCCACTTTGCCCTTGCTTTGTTAGAAAAGTTAGGATTGTTAGGAAATGTTAGGAATGTTAAAACTTTCGTTAATTTTCTAACGAAAATACTAACAAGCTCAAATTGGAGCACTTACAGTAGCCCCTCGGCGACGGTGCTTTCGAAGGAAGCGGGGTCGTCGATAAGAGTAAGGCTCCATATTTGGCGGGATGATCGAGTGATCGGGTGGCTGAACCTATTTAATAGGCTACCTACGTATCCCGAATGGGAATCAAGCCAGTCGTAGTTCGGGTCTTTGACCCTGGAGATGATGGCGTTTTAGGTGCCTCGAACCTGATGAGCGAGTTCTCGCACGGTTCCGGAGAGAAACTCTGTTGGGGGTAAGAGATGACCATTTTCTGCTCGATGGCTATCCCCTCTGCTGGGATAGGAATGACCATTTTCGGTTTGGTGGCTATCCGCTCTGCTGGGGATAGGAATGACCCTTTTCGGTCCTGGGTGGCTACCCGCTCCGCCGGGGATGATTGCGATTTATTGCTTTCCTAGTGATAGCGTTTTAGGTGCCTCAAACCTTGGAGATGGCGTTTTAGGTGCCTCGAACCTTGGAGATGGCGTTTTAGGTGCCTCGAAACATGGAGATGATGGCTTTTAGGTGCCTCGAACCTTGGAGATGATGGCTTTTTAGGTGCCTCGGACCTTGGAGATGGCGTTTTAGGTGCCTCGGACCTTGGAGATGGCGTTTTAGGTGCCTCGAACCTTGATTGTGAAATGGCCTTTCGGTGGACTTTGTCTGCTGTCGAAGGAGAGGGTGACCGTTTTGGTCGAGGGGCTGGACCTAATGATAGGCTACCTACGTATCCCTAGCGGGGAATCAAGCCCTTTCGTAGTTCGAGATCTTCTCGAGATTTCGTTGGCTTTTGGGATTCCGTTAACTTTGCTGGGGATTTTGTTAGCCTTTGCTAGGGAAAATCAGACGTATTCGTCTGAGAAATCGGTCTTACGTTTGACTGATGTCGATGATTTTCTTGACAAGGGGCTGACTTTGGTTAACTTTGGTTAACTCTGTCAAGTTGGGGACTGAATTGTAGAGTCCCAGATTTTTAAAGGGCAAAAGGGTCATTTTGACCCTAACAATCCTATCCGCGCGGATAGGAGCGTGTTCTGAGGGTTTTAAATGAGGGCCAACGCCCTTTCTTCTCCATTCAGTTTTTTTTTTGAAAATCACGAGGGCAGAGAGAGAGAAACTGCAAATCCGCCATTGTTGGCCTAGAAGCTTCAAAACTCTTCCGATTTCTTCGATTTTTTGAGCAATGGAACACGGGGAAGGTGTTTTTCAAGGCCAAGGACGTGGCCCGGTGGCGGAGAGACGATTGGAGCTCGTCCGGATGAGGAGGCACTACGCACTTTCGCAATCGATTGCGGAGGAGCCATACCCCGATGCTTGGAAACATTGGGCTTCTGATCCGAGTCTTCGAACGGTATACTTCGAATCTTTTCATTCCCTTTGTTGATTTCTTGCTTGAATTTGAATTTTGGGTGAGTTTTGAATTTTTTTTTTTTGAAAATTCGAATGATTGATGTTCTTGGCTTTGAATCTTGATTTTGATGCTTTGCATGTTGTAATGAGTATATGGGTATCTCAAAATATGCATTTTGCTTGGAGAAAGAATTGGCCTTTTCGCCATTTTTTTTTTTGTAAATTCGAAAATTATGAATTGTGACTTTGATTTTTTTTTTTTTGAAATTTGAATATTGATCTTGATGATATGCATGTTGCAATGAATTTGTTGGTGTCCCAAAATGTGCATTTTGCTTGGGAAAAGAATTGGCATTTTCGCCATTTTTTATATATATATTTTTTTTTTTGAAAATTCGAGAATTGTGATTTGAAAAATGATGCAATGCATGCATTTTGTTTGAAAAGAATGGGCATTTTGCCAATATGAGATGATGATGATATGAATGTATATATGATTTTTTTTTTTGAAAAGTGGGACGAATTTTTCCTCCCGTTGATTGAATGCATGTTATTTTATGAAAACGGGACGGAGTTTTTACTCCCGTAGGAATGCATTTTTTTTTTTGATGAATGCATGTATGCATGTCTTATGAAAAATGGGACGGAGCTTTTGCTTCCGTAGGATGTATGAATGTAGGATTTTTTTTTTTTTTGAGATGATGGATGATATGCATGTGTGCATAGGAACTTTTTTTTTTTTTGAAAATGGGACGGAGTTTTTACTCTTTGTATGAAAGATTTTTTTCATGAATGTTGATTGGGATTTGCTGAAAACTGTCTTTTTTGTGCGAGAAAAATGGGGCTATGCTCATTGTATGCTGTTATGCTGTCGAATTTTCTTTGAAATTTCATGATGAATATGTATGCCTCTCTTTTTTTTCGTGCAAATGCAAATGCAATTTTTTTTTGACATTTTCTTTTTTTTTTGTTTTATTGCAGGGTGGAAACAACTACGTTACGGAGCAGCTGAACAAGATGAAGACTCGAGGATCGGTGGAGTCTGTAGTTGACTTGTGGGACCGGCTTCCGAATGCGGGCCGAGAAGCTTTGCCGAGTCCGAGACAGATTGTCGTTGAGACCGGGCTTTGGGAGTTTGTTGAGTGCTTGAGGGGACTGGTCAAGTTCCCTAAGAGCAAGGGCTTGATGTTTGCTTTGGCGCAAAGATCGGTGGGATGCGACCCACACGTTTCACTTCTTCTGGGGCGAGGCCACGGTTACGCCTTCCGACTATGCTGCGATCACGGGTTTGTCCTTCAATGGACGCAGCATTGAGTGGCGGGATGGCTATAGCAATGCGGATCTGTAGGCTCTTCTGGGATTTTCCCCTATTCCCAAAAAGGGGATGGGGATGGAGTATGCGGTGGTCTACGGGAAGATTGTGGAGACCATTGTGAGCTATGAGGCTGGGGAGGAGAGGATAGGCGCCGATCAGATTGCCAGGGCCTTCTTATGGTTTGCTTTTTCGAGCACCCTTTTTGGACATGCTGAGGGGACGGCAGTCTTTGCCTTGCTGAGGTCCTTGGAGGACATGGAGATGGCCGGAGATGTCTCCTGGGGAGAGGCCGGATTGGCAGAGCTTTACTTTGCTCTCGATAGGTACAGCCGGAAGGCTGTGAGCTCCTTGTATTGCTTCGAGTTTGCCCTGGAGGTATAAGCTCTCTTTTTGCTTTCCCCCCCTTTTTTTTTTGAGCACACACTTTTCTTTTGCACTGGATTGATTGGATTTTTACCTTTCACAGGTATGGGCGTTGGAGTTTTTCCACGTCACGATGTGGCGACAGCCGGCGGAGTACGTCGGGGCGTATCCGGCCATGCACTCTTGGTCCAAGCATGTCCGGGAGAAGATAAGCTCCAGGGGGCGTACGACTCTCAGGTACGCGGATTGCCTTCCTTTGACGGAGGCTGAGACGGATGAGAGGATGATATTTTATCCTTGGGATCGTTTTGAGGTGGCGCACTCGAAGGGCGCCGAGATTTGACCGTGCGCGGAGGATTCTCGAGAGGTCTCGACTCGCGATGCCTATTATCCGGGAGAGAGGGTGACGCGCCAAAGATGGCGTGAACTCGCCTTTGAGGACACCGGTGGAGCCTCCCGCCGATATGATGCACCCGAGTGACAGATTCGTGACTGGGATGATTACCGAGCCGCCAAAGACTTCTCGGCATTTGTGGCGATTGAGCCGTACCCGTATTTGTTTTGAGGAGGCCGAGGATGCCCTGTGTTCCGGATAGAGAGGGGCTTGGGATCCCGCGGTACCCTCGGACGGATTTTTCATATATCCAGGATGGGGTCCGATTGAGGGTGCAGATCCCTCAGCCTGAGCGGCTTCCACGAGCTTTCCGGCCTCGTCCGGGTATGAAGGTATGGCTTCTCTTTCCTTTTTTTTTTGCTTTTGTCTTTTCTTTCCTGTCATCATTTTTTTTTGTTTCTGACGCTTTTGCTTTTGTGCAGTTTTCGGAGGTGGTCGTCGAGAAGCTGACGAAGCAAGTGATCGGAGCTAAGAGATTCATCAGGAGGATGGTCGCTTGCGGGGCTCCTCAGGCTAGAGCGAGGCGACCACGGCCGGCACCTGTCAGGCGGGAGGCTTCCCCTATTCGTTCAGAGACTTCTTCAGAGACTCCTCTGTCTCCTCTCATTGATCCCCGCGCGGTGCTGCCTTCGGATCACGTCATTCTCGGGGATCCACACGGGCAGGGACACGTCTGGCAGCATGGTGGGTCGTCTTCGTACGTCCAGGAGTCCGACGCCTTCACCTTCGGATATGATTTTTTCGCAGATCTCGGCTTGCCCTATCAGAGCGTGCCGGTTGGTCCTGACGAGCCTCTTTCTGGAGACGAGGACGATTCTGAGCCTGAGATTTTCAGGGCTCCTGAGGAGGCGGGCCCGAGTCGCAAGAGGAACCGGGGACAGACGTCGGGCGCTAGGGATTCTGATTGATTACCCCCCCCCTGATTTTTTTTAGACTGATTTTCTGAGATTTTGAGATTTATGACTGGGATTGAGATTTGTACAGCTTATGCACATTTTTTTTTCTCTTTTTTTTTGATGTAATAATTTAGGATTTTATTGATGTTTGTTTGTTTTTTTTTTTTTATGCACACTCTTTTTTTCTCTTTTTTTTTTGGAATGTAATAATTTAGGATTTTATTTTATGAATGCAATGCAGTATGAATGCAGTGTTGCATGAGCCTTGGTTTTTTTTTGGCAAGGGTGTTAGTGTTTGGTATATGGACTGGTTTGGGGAGGTTTTTGCACAGGTTCCGAGCAACCGGGACGGAATATTCCTCTTTTGGTGTAGCAGCTTGGACTGTTGCAGATTTTTCTGATGGAAAGCAAACATATCCGCGCGGAGGAGTCCTGCATCTGACATTGTCCTTTAATTTTGCTTCAGATCTGGTCTCACTTTATTTCAAATTCAAATATCCTCTTCAACCTCCAGTCCAAACAGCCATTTTCGGGGAGAAAGAGAGAAAATCCATGGAAAACCTTAGAAAAGCTCCATCAAAATTGTCCCAAGAATCCCAAATGTCATTCTTCAACAAGTTCAAGGATTGGTCCCGGGAGATTATGCATGAGAGGAGGTCCTTCTTTGAAGAAAGGTATAAGGTGAAGTGCTTATGGTCTCTCAAGGAATTGATTCCGGATTATGAGCTTTTGAGGGCTTCTTCCTCATTTTGGGACACTAGAAGGCATGTCTTTTGCCTTTCCTTCAACGAGATTGTTCCGACTGTGGAAGAATTTCGGGCCTTGCTTGGAGGTCCGGAGGTGGAAGAGATAGCGGTTCCTTTGCCCGGAGGGGCTTCTTTTGTTGACAGATTGTGCGTCCTCCTTCATCTTTCCCTGAGGAAGCGCAAGGTATGATCCGTGGTCCCGATCATTTTGATATTTCCGGCCTTCCCGATAGGTTTAGGGGCCTAGGCTTGGTGGATGATGCCTATTGGGATGCCTTTGCACTTTGTATGTTTGGCACCCTGTTCATGGTCTATTCCTTTGGGATTTGCCATCGGTCTTTGCTGGATGTTGTCGTTCACCGTCGCCCGGCGCAGATGTCGTTCCTTTGATTTTGGGGGAGACTTTTCATGCTCTCGATAGATTGGCTACGGAAGCGGTATATGCACGGGGCAGCCATTCCTCTTGACCCCGTGGCCGATGGAGCGTTTGGGGATTCTTCGGGAAACTCCCGACATGATCAAGCCTCGACATTTGCCAGAGGGGGTTGTTGTGGATTTCGATGATCGTGGCTCATGGGAGCGTTGGATGGCTGGTCGCCGTACGTAAGATATCGATGGTCGTGCCTTGTTGGCGGGTGGAGACTCGCAGAGTGCTTCAGACGGGTCTCATGTGGTCATGCTTCCGGGCTTTCTACCCAAAGCCTTCTATATTCCGTCTTTGGTTCCGAGACAGCTTCGGCTTGGAGCAGTTCCTTTGGAGAACTTTGATGATATAGCCATCGTGGTGGTGGCTCCTGCTTTTATGGATGATCCTTCGGTGTTTCCCTTTCTTTCCCGAGCATGGAGATATGACGCTTTTTCCTCCTCGGGTTATCCTCAGCGTCCGAGACCGGTGTTCTCGACCACTTGGTACTGGATTGGTACGAGAGGCATTTGGGAGAGACTCAGGATGGCTATTTTGATGCGGCGTGAGGCCATTGTGGGTGCGGAGGACCCGACTGCTTCGAGAGGAGGAGGGCCGAGGCGAGGGCCAACCCTCATGACAGAGCGGAGACGCCGTGACCGACTATGAGGCTTACGTCAAGAGACAGGAGAGGAGGGCTCCTATGCTACCGCCTAGGCTACAGGAGATGAGAGATGACGCTAGGGCTACTAAGGCCCCGACAGAGGCTGGTTTGATAGATCCCGTTCCTATACCAGAGCTTGGTAGGAGGAAGACCGACATTTTTCCTGTTCGTAAAAGAAGACTCGAAGGGGGAAGAAGAGGGGAGAGGCCAGCCGAGTGGCATGGAGTGACTCGAGGTTTCCGAGTATCCCTTTCTTGTCATGGCGTACACATTAGTTTGATTATGTATCTTAGTTTTCTTTTAGCAAAGTTGCCGCTTGTAGGAATGAATCGGGCTTAGACTCATCAAAAAGTTTTTAACTTGTAATGAATATTTGAATTGCTTCGTAGTTTTTCGAGACGCTTTCATGGTCTCGATCGGCTGTATTGATGTCAAAGTATGATTTTTATTTGTGTTTTAGACCGAACCGTTTCCGCCGCCTACGTTCCCCTCATTTTGAGGAGCCTGTGTCTTCGTAGTTCAACCCGATGATTTTTTTGTTTTTTTTTTGTTTTTTTTTTGTTTCTTTTTTTTTTGTTTTTTTTTTTTTTTTTTTTTTTTTGTGCAACCCCGTTTTTTACCTAGGCCGCCCTTTTCGGGTTTTCAACCTAGTTGGGTATTACTCTTTAGCACTCTTTTTTTTTGACTTCTTTTTTTTTTTGTTTTACGCGTAGTATCTCGCGCAGCCTTGTCACCATTCACCGGGTGTACAAAGGGATTCCCGTCGAGGTCCGCAAGTTGCATGGCTCCTCCGAGAAGATCTTCTCGGACGACGTATGGCCCGACTCCATACAGCTCCCATTTGCCGAGGGGTTGATACGGACCGGGGCTTTTCTTTTAAAACGAGATCCCCTTCTCGGATCTCCCGATGCTTTACTTTCTTGTCAAAGGCTCGCCATTCTTCCTTGGTAGGCTCGGATGTGTTCCATGGCTTTCAATCGTCGCTCATCTAGCAGGCCAATTCGTCATGGCGACTCGGGAGCCATTCGACCTCGTTGATCCGGCTTTCCAAGAGTATACCTGAGCGAGGGGATCTCTAGCTCGATTGGGAGTACGGCTTCCATTCCGTATGTGAGGGCAAACGGTGTTTCCCGCCTGCCGTTCGACCGATGTTCCGAGCCCCAGAGTGCCGTGTGTAACTTCTCGGGCCAATCTCTCGCCTTGGGACACCATTTTCCTGATGATATTTTCCAGAGTCTTGTTTGCCGCTTCAACGGCTCCGTTGGTTTGGGGCCCGTAAGGAGATGACTTGTGACGGGTTATTCGGAATTCTCGCTGCCAGCTTTTCACATTCCCTTCGAAGTGGGATCCATTATCCGAGATGATTTCTACGGCAACCCGTATCGGCATATGATGTTCTCTTTGATGAAGAGGGCTACTTTTCTTGAGTTGAGGATTTTGTAGGATTTTGCAGAGCATCCTTTCCAGTTCCTTTGAAGAAATCACCAATCTGCGTCTCTTTAGGCTCTTCCGCATTTCCCAGATTCACACTCGTCAAAATCTCTTCGGCAGCTTGGGCTCGATTTTCCCCTTTCTGGACAACCTGCTTAAAGATCCTCTTTCTTTTTTTTTGTTTAATTATTTTTATTTTTTTTTCATTTAATGTGTCTGCTTCTTTATCTAATGAATTATTATTAAGTGTTTTTTTTTTAATTCATCATTAGTTAAAGTGGCAATCAAGGGATACTCAGAAAGGTTCGTCATTTCATTGAAAACGAAAAGGGAATACGCCGCTTGCTGCACTCGTAGTCTTCAGCGTAAGGCCACCTGGACGACCCTAGAGACTCCGATCTTAACAAAGAGAGACTCGGGAGGACTTGTCCTAGATTGACACAAAGGGACGGGGACCAATCCAAGCTTGGTGATCATTTCCTCCTTGGTCGCGGACGGCCCGAGAGGTTTTCCCAATTTTTTAGCGGCTTTGCTGGCTGGTGGCCTCATGACTCGAACCGTGGCCGTTTTTGTTTTCCTTTCTCAATTGTTGCTATCATCTCTTGACCGAGCCGAGATCAATCGTCCGGCACTGGACTTCTTCTTCGAACAATTGCCGCATAACTGCACCATCCCAATCATCCGAGGGAAATTCCGTGGCCTTAGCTTTTGGTACCGTCACAATTCGAACTCAGCTTCGGATCTTCCCCGGGCAATCGGGTTTGTGGTGGTAAGCTTCTCGAACCTGTTCCACTGTGTCGTGCACGCCCGAAGGTATACTCACTCTTCATGGTAGTGGTAGCCCTGGTGTATCTTGGGTAGGTCCAGAACATTCTACGGACCGGGTTAGCCTTGGTTCCTCCGAACTTGTTGAGGCTATCCCGTAGCTTTAGCCATTCCGCCGTAGGAGTGGGCTCTGTGATGTTTCCCGGTTGTGTGGGACCCTTTACAAAGTAGTCACCAAATTAGGACCGAAGGGGAGAGATTTAGGGTCGTCGACCGGGACCCTTCCCGTGGCAGCCTTCAAATCTTTTTCCTTTTGCAAAGGTCCACCGAGGAGGCCTCATATCCTGTGCCGTGGCGAGTATTCTGTCCTTTCACCTCGATGAGTTTGTGAGTTCCTTGTTGGTGTTTCCCTGCATCGAGGCCAGGTAGATAGCTCATTTTTCTCATCATTTTCAAGACCGGTGGGATTTTATCCCGAGTGACCGTCGGTCTATGTTGCACACTTGGGCCTTGGGAGGCTCGACCGTGAAGCCCGTTAGCATAAGACCTTCCTCGTCATGTTTGGATTTCCGTAATAGGTATTCCGCCCGTATCCGTGCCCTCCAAGGTGACTAAATCTCCATAAATGGTTGTCGTCCCCATTCGAGACGAATTTCACACACCGGTGGAGGCTTGAGGCGACCCCTTGACCCGATGCAGCCAAGGTCTTCCCAATAAGGCATTAAAAGTGATTGGGATGTCAATAACCCGGAATTCCACAGTATCAATTTCTCGTCCGAACCAGAGGTCCAAGGTAGCGACTCCAAGGACTCGCCGAGATGTTGAGTCGTAAGCTTTGACTGTGAGGGAGGAAGGTTTCAAGTCTCGTAGTCTTGATATCAAGCAAGCTCATGATCTTTGCCTAAGAATGTTCATTCCTGACCCATTATCAACCAGACCCGAGGGAGGCGTCGTTCATCCAACTCGGATCGTGATGAAGAGAGGCTCGTTATGATCAGCCCCAAATTGAGGGAGGTCGAGATCTCGTGAAAGTGATTATATTCCCGTAATGGATGTTTCCAATTAGCCGTACTCACATCATCGGGAGTAGCATCAATAGGCACGAGAGTGCGAGCCAGCTTTCTTCCAACTTCACTTATGGGGATAGGACGAAGTGAGTAGAGACCAGAGGGAAATGTTGGCCCGTGTTTGCTTCAACCGGGTGAGCACGGGATCCTCTTTTTCGTGGTCCTGGAGTTTCACTGCCTTAGCATAGGGGCGGCGATCTTCTTTCGGTGTTTGATCTCGTGGCCTTCTTATCCGCCTTGGGATTTCCTCGGAAGATCTCGCCCAGCATCGGGTCAACAGATTAACTTCCTCATCGCCGTCTCTTGACCGGATTTCTTCAATGCCGCTAAGGTCAACGGGGAGCCCTTTTCGCTATTGGCCACCGGCCCGACGGAGTCTAGCAACGGTGAGGGCCGAGCCGTGCCGGCTCCTTCCCGGGCGGCCCTTATAACCGCTTCCCAAGTCATGTGCTTTGAGTCTGGGGTTGTGTTGTTTCCCCTTGGATGGCCCACAGAGCTAGGGCGTCCTCCGATTCACTCTCATGGCCCGCCTTGCTCATAGTTATCATGCAACAAGAGTCGCTATTGTCGGGGCTCGGGGGCTTTTCGATCTCATCCCCGGTATAATAAGCAGCCCATTCTCGGTTCCTTTCGTAATATTCGTGAGTTGGAGATGATTATAGCATTTTGTGTGGGAGGCGCATCCGGTATCATGCCGCTTCTAGGACTTCTCTCGAAAGCCGACATACATTCGGGGAAGGTGACCTCTTCTTGGGTAACCCCGACAAGGAGTGTTACTTTGTTTTGGGGTGGATTTGATCTAACCATGGTTATTTTCTCATTCGGGCGGACGTGGAGTTAGTTTTCCTCTCTCTATCGATCTTCGACTATCGCCCGGATCGGACGCCCGAAAACCCTTTCCCCAAAGCATGGTAGGCAAGTGTTGAATTCTAAGACATCCACGTGCTCGCATCCAGAAACTTCATGGCCTTCATGTCCTCGGTTTCATATTCGTCTCCCGAAGTGTCTTCGCTGCCGCTTGGCCGACAACCAACCATTATGCCTAGCTCCCATGGGCTCATTTCTCGGCATGATTGGTTCCGCATTGTTTCCCGGATCCGGGGCCTCGCTGACTCTTCGCTCTCGTCATCATCATCATCATCGCCGCCGTCTAATCATCTTCCCATACTACCGGGATTTCGGAGAGGGAACGCCGATCAAACCCGTTAGGGAATACGGGTGCGTGCAGCCGCGTAAATTGTCATATGCTCCCATTCCCTAAGTGGCAATTGTGACTCAGCCTTCTCCTCCCGTAAACTCGCGGGGAAGAGTGAGAGGGGGTGGCACGTATTTGACACCGTGTAGAATGTAGAAGGGTTCTTCCTCCTCTCGATTCTTCGCCACCGCCTTCGGGTCGTATTCGACTTCTCCAATAGCCGCCAGTGGAAGTGTACTAGCTCCGCATGCTCTTCGGCCTCTTTGCCGATAAGCCCCAAGACAGCGCTCGCCGGAAGCTTTCTTGTCTAATTCTTCTCGATTGTTCTAACCATCTTGTGTAAATGGTCCTCTCATGTTTTGACCGAATGTACTTCACTTCTTCAAGATTGGCCTTCCCTTCATCCGAGAAATAGCGGGCCTCGTATTCTTGCAAGGAGTCTCGACATGAGACCAAGATGGGTTGATTCGCTCGATATCCTCAAGGCCGAGGGGAATCCGACCAGTGATCCTCGACGAGGTTGGCCACGGTATTTGGGGACCTTCATCAAGCATCTTCCCGGGCATGCGAAGATTCTCCGCATTCAATCATATTCACCTCGATTATGGTTCCTCGGCAGGATTTTTGATCGTATTAGGCCCTTCGGGGCCTTCCAACTTTCCTTGCTCTATCGCCCCCGGATTGCCTTTTTCAGAGTAAAGCGCTTATCGCCGATGTCCGTGAGCTTCGATGAAAAGCACAATACTTTGTAGTATCCACGGGAGCATTCGGATTCCTCGGGTTGGAAATTCTCCAAAGGCCGCAGCAAGCCTTCCTTCACCAAATTCCCTCTAAAGATGTCATTCAGAGGCATCCCAAAGTTTTCGAGATTCATGACCCGTGGTCCGGGCTCTACCGGTTTTCCGGGAGCAAAAGGAGTCGTGTTGTTACATTCCCGTCCCGCATAGTTAATCATCTCTTTGCCTTTAGCAGAGCAGTGGGCGTGTTTGCAGGAGGAGCCCGATATCCGTAGGCGTGTGCAAAGCAGCCTTGGCCGATTGTAGGCCTTTTCAAACTTAGCCGCAGAGTTAACCATGGCCCGTAAGTCCGAGTATGGGAAGTGACCGAGGGAGGCTCTCGATGTGGTTTCAAGCATGACTCGGAAGATGTCCAGCTTGTTCCTCTTCGGAAGGAGGGATGGCCATTTCACCGAAGTTTCGCATTCCACCGCTTGTAGAAGTCCCCAACATTCTCATCAGACGCCGCACCGTTGTTTGTAGGTCAACTCTATTTGTTTCCCACTCCAAGTTGGCCTTATATTTCTCTCGTGAAGGCATTGGTAATCTGGTCCCACGTAGCCCCGGCTTCTGTGTTTCAAACGGAAGAACCACTTTAAGGCACCGGACTTCAAGGATAGATCGAAATAGTCGCCTAACCGCTGATTGGTGCACCCTTTGGCCTTCATCGCCAAGGTATATGTGTCCAAATGGGTTTTCGGGCATGCAGCCCCATCAAAGAGATCCAGATTAGGCATCACGAATTTGTGGGGCAGAGGAACAATGGAGTCCGGCCCGTAGGCCGGAAGGCGTACTTCTGCGCCGCTCAGCCGATCCGCGCTTTCATTTCCTTGTGTTGCTCCATGAACCAGGCCGATGAGGGTCTTGTGGCGGAGCCATGGCATTCAAGCTAGTGGCCGAGTTAGAGAGAGGAGCTACCACCGGAGGCAGACCGGGTGGAGGGAACGGCCGATCCGGGGACGTAGGTGAAAACCCGTCCTGGGCCGAGTTACCCCGGGAGCATGAGTAGGAGCTTGGGCGAAGCGGATAGAACCTTGCGGCCTGCCGTTGATTTTCAACCGGCAAAGTAGGTGGAGGCAGCCCCGATGTAGCCGGATAACTTGGATTTCCAGAGCGGGGCCCGTAAGTAGGCTTCGAGTGCGGCCGCCGTCCCGATTGTTGAATTGCATGGCCGCCGTGGTGAAGGTGTGTAACCCGGGGGTACTGCGGTCCCGGTGATTCGGATGATACCGGGATGGAGGCTTGGTAACCCATAGAAGTCTGAGTGAGGAATGGATTTGTGTGAGGAGCAAACTGAACTAGTACCGTTCGAGGAGGGGCTCCTGATCGCGGCCCGTAACCAAGTTGTGGCGGCATTCGAATCGCTGGCCGTTGTGGCCCTTTGAACTGTTGCCGCGAAGGCCCGGATTGATCGGTTCCAAACCGTGGCGGGATCCCGATTAGCCGTGGCATTCCGAGATAGCCCCAACCATGAGAAGACATTCCGTACCGACTTTGTCCCCACCGATTTATGTCGCTGGGCCGCATGGATCCGGTGGTCTCGTGGTCGGGGAGCCGGCCGACCCGAAAATCGAGGAGCATGGGTTCTCGTAGCGGCACCATAGGAGGTGGGTGGCGGCATCCCGGTGTAGTCGTGGCGACCGAGAGCTGGGGTCGGCATCCTCGTCTTCTTCCACGGTGAAGGTGCCATCTCGGATTGAGGCCGGCGGCCGCACCATGGCTCTTAATAGCCTCCATAAGGCCGTTTAGCCGTGCTTCCCGTCGTAACCTCATCTCGTTCTCGCTAACCGATTCCACCGTTGCTCGTCTCGAGGGGTCCCGGAGGCGGAGTGACGTTGTCCCCATCATTACCGGCTGATGCAGTACATTCTGAAACCCGAGTCGGAACAAACGGCGAAGCCGATGACGCGCTCGACTCTTCCCAACTAATCAAACGATGACCCGGTGCCCGAAACCAACCTTTGTGAGGAGCCGCGGGGAAAGGACACAAAGGTTCGTATGTCCGGGAATGAAGGAGGGCAGGTGTTTCGGGGCTTTCTGGGGCTCATGCAACATGCGCTTATTTGTTCACGTTTACTTAAAACATGTTTTATTAACCTAATCGGTTGGAAAAGATTGCTCTTCTTTTTCGCAAACTACTCGGATCCCGGATCGGTGGGCCCCGTCACTACGTCTATAAGCCCCTCGTATTCCACCCGTATTTCGACCTCCCAGGCGGATGTACGGCGAGGGTCCTATAGGGCAAGCGGATCCCACCGACCGAAAGAAAACGATCCTAAAAGTCTCAAGTGTAATCGAGTCTTAACGAGCATTCGATGTAAATTACGGACAAAGCCGACGTCAAAAGTCAAGATCATGTCCGAGGGCTCAACAAAAAGTCGGCATGATTTGACCGATAAATGTCCACGATTGATCTTGACTTGTCGTCAATTAGGCCGTAATTAGGCATGGAATAATCATTAATCCTTGATGACTCAGTGTCAATGCCGGGAGTCCGTGTATAATTTGTGCCGCCAGTAGCCGAAGTCAAGGCGCCGGCCAATATCTTGGTCAAAGTCTCGCGGCGGAAAACCGGCGTAACTTCGACCGATTAGGGTCCCCGAAAGATATTGAGTCGGTATGCCGACAAAGTCTTGAGAGGAAAGGTCTATACACGTACAGGCATGACACAGCACTGCAGACTAAAAACCAACGGGTCTCGGACAAAGTGTGTCACGGACAAGTGCATGGTCGACACGAGGCTCCATGGGATGTTTGGGTAGTCCTGTGCTCATCAGAGAGGCGTAATAAGACCAAACGGACCGCGACAAGGATTTCCCCGGGTTAGGGACGTAGTGTGCAGTGTACGGTCACGTGCGCGTAGTGTGCAAGCAGTCTATATTCTTTTTCTGAGTAAAATAGAAATTTTTTTTTGTGTGTCTTAAAAATATGATGCATGATTTTTTTTTTTGAAAATTTTCCATTTTTTTTTTGAAAATCCTTTTTTTTTTGAATTTTTTTTTTTGAAATTTAATGAACACATAAGCACGTAATCACGAAAATTCCGACAGTTAGGGACATGATTCCGACAGTCAAAATTTTGACTTTCTCCGAGGCGGCCAAAACAACACGAAAAATGTGCAAAAATCAACACACACACACAAATGATTTTCAAAGCCGGGACGGAAGCTTGACCCTCAAAAGCTTTTTCCTTTTTTTTTTTGGAAAACGGTGATACCGGTACGTGGGATTGTTAAACCACAATTTATCCCCGACTCGTGTTAGGAGGCGGTAACGGGAAGTTTAATGGTTTCCACCAATATACCAAATATCATTTTTTTTTTGGAAAAAGCCATATTCCCCGGCGGAGTCGCCACTGTGATGATGTGTCGCCATTTCGCGGGAAAAAATTCGATTTTTCTGCGTTTCTTTGAAAAAAACCAAATAAAACCCGGAAAAAGAACGGAGTCGCCACGCCATTTTTGTTTTAAGGGCCAAAACTTTGAAAAAAGCCCGAGATCAGAAATTTGGGTTCGGAGGTCATGTTACACGCCGGGAAGGACGTTAGTGTGCACCCGGAATGCCTCGTAAAACGAGTCTTCCAAGCTGAAAATCATTTGTGTGTGTGTGTGTGTGTTTTGGCCAAAATAAGTTGAAACTCAGAAAAGTAAAAATTGGGATATCTTTTTAAGACTTTAAACTGATCCCATGATTTTTTGGAAGATTTTTGGATTGAGATTTGGTACTCAAAAGACCTTTTGAAGTTGAGAGTCACTTCTGCCAGAATGAAAAAGGCAGTGGACCTTTGATTTTGAAATGGATTCAAGGGTATTAAAACTTCATAATCTGGATAAACTCAGATAATGAAAGTTGTTCCAGACACCTTAAATAAGATTTGTGCGAAGGAATTTTCCATTTTGGAGAAGATTTGAGGGGTCAAAACCTTCTGGAAATCTCAGATATGAGATCTGGATTTCCAGAAGCTGATGAACTGGCCTCTAAAAGAAAATTTGAAAAGAGGAGTTTTACTCAGCCAAAAAATAAAGTAAAAATATGTATGGAAAGATCTGGATGTTGGATACAAAAAGTGTTTTGTAGTCAACACCAAATTCCAAGTTTATCTGTGTCCAAAAATTAAGACAATGGACTGGGATCTTGGAAGATTGCTACTGGACAGCAACTTCTCAAGAAAGAAAATATGATTTTAAGGGGGGTTTTGCATCCATGCTTGTCCCCATTTCCCTAGGTTTTGGTTAGTGATCACTTGACATTTTAGTGGTGAATCAACTATACCAAACCATCCTTGGGGTACATTAGGACTAAGCACTTCATTTGCTTAGGGAGGGGAATTTTATCCTTTGAAAATGAGATTTGATGCTTGAAAATGTTTTTTAGGGTTTTGAAAATGTGTTTTCTTTGCAAGAAAGTAAGAGAACTTGAAAATAATGTTGATCCTTGTAGAATATCATCCATGGAGATGAACTTCCATGGTGATCTTCTTGGATCTAAGACAAGAAGAAGAATGAACTACATTTTGTAGTTTGAAAATGCATGCATGGATGAAAGATTTAGGGTAAGAAGAGGGAGGTTATACCTATCTTCTTTGTATTTTGGGGCTTTGTCTTGAATGTATGAGTGTTTGAGACTTTGAATGTAAGAGTGTTTGGGTTTGATTCGAGTGAGTGAAAGTTGGGAAGATTCAAGAGAAAAAGGTGACAATTCTTATAGAATTCTCACTGTTTTCTCGAGTATATTCGCCAAATACTGTGAATTGTGCTCTTCTTCTTTTTTATTTTTGTGACTGGAGGGCTCAATTTATAGCCCTCTGGAAATGACAAAGATGTCCGCGCGGATGGGATTGGTGGCGTGCACTGTTCATTAAATGCTGCTCCAGGCTTTGGACAAGGGGAATAATCTTTTTTAAAATTCAAATTAACCAGCCAGATTATGTTTTCAGCCATTTCTTTTTTTGGTTTTTCTTATTTCTTTTGCTGTTTTGATTCTTTACCTTGGTTTATCTTTTTTTGGCAATCCCCATTTTGCCCTCACTTTGTTAGAAAAGTTAGGAATGTTAGGAATTGTTAGAAATGTTATAACTTTCGTTAATTTTCTAACGAAAATTCTAACAAGCTCAAATTGGAGTACTTACACAAGGTTGGTCAACTCTTTCTCCAATGTGGAAGGGAGTAGAGTTATTTTGAAGTGGTTATGTTAATTGTGTTTATATTTGAAAGTTAAATCAAAGTTTTAAAAGTTTATGAGATATTGGGTCATTTTGGGGACGCTCCAGCTCGGGACACGTGTAGGTTCCGGGTCGGGGTCCTCACAGTTGGTATCAGAGCTCGGTTTAGAGTTCACGGGTAGAGTCTAGTTTGAGAGAGAGTGTACGATAACTGACGTCGAGTGTTTAATGCAGAAATTTGTTCAATGACCGAAAATGATAATGACCAACCAAAGGATCAAGGAAATGTGAGCAATATGGAGATATAGATTCCTCCACAATCATTCGAGGTATATTACCTGTCTCCGGAGTTAGGGTTCATACTCTTCTAAATTCCGTTCATTTCGTTCTCATGTGGCATTACATTTCGCTTTTATTTGCATAAATGGCCTGAAAGTTGCCTTATGTGCTGAAGGTTCTACTCCTATGGGAGAGTACCTCGAACCATTCTTGATTATCATGGTGGTTGTGATGTGTCCATATGTGGGCATGTATTGCCGGTGAATTTAGTCGAGTTACCAATCCGTGAATTATTGATTATATTGACCTGAATTAGTTGAGTAGTGGTTGTGATTGGAGAGGACTGTCGCAAGAAGCGAGTCTCCTTATCTATGTTTGATTTGCCTCCGTGTGTAATTGAGGCGGATAAGTCATTAATTGATATTATGTCATATGTGCGTAAATGTCGAAAGTATGGCCTAGGGAATGTGAAGGTTATTTGGGTGATGTTTTATATTTGAGTAAAAGACACTTGAATTATCTCGTGTACCGGTGGTAAATAAATTGGTGAACTCTTAGTTGAGGTTAGGTATATGGCCTAATTAAGAGTGGTTTATGGTTGTATAACTTGCGTGAGTATTTACACATTGGTGTCTCGCGGTGGAGACTAGATATATGAGACTAGTATTGAAAGTGATAGTCTAAGTGGGATTATATTGTTTATAAGATATCGCGAGTACGAGTTCTTATAGAACTGACATATATTTGCCTTATGTGCTATAAGTATATTCTCTAATGAGAGATTGATTGTATTCTTGCTACTAATTTGAATAGGAAATCAGATATTCTTGTAGGTGATATCACCCTATAAGTTGACTAAGTGGTGTTTTCCATGTGAGTTTCAAAATGGGTTCCCATCAGGTATCATGCCAGGATATTGAGGCTTTGAGTTGATATAAGGTACTATTTTGGTATTCGGATCCCTAGATAGAAGACATTAATTGGGATGATGGAATTGATGATTCAACTTGAGAAATTATTTGATAAAGAAGATGATGAGCTTAGCGAATCCCCGTAAGGGTAAATTATTACTATATTTAGAAAAGATGATACTTGGTGGTTATTTATAGATTATGGAGATCTCAAATTGGTAACTGTGAAGAATAAGTATTCGTTATCACGTGTTGATGATTTGTATGACTGATTTTAGAAACTAGTAGAATACTCAATGGTTATTAGTTGAATTTTCGGGGTGTTACATGTACAGTGAATATTTGTTTTAAGGATATACTTAAGACAACATTTGTATCTAGTATGACCGTTTGATTTGTGGTTGTGTATTAGTTATGGAGAGGTAAATAGGGTAAATGTGAAGAAGTATAATAGATGTAGTTATTGGTGACTTATAGGATCAACTTCAGGAATTGGTAATATATGTATATGGTTTGTTTTGAGAAACAATTATCATTAGTTGAGAATATAAAATGAGGATAAATCTTATTGGAAGGCAGGATACTATAGGATGATTACACCTTATGTGTTGACTTAGTTGTATGACTCATATGAGAGATTGGTGTGATGCTTGGGAAAGTATTGACGTTATGCGGATTTTGAGTTTGTTGATGGCTATCGAGAGGTAAGTTAATTTACACTGTTAATGTTTAATCGCAATTTGGGGATGATTGATCTATGTGAGTTCCAATTATATTTTCTTATTAGGAAATCATGGTAATTGATCGAAAACTTGAGGTATGCAATACGTTGTTACTAAGTATAATACCAATATCGAAGGTAGGGAATAGATGACTCAAATTAAGTAAAAGTGTTGAATATTCAACTTGAGGAATTATTGAATTGAGGATGATTTACCAAGTTTATTATCTTAATGAAGGTTTTAGTGATTTATAGAAGATAGTAATAGTATTACGAGATTGTGTTTCTTATAGAGAACTTAACTAAGTATAAATATTATGAGTGATGGCTACACTATAAATAGAGGTCAAACAAGAATATTATGTTAAAATTGTTTTAATTATGTTTTAGAACTTTGGATTGTATATTGAACTTCAGTATGAGCATTTGTGCCCTTCGGGGATAGTTTGATTTATTAAGGTCAGTGAACCATTTTTGTGCACATTAAAATCTGTGAGTAATTTGATTATCTACCGCTGGTATGGGACGGTTGTAGATAATTAGATCACTCGAGTTAGTTTTGTTTAGCTTATCAATCTTTTGAAATTTCTTAAATTTGTGAGTGGTTTAGTTAATTAAAACTGATATGGGCCGGTTTTAAATAAATAAACCATTCGAGTCTCACTGGATCTCTTTTTATCTATCCTTTGGAATTCTGAAAGATGTTGTAAAGTTGAGAAAGACATGTTATTTTAAAGATATGGTTCGTACAGAAGCAAGTAAAAAGGAAATCTAGTTCCCCTATAGTGATTAATTATATTAAAGTTTTGATACAAGAAATGATTTGATAAATTGTGGGGTTATTAATGTGACGGTCGCAGTAGACTCGGTTTTTTGTATTGGAGTTGGATCGGCTCCGTTGTGGGCGGCAAACCATTTGATTCGGATATTGATCTGTCACTGGACCTGAACATAATTGGAACATTGAACTGTGAAATATAGTCGATTAATATTCCGTTTATGGAATCAGGGTCTTATTAGCATGTCCATATTTATTATTCCATGGGCAGTTGTTTAATGTTGGTATTATGAGAATTGCGGACGAGATAATTGAAATAACTCGTTTCAAGTGGGTCAAGACATAAGGTGGTTTGGTCACAAATGTGAAAATAGAATATTGACGTTAGAAGATTTATTAAATTATTTAGAGTTCTAGATTGAACTTGAAAGTATTATCAGGATGAATTTTGTGATTGAGTTACCTTGGAAGCAAAAAGGAGTATGTTATTTTGTTTATAGAAAGTTGATGATATTTTCTACTCATTATATATAGTATATATTTTTTTTTGATGAGATATTCATTGATCAAGTCCTCATATATGTTAGGAGATAGTTTGATTGTATAAATCCCATAGTATTAAATGGATTGGATAGACATCATTTGGGAAGATCCTTTTGGAATGTAGGAATGCTATTGAGTTTAACTTTGTGAAAATTTGACGAAACATTACTTATTGTTGAGGATATGCTACGGGCATGTACAATGGATTTTAGTAGTCGATAGGACGTATGGTTACCAGTGGTTGGGTGCGTATAATAGCAGTTATCATTCTAGCATTGAGATAAAACCGTATGAGGCGTTGTTCGGGAGGAAAATATCGATCTCCAATTTGTTGGGGTGAGGTTGGTGAAGCAACGCCTAAGGTAAATTGGCGCCAAAGTTTGTTAACCCATTTGAAGTTTTAGAAAAGGTTGGTGAATTGACTTATAGACTGGCTTGGAGTAGCTTATAGAGTATTTGAAGTTTTAAATGTAATATCGTAATGTATTTGGTGACATAAGTTGTAATACTTTTATTTAGTTATATTTTTATTGAGGTCGTGAAAATTCGGGTTAGTGATAGTTGTATGGTATTCTTGGAACATTAAGTTGTAATACCGTATTATTAATGGAATTAGAAATCTTGGGAAAGAATCACAACATTGAAGAGACTATTTGGGAATTGGAGTCTGAGGGATATATAAGTAACCGAGGCGGGTTGAACATTTAGGTAAGTGACAGTCAAATTCGGGACGAATTTTCTTTAAGGGGGAGTGAGTGTAACGATCCTAACCCTAGACACTAATTTTAGTATTATATTATATGCTTTTAATATTAATGTTAATTTTATGTGCTCATTTTATGTCTTTAAATTCTTATTTTAAGATGAGATGGTTGGAAAATGATTTTAAAATCTTAGGATTGCAAGAGACATTAAATAAAGCATTTTGGGAAAGTATAAAAATAGAAAATAGATAAAGTGTAAGATGAGATTAAAATGTGTAGAATAAATAATTAGAATAAAGGGTTTAATTTGGGTGTTGAAAAGCCTTAGTTATTTGTGGGAGGGGGGCCAATCTCTTCCTTTCTCCTAAGCAATCCAAGTGTCCAACTCTCCCATACTTCCCCCTTACTCACTAACCTCCTCATCCTTTCTCCTTCATTCTTCTTACTTTCCCTAGCAAAAACCTCCATGGAAAACCTCCCCATGAAAGCTTCATCTCCCAAATTATTCCCAAGATGAATCCTCCTCCATTTTCAAATCCGGTTGTACTTTTGAGTTTGGGGCAACTAGGAGAGTTGATCAAGCCAAGAAAATCTTCATTTCATCTTGTATTTGCTAAGGTGAGTTATTATGACCTTTTCCTTCATTAAATGTTCATGAGCTATTGAATGTTGTTATTGTTATTATCTTGTTGGTTGAATGCTTTGGAACCTTTATTGGTGTAGAGAAAGGTGTAATGACCTAGATGTAAGGTTTGAGTTCATAGAGATTGATAAAGAAGAAAGAACATGGTTGGAATGGGGGTAGAAAGGTTAAACATGAAATGGGTGGAGTTAGATTAGAAGATTTTAGCTTGAAATAAGGTAATGAAATGGGTGGAGTTAGATTAGAAGATTTTAGCTTGAAATAAGGTAATGAAATGGGTGGAGTTAGATTAGAAGATTTTAGCTTGAAATAAGGTAATGAAATGGGTGGAAACTTAAGTGGTAAATAATCTAGGTCTATATTATTTTGGGTTTAGATGATTGAAGATGAGGTTGTAAAGTTGGAAATCATTTTGGTGTTCATGAAAATGAGGAATGTTATAAAAAGGGAAAAGAGTATTTGGGAAAAAGGGGTTTGAAATCTGGGCAAGGGCTGGAAATGGGCTTGGGCGGTCGCCCATGAGGGGCTTGAGCGGCCGCCCATGTGACCAGAATGTAGCTTCCCTTTTAAACCTTCTTGGGCGGTCGCCCAAGTAGCCGTGCGCGGTCGCCCATCCATGCAGTAGCTTGGTTCCCTTCTTCAATCTCACTTGGGCGGTCGCCCAAGTGACTAGGGCGGTCGCCCATGACCTCAGAATGTTATTTTCCTGCTGAATCTTACCAACAATCGTAAACCATTATTCCTAACCATTCTTAATGGGTAGTAATCTAATTTACTTAAGATATGAATTAATTTCCTTTAACTTAGGTTAAAGTAGAATACTTGGGGCCACTTAATGACATCTTAGATGAGTTAAAATGAAACTAAGGAATCCCTTTTAGTACGACTCAGGAACTGTTCGGCAATCTTGTTTGACCACTTATTAAATATGACTTTCACTTGGTAAAGTTAACTTGGATCCTTATAGAGATCATGTATTATTGAATATTGTCTAAGTGTGGTTAGTTGCTGATACTTTGTTACTTCACTTGAGTACATATTCATGGTTGGTATTATGCTTAGTGTATTACATAAATGTTGCACTATGATATTGGTTGAACATGAGTATATTTTACCATGTTGCTATATTGCTTATCCCCTTTGTGGATTATATTTCAAGTAACTATTATGTGCTTGATAATGTGTTAATCAGCTGATGTTGGGGGTATAACATAATACGATCAATTATGGAAGTGTGACCTAATGTGATCGGATTATGTTATATATGTGACCGTCACCTCCTGTGGCCACAGGTCGGGGTTATAGCATCTGTATTGAGCCAAAAGCCTTACAGAGTTGCTACTATCTTATATGGTTCCCTGAGAAACGGGTCTTATAAGATGTGAGTATTGATTAAGCAGCTCACCTAAGATTGGAATTTTATATCCAATGTTGTACGACTATTGTTCAGACGGGAAAAGGTAAACCGAGGTAATGTAAAGTGTTTACAGCTTTTCCAACGTGTTATATGCAACTTGTTATGTGTTGCATCTTATATGGCATATTGCTGCATTCATAATAGCTTGCTAAGATTTATTCTCACCCCTCTCCCTTTAATGTTTTTAGATCCTGAGATAGGCGGACCGGCTAAGTAAGGGCGGTGAGGAGTTTGGAAGTGATATTTCGGGAATTGTCGGGTTAAGTATATGGGTTGTCGTAGAAGTGTATTTTGGGTATAATTCCTTTGAAAGTTTGTATTTATAAACTTTAATTTCTACGTTATAACCAATACCTTTTTGTAACTAAAATAGTTTATTACTTTCAAGGTTGGTCAACTCTTTCTCCAATGTGGAAAGGAGTAGAGTTATTTTGAAGTGGTTATGTTAATTGTGTTTATATTTGAAAGTTAAATCAAAGTTTTAAAAGTTTATGAGATATTGGGTCATTTTGGGGACGCTCCAGCTCGGGACACGTGTAGGTTCCGGGTCGAGGTCCTCACACGCATCATCATGGCCGAGGCGGGCGCCTCAGTGGCCGAGGCTATGGCCGAGGATTGGTCGACGCCAGGCGGGCGCATGGCTTATTTTGAGGCGCACGCCTCAAGCTGGCTGGGAGGGTTTTGGGCTCTGGGTTTTTCTGGGTTATTAGTCTCAGTTAGGGCTAGGTTTTTAAACATATATATATGTTTTGTAACCAGTGTAAACGGCATGAGATTATTGCACAATAATAATACAGAAACAAGGTTCAAAACTCCAATCGATTCTTCCATCTATTTTCTCTTTTGATTGCTTGTGTGTGCTTAGGTTTTGTCAATTGGCTTCCGCTGCGATTGCACAACAAATATAATATATGTGGACTTAAATGTGGGAGATATGGTATTGATCGACATATCAAACATATTTTGGTATTTGTCGAGTTAAACTTATGTCAATGGTCGTAATAGTTATATGATGAGCTTTTATTATGCCATTACCGACAAAATGTTATGTCAAGATGTGATAACGAGTATGGGTAGAGAGACGAACTTCTCATATCGTTTTTAAGACCCATTGGGCCTTGTCCGTCTTATAGGCATACGGTTATTCTCAGTTTATACCATTTATCTATAAAATTTAAAAACTAATATTGTTTCACCATTAATAATGCTATTAATTACAATTTTTTAAATTGCATTTGTTATATTATACTCAAACGTAAAAATTAAAGTGTAGGAGATATATTTCTATTATGTACCGAACGAGTTTGGTATAAGAGGTGTGTGTGGCACATGGACACATTGTTGGTCGCAAACTACTGAGTAATAATTGAGAGGAAAGTACTAAAGTAGAGCAGCCTCAAAAGTCTTGAGAAGGTTCGGAGAGAACCAAGTAGTATATATTAACATTTTTAAAGAATGTGTTTTACTAGTTTTATAATATCAAAATTTGTACCAAGGTTTCATTTATTTGAGAAAAAATATTTTCAGAAAATGTTTTCTCTATTATTTTAGTATTTGATAAGCACAGAAAAAAATCTACAGAAAAGATCTTCCAATGAATGAAAAATTTACTTGTTTCTTTAGAAAAATGAATTATGAATTTCTTCTTCTCATTTCATTTTCCAAAAATTACTTCTTAACACTCTCACCCCACCCACCTTTCCCAACTCTCACCTTTATCTCTAACCACTACCGAAACACCTAACCCCCACCCTCAAACCCCACCACCACCCTTAAAAAAATTACTCATTAAAATCAATTTTCAAAATCTCCCTCACCGAACCCTGACTTTACCCACCCCGAGCAAATTTTGTTACTCATGCTGAAATTTTTCTAACAACTTCCCTGTTGTTCCACCCATCAAGAAATTAATATTTGAAAGTGTGTAATGTCAGACACGATTTAGTAAGTCAAAGGTTGACTTAATGTAGATTTGTTACTTTCTTAATAGTAGATAAATTAGGTTGACTTAATGTAGATTTGTTACTTTCTTAATACTAGATAAATTAAGTAAATATAAATAATATAATGTGGTTGTTATTATTTAGCCAAAATCTTACAAAAATGCGTTTTTCCTTAAGCTTAGGAAAAACGTGTTTTGTTTTCCCCGTTTGTGCCAATTCCAGTTTAACAAAGTGCCAGTGTAAAAAAGTGTCAGTGCCAGTTTAACAAAGTGCCAATGTAAACAAAGTGCCAGTGCATGTGTAACAAAGTGCCAGTATAAAAAGTGTCAGTGCCAATTTAACAAAGTGTCAGTGTTAGTGTAACAAAGCGTCAGTGTAAAAAAATGCCAGTGCGTGTATATTAAGTGTCAGTGTAAAAAGTGCCAGTATTAGTGTAATAAAGTGCCAGTGTTAGTGTAACAAAGTGCCAGTGTAAAAAAGTGTCAGTGCATGTATATTAAGTGCCAGTGTATAAAAGTGTCAGTGCATGTGTAACAAAGTGTCCGTGTAAAAAAATGTCAGTGTCAGTGTTATTAAGTGCCAGTGTAAAACACGTTTTTTCTAAGTTTAGAAAAAAACGCGTTTTTTGTAAAATCAACTCTATTATTTATGGACTAACCTATTAATTAGTTTTCTGTTTTAATGTATATTTTGATTATTTTGTAGGACTCTCACATGTATTATGATACTCTATTTTTGGAGAAAGATCAACAAAAGAAAAAATCCAAGTCAATCTCTTCACATGTTTTGGAAGGAAGTATTTGGTGTCATCATATCAGGACTAACACCAGTACTTTGTTCATCTGTCCTGTCCGACTGTCCTAGCTACTCAATTTCTTTCAATTGGTATCAGATCCACGCTCGATTTCACTGAGTGAGATCCAGAAACACTACAAGAAAGTAGGCTTTTTACGGCGGTTATATACGGCGGTTAACTTGCGTCCGCCGTATATATTTTATATATACGGCGGTATGTACAGCCGCCGTAAATAACTAATATATACGGCGGACGCGTCCGCCGTAAATAAGTAATGTACGTATATTTAACGTGTACGTATACGAGATCCAGGATATATACGGCGGTATATCAGTAGCCGCCGTTTATAGGCACTTATTATCGGCGGTTAATACGCGTCCGCCGTAAATGGCACAATTAGCTACTCAGATAGGAATTTTTGCTAAAAATGGGGAACATTTCCCATTAACTAATGAGTGGTCTCAGATGAACCACGAGTGCATAAATAACGTATGGAATGACGTTCTGGTAAGTTGTAATCCATATTTCTTACATAAATCTCTAGTACGTAGTCAAAAGTCTTATGATTCTCTAACAATTGTTTTTTTTTTCTTTGTTGAATTGTGTATATAGGAAAATACAAATGCTCCTCCGGAGTATTTCCCGGTTATGGCTCTTTCTCTCGCTAAAGCGTGGCGTGACTGGAAATACAATGTGAGACAAGCATATAATAAGTATTACTAGTTATGAATATTACTCAGCCATGACTTTGTTATGAATATTGACTCGGTTATGAATATTATTACTCGCTGAAACAAAGATTATAAGATGTATGAATCTGACCAAGACGCATTGGCTCACCCACCCCGTGGGTGCGTTGCGGATCAATGGGCTGCACTTGTTGCGATGCGGGGTACGCCCAAGACTCGGGTATATTCCAAATTAATCTCAATCTATTATCGTGAATGTCTTATATAAGTAGTCAAATTAATACTAATATTATCTTTTTTTTTTTTTCCAGGAAATATCAGAAACAAATAAATTGAATCGAGAAAAACAATCGTGCCTGAATAGGACCGGAAAACGTCCCATCCCAAAGTCATCAAAGAGGTTTGTCATCGTTCAATTTAGTTCTCGCTGTCAATTCAATTAATGTTTCTTTTGTATCGTATATAAATATATATTTTTTTGGTCAAATGATTCTATTATAAATTGTAGAGAGGCGAGAAGGGATTATCAACTGATCGCTTAAGCGTTTTCATACATACGCGCACGGGCAAAACACCCGCAGATCAAGAAACCACTCAAATGATTGTAAGTTAAAGTTTCAACCTTTTCTGTTTTGCTTTTGTTATTCTATAGAATACTTTTTCATTTCTAACTTCATTTTCATAATATTAATTAAAGTTAAAACATTTATATTGAACATGTTGTTTTTGTTACGAAAGAAACGCTTAATGATGCGGTTGAGGAGCCGCTGAGGAGCAACAAAACTCTCCGCGGCGCGTGAAAATATTTTTGTTGGTATGTTTGGGCTCTGATGACCATGGGAGAGTTCGATGTATGGGAGGCGGTCCGAACAAAACTAAGGTGTTTGGTAAATCCCAACCTTCTCGGGACAGTTTGTAATGGAGGCGGTGGCGGGGGTCGAGCAGATATGGAAAGGCAACTTGAGGAGGAACGCCGAAAAAATGAGGAGGAACGCCAACGACTTCGGGAGCAGCTTACAACAACAACTTGATGAGGAACGCCATAAGTTACAACAACAAATTGATGAATTGAAACGTTGTTGGATGGAACGACGTGGAAATGACGGTAATGAATAGGTGTTCGTGGATTTTAGACATTGTGTATTTTGGATACATTCAACAACTAATAACTTTTTTGTATAATGGTTATTATGTCCGGATACATTCAACATTAATTGTGTTAATATGTAGATTGTAAATATTGATTGCATTTGTGTATTTTTGGTTATATTGTGTGTGTACGAGGTTGAATTTGGTTTTTGTGAACGTATTTTTGGGGAAAATGAATTATACAAAGTCAGGGAAAAAAATAAAATAGGATTATTTACGGCGGTGACTAAATCCGCCGTATAAACCTAGGGACGACTCGTGCCCAAAGGGGGACGAGGGAACCAAGAGGGGTGTAAATGGGACGACTCGTGCCATGGTGGACGAGTCGTCCCTATTTAGTTATTTACGGCGGATATAGTAACCGCCGTATAAAATGGCTACGGACGACTCGCTTGGACGAGGGAACCCGGTGGGGGGGAATCGGGACGACTCGTCACGGAGCGGACGACTCGTCTCTTATTTACGGCGGTTACACATTCCGCCGTATAAAGTCACTCAAATACGCCATTTTATACGTATGTATTCCATTTATATACGGCGGTGGTATATCCGCCGTATATACTATATACGGCGGTTGTCCCGCCGTATATAGTATATACGGCGATGATTTATACGGGGATCTATTTACGGCGGCTAGTCCGCCGTAAATACTATATACGGCGGGGCGCGTATTATTTACGGCGGATTTTAACCGCCGTAAATAAGCCTCTTTCTTGTAGTGAAAGAGTAGTCATTATGGATGGTCATTTGAGTCAATATCGTCCTCCTGTTTTAGATGGTATAAACTATGTTATATGGAAAGCTAAGATGTGTCTTTACATCAAAGCAACTGATGAGAGGTTGTGGCTAAGCATAATTGTCCAATGGTCTCCTCCTAAGGTTGAAAGCAAGGATGTATTGGGTGAAATCTCTAAAAATCCTACAAACTTAAACCTGAGGAAGACTGGACTACAACAAAAATTACCCTTGCTAATTATAATTCTAGAACTCTAGGTGCTATATCAAGTTATGTTGATGAACATATGTTTCGCATAGTAATTAATTAGAATGTAGCAAAAATAGTTTGTGATATTTTGCAAGGTCACTGTGAAGGTGATGATAGTGTAAAGGCTACTAGGTTGAGAATTCTCATAATCAAGTTTGAAAACTTGAGGATGAATGAGATTGAAGACATTAAAAGCTATTCTGCAAAAATTAAGATAAATATCAAATGAATGTCTCTCCCTAGATGAGCCTATATCAAATGCAAGGTAGGTAAGTAAGCTGTTGAGAACTGCAACTGAAAAATTTAACATCAAAATTGTTGTTGTTAAAGATGCACATGACACCACGACTATGGGATTAGATACTCTTGTGGGTATTCTGACTATGTTCGAAATGAATCTGTCAATTCAACAGCAACATAAGGCTGATAGTATTGCTCTTGCTGATGCTCTTTCCAGTGCCTCCAAAGTTTGTAAAGAAATTGTAGAAATCTCTAAAAAAAAAAATAGATAAATATAATTTGGAAATTGAAGATGTGGCTTTACTCACTAAAACAAAAGGTTTATATCATTTTTAAAGAACAAAGGATAACAAGTTTCCATCCTAAAGCCGAAACACAAGAACTTTTGAAAATTCTGAGGAGGATATTGGAAATACTTTTAAACATCCTAGAAGTTTTTCAAAAAGAAAATTTGATTCTGTTCAATGTAGAGCCTGTAAAGGCTTTAGTCACTTTGCTAGTGAGTGTGCCAACACTCTGAAGAAAAAGGGGATGAGCTTATGTACGACCCTTAGTGACAGCGAATATGAAGATGAGACTGTAAACCTAGGAATGGAAATCTCATCTCAAAATCATGAACATCATTATGTTGTTACTTCAGATGTAGTCACACTGGAGATCAAACCCTCTGACTTTGAGTTCAAATGCTTTAATTCTTCTATTTCTGAAAAATCAGAGGATGAAGAGGATTGTGATAGTAATTTTGAGGAACTTCATGAAGCATACACTGATCTTTTTGCTGATTGACAAAAACGTGTTGAAAAACTTGATGTTTTTGAAAAGTTCAATGAGAAACTCTCAACTAAAATTTCTTCTTTAAAATCTGATTTTGAGAGAGTTGCCATTGAAAATGACAACCAAAAGGATTCCATAGCCAAACTCGAGGTAATGCTCACCAAACATGATATTGAACTAGAGAAAACCAAAACTGAACTTGAAAAAGCGAATGAGACTTTTAAAAAGTTAAACACCGAAAAAGCTAAACTTGAAGAAGTTTTAAACTTGGGAAGTCAAACTAAAATTGGTATTGGCTATGAATCCACTTTTGTAAAAAAGTTGAAGATACCTCAAAATCTAAAGTTTTCCAAAAGGCAGAGTCCAAACCTAGGAGAAGGAAGTTTGTGTGTCACTACTGCTTTGTTGCAGGTCATATAAGACACTTCTGTTATCAAAGGATTCATGACCTTGGGGGATCTGCTCCCCAGATAAGAGCCCATATGTACTCACACCACAGCTCATATCGCCAAAATTCTGGGCGATTCGTGTGGGTTGAGAAGAAGAATTAGGAGTGTAAGGTTGTATTCACTTCTATGAAAAGCAGTGTGTCTAGCTCTTGGTATTTTGATAGTGGATGCATGGCAGGTTCAACTGAATTTTTGTCTGATTATTCTCCTGTGAACGGAGGAATTTTGAAATATGGAGGTGGTGCTCAAGGTAAGATTGTTGGTAAAGGAACCTTGAGTTTTGAGGGTCTACTGAATCTCCGTAATGTTCTTCATGTAAAAGGCCTTAAGGTCAATCTCATAAGCATTATTCATTTGTGTAACGATGATATGCATGTGAAATTTGATAAGCAAGTTTGTGAAGTTTTTGATAAAACAGACAATTGTGTCTTTAAAGAATTTAAAACTTCTGACAATTGCTATAAGTTTTTATGATATTATAGGTTTTGTTGAAGAGCTGGAGACCGCCAATGAAGAATCTGAACATAAAATTCTAAACAAAAAACAAGAGAATGTAGAAAAGACGGATGTATCTCGTGATGTGATCACATCGAAGCTCACATCAGCAGAATCTAATGGTTCTTCAGATTCATAGGCATCCTCCAGCATGTCAGATGGTGAAGAAGCAGGTATGGAAAGGTCAAGAGACATTTCAAGCAAAATACAAACAGGCCATTTTGTCTCACAAGTGGTTGGAGACATGAATGGAGAGGTAAGCACTAGACAGAAGGCTAGAGTCAATTACAAAGACTCTGCTGGTCTAAACTGGTCTTCTTCCGTGTTATCCAAGGTAGTATTTGTTATTATGTATCTCATCTTGAGCCCAAAATTGTTGAAATAATAAAAGATGAGTGGAGTACTGATGATATGAAGAGTAAAATTGGGGGTTGTTTTTGTCTTGGGAATAATATGGTCTCGTTGTACAATTAAAACTATGCTTCTCACTTTACAAGCAGGTGTTGCTCTAAATTATTTTGGATAAATGAGATGATTAAGGACCACGGGTATAAAAGTAATGTGTTAAATGTATTTTGTGATAATCTAAGTGCTATATACATTTCAAAAAATCTTGTTCAGCACTCTCGCACTAAACACAAAGACATTAGACATCATTTTATTTGAGACCTTATTGAACACAATTTTTTTTAGCCTAGACCCTGTATAAAATGAAAACCAGTTGGCTAACATTTTCACCAAGGCCATTGAATTTGAGAGACTTTACACTCTACGAAATTCTCTTTGTTTTTGTCTTGGAAATTATATGGTCTCGTTGTACAATTAAAACTATGCTTCTCACTTTACAAGCAGGTGTTGCTCTATTTATTTTGGATAAATGAGATGATTAAGGATCACAGGTATAAAAGTAATGTGTTAAATGTCTTTTGTGATAATCTAAGTGCTATATACATTTCAAAAAAACTTGTTCAACACTCTCGCACTAAACACAAAGACATTAGACATCATTTTATTTGAGACTTTACACTCTACAAAATTCTCTTTGTTTGTGTGTCTTCTGATGGTGTGATCCCATGTATGGTCACATCATGATATACACCTGTATTGTAAATTATTAAAAAAAATAAAAAAATGCATGCATTTTAGTTTAATTTGCACTATATATCTCAGTGTTGTCACTTGAATTTCTCCCTTGACTTGTCCTATCTTTGGATTGTAAATTCTTTCAATGTATGTTAGCTAATGTTAACCTACTTTTTATCCTAATGGATGTAACTCATTGGGTGCCAAATCTAAAGGGAAACGGCTGCTCCACCCACTGTATGATGCCACTCTAATGTGATCAAACGATATCAAGATAATAGTTTATGTCGAATTTGATAAGATCATTCGAAAAGGGCTATCATTGGGAGTAAAGAAGAGTTAAAGCTACCCATAATTTAATTTCACACAACAAAAAATGGGTGGGTGTATTCTAGAGGCTGAGAATACTGGAAAATAGTTCATTGACTTTCTTGGGAAAGATGAGTCCCCGGGTTTGATTTCATAATATGCCACACAATACTGAGATATATACATCACTTTCTTGTACATCATTATGTATCATAGTCTAGTCATAAATTTAGGTCATCCTTATTATTTGTGAAAATATTACTCAAGTTTTTTTAAGTCTTTCCATATTTTTTTCGGCTAAAAATCTTGTGCTCAATGACTCTCCAATCAAATTTGATTCTTGTCTAATAGTTTGTGGTTAGGGGGAGCGTGCTCTATGGTATTGTTTGATATTTTTATTGCAGATACATTACTTACAAAAGAAAAAATCTTATTGCCATTTTTTTGAAGTCCTTAATCTTCATGAAATTCAAAAGGATGGAGAAGCAGTTTTGGTAAGTAATATCCTCTGTTTTTTGACTCCCTAGACCCCTTTACTCATCTCTCATCGGCTACCACCATCTTTCTCTATTTCATTAGAGGTAACACAAAGTGTTGCGTATGGTGTGATTTCTGATGTGACCACATCTAGACTCACATCTGACGCATTTTATCCATTCTGGTCAAAAAGGGGGAGAGTAAGTCAAAGAGCAGAGAAACTGAAGTTTGATGATAAACTGTAACATATTCAGGGGGAGTTAGATTGTTTGATAATTTAGGGGGAGTTTCTATATTTGGTTGTTTGATTGATTTGTTGGCTTGAGCGTAAAATATTTATCAAATCTTGTTTTGAACAAAAAGCAACAAATAAGGGGGAGATTGAAAGTGTGTGATGTCAGATACGGTTTAGTAAGTCAAAGGTTGACTTAATGTAGATTTGTTACTTTCTTAATACTAGATAAATTAGGTAAATATTGTAAATAATATAATTTAGTTGTTATTATTATAGACTAACATATTAATTAGTTTTCTTGTTTTAGTGTATTTTTTGATTATTTTGTAGGACTCTCACATGTATTAGGATGTTATATTTTTGGAGAAAGATCAACACAAGAAAAAATTCAAGTCAATCTCTTCACATGTTTTGGAAGGAAGTATATGTGAACTTACTGTGGACTTACATTGTCATTATTCTAGGAAAGGATGGAGAGGATTTGTAGGAAAAATACTCTAAGATATACATGAATTTGGAAGGAATATCTCTACATGGTTTATGATTTCTTTTTCCTTCAAGGCAAAGGATCTACACGGCTTATAAAAGGAGTAGTCCTCCTCATTTGTCAAAGATGCATTCCCGCGATCGCAAAAGAGAGATCAACTGTTTTTTAGCGCTTTTGTGAGAATTATTTTATTAAACAAAGTTTTCATTGAACTTGTGTTTTTTAGTGTTTAAGTATTTCGTTTATTCTCTTGTTTTCTTTACTTTGTAACCAAAGTATTAAATCGTTTATTAAATAGAAGTTTTTTTTTTGTATACAACAAGTTACTGTAGATAAGTGGTAAACCTTGTTTTTATTTCGTTTTTTGTTTTATTATTCCGCTGTAAATCTATTTATGTAGTACTTAATGTCATCACATCAAGATTAACACAAGTACTTTGTTAATCTGTTTGACTGTATTAACTACTCAATTTTTTTCAATACTCATTCAAATACCTTTAAAAAACCCTCCCACCATTAGAGTTGTCAAAATCGAGCCCGGCCCGTAGGCCCAGTCCAGCCCAACCGATTTTTTAAGGGTCTGGGCCTCAAATTAGAAGGCTCGAAAAAAACAGGGCCTCTTTGGCCCGGCCCGGTAGTCCCTTGGACTCATGCGGCCCGAACATGAAAAGCCCGGCCCGGCCCGGCCCGAAAAAGACTACATATAACCTTACTAAATCCATCTATTTGTCTATGTGCGTGCTAGCTTCATGATGAAGTCAATCAACGGAGCTTCCACCATCTCTTACTACCTCACTGGCCAATTTCTTCCACTTAGCAAATATTATTTCTAATCATATTTCCTTTCTTTTCCTCTATCACTTGTTCAAAAGTCCTCAATCTCTTCACTCCCATAAATCCCCTTCATTAGCCTTCACAGAAACCACTACTACTCCCCAAACATCGACAACATGCTTAGCATTCATAGGCTGATTGACCCACTATGGTAATGTCACCATTGGCACACCTAAATTGATCCCTTGTGTCATGAAACTCCAACTGCCGGGTGGGGCACCAATTTATAACAAGAATCTTCCTCTCAATATCATTAATAAAAAATCTCCAGGGAGCTTGCTAGTTTCAGAGTCTCTAGCTACCCACAAGAAGTAGAAGTTGGTTTTCATCAAGCTTGTTGTTAGTTCGTCGATATGGCCTTCTCTATAGCTTGCCAAGCTCCCAAAGAAATGTAAATGACAGAGGCATGTTCTTTGTCTAGCCAGCTGGTGCAAGCTTAAACATATGGTTTGATGAGAGTAAGGGCATAGTCTGTGTCATTCTGCAAACGCTTGTCTATTTTTTGAGTTTTTTGAATTAAAAAAAATAGTTATTTTTTTGGCCCATAGGCCCGATATCCACATGGGCCGAGCTTGACTTTTATTAGGCCCGCTAATGTTTAGGCCCGATTCAGCCCGTCATTAAGTGAAGCCCGATGAGTTTGGGTTGGGTTGGCCCGGCCTGGCGCGTTTGGCAACACTACCCACCACCCCACACTCCTACCATTGTTTTTACTCATATTTTTTTTTAACAATCCACCTGGCAACCCCACCCCCTCCCCCACCTCCCTTCGAAAAAAAAATTACTAATTAAAATTAACTTTAAAAAACTTTCCCATCACTCCTACAATCAATCGATCAATTTTTTTACTCATATTAAAATTATATTTTTAACAACTTCCCTGCCTCCCCCAACCTAACCCCCATCCCCATTCCCTCACCTCCACCTACTCCCTACCCTCTCCCCTGTCAAAAAATTATCTTTTAAAACAATTATTTATAGTTGGATCCCATATTTATATAAAATATATTTATTTTTCGATATGAGTCTCATTTCTATCACCAGTATAGAAATAATAAACGTTTGTTTGTTGCAGCAGTTTCACTTTTTCAATCTCCATTTCCAATCTCAAAAGTGAAGATTAACACTTCGGGCTCGAATCCGTGGATCGACCCGTTAGCCCGTCAAGCCCAATCCATGTAAAAAGGCAAATCGGATCTAAAATATAGGTCACGTGTAGGGCCAAATCCGTGGGCTTTTTGGGCCCGCTACTACCTAGCCCGCTCATATGCAATTTTTCAATTTTTTTAATTTTTTTAGAGATTAATCTATATTACAATAGAGAATGGGGTAACCGCCGAGACAAAGAGCGACTGAGATTGATTCTCACAATTTGATCCGATGGTCCGAGTCATTTTTCCCAAAACTGTATTTAACTTCCCACTCATTAAGAAAAAAAAAAACTACCCACTCATTGCTAAAAAAATTCTAGAATTAACTTCCCACTTATTGCACTCATTTTTTTAATTTTAATTTTAAATATTAAATTGCATTACTTAAGTACAAAAGTTAGAAAGTAGAAAGTAAAAACAAGTTCTACAATAATTAGAAATTGAAAATAAATTGGATTGTGAAAATGGCCCGTGCCTTGCACGGGTGGTAAGTACTAGTATTAACTATTCTGAAATATGGCACACGAAATTCACTTTTAGAGTGGTTAAGTTTTTGCCTTCGCTTGTAAATGACCCAGATCGTTTTAATAGAACCACAAGCATGGGATGAACCAGATCATAGCACACCAGACGGGCCAAACTTGGCCAGTGAGCTCGAAATGCACAGGCCAAATTAATACGCGAATCAGGCGGGCTCTTGATTAGGCAGACCGCATCATGCCGAGCTGGCCCCATTGTTCATCCTCAGTCCAAAGGTAAAACACTCACTTGGGTAGCTTAATACACTATTTACAAATATCTACAACAGTATTTCCCAAGTAAATTTAGTTAACATGACTTTATTGTCAAGTGCAAAAATAAAATGTATCATACTCCGTAGTTATTATTTTCTTCTTCCCAAAGGCCCCTCTTCCATTTTTGGGAGGAGTAGCACTTTTTAATTGATTCGCTAATTTAATTGGACGAGAGATGGGAGGAGTAGCACTTTTTGTTGGGCATAGGAAAAATAAACCTAAACAGACTGGGCTCCAAAAAGAAATTATAAAACTTTTGGCCCATTATGGAATTGACCCAAAGGTCCTCAACAAAAGCCCAACCCAATAAATTTCCATTCCCAATACATAAATAACTACACTGACCCGCCCGCCCTCTACCCCAGTTTAGGGTTTTGTTTTGAAGATTAGGTTTACGCCACCCTCTTTTCTCTTCCCCACTCTTCTTCTTCTAGGGCTTTGTTTTACCCCCAATTTCTCACAATTTTTATCTCCTTCAGATCTAATCAATATGGAATTGAATAAGAACTAGGGTTTTGCAGGTGCTCCAAAAAACCAAATTTGATTTTTAAGTTATTTTGAAGAAGGAAAATGGCAACTGCAAACCCTTTTGGTCTTTTGGGTGATGATGAGAACGAAGACCCGCATCATCTTGCTCAGAAGCTTCCACCGCCAAGCGCTGTTCCCAAGAAACTGGCTCCTGGTCAAGCCGCTGCTCAAGCTCAGCCTGCTAAGAATGCCAAGCTTCCTTCGAAGCCGCTCCCACCTGCTCAGGCTGGTATGCTTTCTAAATATCATATCACCCCTGTTCGAATGTGTGTAAAAATTAATTTGTTTAGTTTATGGAAAAATCCACTATGGCAGCTGTAAAAGAATTTGGTTTTTGTGCAATTTTTTGTTTGTATGAATGTGGGGATCTTTCTCTGAGGAAGTGGGGTGACTCTTAGTTAATTGATTGGCTATAGGTTTAGATATGCGTATTTGTGTGTGTTTAAAAGTGTTCTTTTTGGTTTTTGTGTAAATTAAGTGAAAAACGTAGGAAGTTCGTGGGTTTGTTTGAACCCTTAATACTTGCTCCTAGTATATTATATCCTTAATCCTTGTGTAAATTAGTAGGATACCTTTTGGTGCTATTTGAGCTATCATTGAATGGCGTTTGTAAAATTTGGACTGGATTGACGTGGAAGAGGATGACAAAGATTTACGAGTGTACAAACGCTCGTTTTACTATTTTGTTTGATTGTGTCCAAATTGTTTCCTTTTCTCAATTTAACTATTGGCAGTTTTGTAGAATGTGTACTTTTTGCTACATCAACCTATGCTATCAACTGGAGTGTCATTCGCAACTACATTCTTGATTTTTATTTTTGTGTTAGCCTTTGCTTTTGTTTTTCCATCCAATGTCTAGACTTGTTTTTTTGTACTGAAATCTATCGATAGAACAACCACTCCCTACTGTCTTTATGTTGGCTGTGGTAATTACTATTATTGCTAACAAGTAAAGGATATGGTTTCTCTCTAGCCCGATCTTAAACTGATTTTTGTTATTCATAGCGTTTTCATTTAAGTAGGTATTATTGCTTGCGAAGTGTTAGTTTGGTGACGCAGTTGGTAAAATCCCGGAAAAGCAAATATAAAAGTGCCAAAAGCTTCTTAATTTATCCAAGTTTAAGGCGGAGCCTATTCAAGATATTGTGAAGTCTTTTTATGTTATGGTAGTCATATAATTTGCTATTAATATGCTAATACGTTGCTCCTTTGGTGACCATAAAGTCACGGGTTCGAACCTTGGCGAACAGCCTCTTGGCAATTGTCAGGGGAAGTCTCTAGCAAATGGTTCCCTCTCCCAACCCCCGCTTGGCGGGGAGCGCTTGGCGCACCGGGGTTTGCACTTTATGCTAATAAGAGTTTATAATATTTTATTCAGATTAAATATTTTAGGAGTCAAGCGTCTTTTGGGTAGTTCCTTATTTGATGAGAAGATGTTTTTTCTATATATATATTTATTTATTTATTTATATTTATGTTAGTTTTCTTATTATTTTCTGTTTAGGAGTTAGTTTTCTTTTCTATTTAGGTGCTAGTTACCATTTTTTTAATAATAGTTTCCTTTCCTTTCGGTTTGAGATTTAGTTTCAATTTTGGTTTAAGATTTATGTGTAGCCTATAATGTTCGTAATACATTTAGCTTTATTCATGGTATGGTTATAAGTTTGTTAATTAATACAGTATATATTTTGTATTGAATTGTGTGATTCAATACCTGGATGAACTCAAGAACTTAGGTGTAACACCTACTGTTTCCTAGCTGTGAAGCCTTACCTTTGTGTTCTTTCTTTTTAGTGTTCTCAAACTAGATTCTGCATCACATATGCATCTGTTTTGCATTATTTGGCCATAGGTTCTAGGCATTAGTCAATAAGTAATCATGATTATTAGGGGTTGTTTGCATGAAAGTTGCAGCTTGTTTAACAAATAATTTTTTCCTAGATATGCCCTAGGTTTATATTTTTGTATTTTGGCAGTGATGAAACCTTGGACTGCTTATTTAGAGCGTTTCTGATCTCAATCTGTACTCCACCTGTCTTGGTAGAAGAGGTGATTATACCTCTTTGGCCTGTCCCAGTTAAAGAGTAATATTTCCTTGTAAGTTAACTTTCTTACAGTTACAACAAATTGACAAACTTAACCAACATTATTTTTTGAGATCGAACATTGGTGCCGCCTAGTTTGAATTCAGGCATTTGAGTCTAAAAGTGAGGAGCCTTTTAGGAGATGAGTAGGTTTTCAACCCTTTTAATTTGTGTGTTCAGTCAAATACTACTTTTTTAATTCAATCGTGAGGGAGTAATATTCTCTCTCTCTCTCTCTCTCTCTCTCTCTCTCTCTCTCTCTCTCTCTTACATATATTCTCATACATGTATGTGTGATATATTAAAATATCCATAAGAAGAATCTATTCTCATACATGTATGTGTGATATATTAAAATATCCATAAGAAGAATCTAACATATATGTGAATCTTGGGTTTTTCCTTTTGCAGCCTTCAGTTAGTTAAATTTCATTTTCACCATTATAATTTGATTTTGTTGGTGTAGTAAGGGAAGCCAAGACTGATGGTCCTCGTGGAGGAGGTCGTTCTGGTGGACGTGGAGCTGGTCGTGGACGCGGTGGGCGCGGTTATAATAGGGAATCATCTGATAACGAGAATGCTTTCGGAAGTAACAACGGATTTTCAGGAGGTTACAGACCTTCTGAGGATGGTGATGTTGAAAAGTCATCTGAGAGACGTGGATATGGTGCTCCGCGTGGGGGTTTCCGTGGTGGCGGCCGCAGAGGTGGTTACAGTAATGGTGATGCTGCAGATGGCGAACGCCCTCGGAGGGAATATGATCGCCGCAGCGGAACTGGTCGCGGGTTAGTAATGGTTTTGAATTTGAGCTCTATGTATTTTGTATATATTTTAGATAAAGCCGTTTCTTTTATTCTGTGATCTAATATTATGCATTTCCCATGTATAGAAACGACTTCAAACGTGATGGTTCTGGTCGCGGAAATTGGGGAACCCCCACTGATGAGGTTGCCCCGTAAGTGTTCCATTCTCTGTCTTAGACCATTCTATATATGCATGACTTTTTCTATGCTGGTGAATTGTAATATTATGCAAGCTTTTCTTTTTAAATACCCTCTTTACTATGTGTAGGGAGACTGAGGAGCCTGTGAATGAAACTGAAAAGGTTGTGGATGATGAAAAACCTATTGAACATGAAGATGCTGCTGATGTCACAAAAGAGAACCCTGAGAAGGAGCCAGAAGAGAAAGAGCCCGAGGAGAAGGTAAATGTCTGGACTGATCATCTTTTATTTGTTCTTCATTTAAGCTATTTAATTTTTTAGTTTGTTAGTGGCACAACACATCTGTCTCTTCTTGATTCTATTGGTTTTGGTTACATTTTGTTGACATGGTAGGAAATGACTCTTGAAGAGTACGAGAAAGTACTTGAAGAGAAGAGGAAAGCATTGCTGGCACAAAAGGCTGAGGAAAGAAAGGTTGTCTTGGACAAAGATTTGGAAACTATGCAGGTGCTTTCCAGCAAAAAGGGTGAAGAAGAGATTTTTGCTAAACTTGTGAGACTCTTTGGACCTTAATTTATAATTGTTTATTTCGGAGTGCTTTAGGTTAGTAATCGAGTCTTACATCTTCTTTGAACTTTTTTTCATTTCAATTGTAATCAGGGCACTGACAAGGAAAAGCGCAAGGAGGCTGCTGATAAGGAAGAGAGAGCCAAGAAGGTAAGCATCTTATCGATCCAACTGGTCTGTATCCTTTTCCTGGTGAGTTATGTGCAAGGTGTTCCAACTTTTTGGAACATGCTTTATAAATATACACGAAGAGTAATATTTGAACATCCCAATTGTATCTTAGATTCATTTCATTTTAGGGGTAAAAGAAAGGGAATAATAGTTGTGTTGCTCCTACACACACACACGCACATATTTGTGACTGTTCTTGTTTGGTTGCTATATTATGTGGTAATGTGACTGTATCAATCATTCTTATAAATGAATATTTGTATCTATTTTTTTGGTGCAGTCTGTCACCATAAATGAATTTCTCAAACCTGCGGAAGGAGAAAAGTACTACAACCCTGGTGGCCGTGGCAGAGGACGTGGTCGTGGACCCAGGGGCGGCGGTGGATTCAATGGTGGTGGCTATGGTGGAAGATTCAACGATGCTGCAGCTCCATCGATTGGGGATGCAAGCCAGTTTCCATCTTTGGGAGTGAAGTGAGATCTTACAGTCCCTCTGCCTTTGCTTTCAGAATCTTTTGTTGGGCAGAATGTATTTTTCTGCATTAATATTTATCTTTAAACTTGAAAGAGTGTAAATTGTTTTAGATATATCTGGGGTGCATATATATATATATATATATATACATATATGTGCCCTTGGCTTTCTATTTGTCATATGACTCGGTATCCATAACATTATTCAGTCAGATTTAGGGCATTAGAGCTTACATTTTATAGCTTCAGATATGACATCAGTTTTGGGGATGAAAATCAAACCATTTTGTTTCATTTTAAAAAGTCCTTGTTATTGTCTATTTTTGTGTTCTATGTAGATGTTATTGCCTCACTTTATTGTGTTGAATATAAACTTTGGACCGTTTTCAACCGTTTGGTGCAAAAAATTGCATTTTCTTTATCATATTGGCGCGATTTTGCAACAGACCTCTCTAATTATTTGATTAAAATTTTCAACCAAAGAAGTATTGTTGAAAAATAATTTCACATATAAAAATTACTAGTTTATATCGATTTTATATGATGCTAAAATCTTTTCATATCTATATATAAAAAAACAATTAAAGAGTATACTTCTATAAAAATGAAAAAAAAAAATAGAAAGGGAAGGGAATTGTGCAGCTCTAAAAATTGGAACAAATGGTTCGATCATACTTGTAACCGATGGAGCCTGGAAACTAAACGAGTGTTGGGTTGCGTTGTCTGGGAAATAAATAATGCCATGTTTGCTAGGAAAATCGGTCTGGAACCGAGTATCTAGTGACGTATCCAGAATTTCAAGTTAGGGTGTGCAACATTTGATGCGACTATCCAGCGTTGTCTGGGAGATAAATAATGCCATGTTTGCTAGGAAAATGTATCAAAACTTTGTCGACCTGAAACCGACTATCCAGTGGCCTATCCAGAATTTCAAATTAGGGTGTGCAACATTTGATGCGATAAAAAAAATGCAACATAAAATAATATGCATCATATTTATAAAGTGAAACACTTCAAAAGAAAAATGGAAGAAAGAAAAGATGAGACTGGATTTTGTTGGTTTATAGTGAGACCTCCAGCAAAGAAAGGGAGTTAACATTTATTTGTTGATATTTGTTGAACGACCTAAATATGCAATCTACTACGAATTTTAAAACCCCTTTCACGGAGGTTGCTGGAATCAATGGAAGAAATTCCAACAAAACCTCAAAATTAAACCTAAATTGAACCCAAAATTAAACCCAAATCGAAAATCTGGTAACAAAATCAAAACAATTTAATACACAATCATCCAATTCCACTTTAATAGCTGTAAAATTGACAGATCGAAAGTAAAGAAACATACTTTAATGGTGAGATCAGGAGGCAGGGGTCAAACGACGGCGTTGTGAGCAGATGAGCGCTTTCGAGTAGATCGTTTGCCAGTAGTGGATGCAGGGGCGGATGGTATATAGTGCCCGGGGTTGCCCGGGCAACCCCAAAAAAAAAAAAAAATTTTTTTTTTTTTTGAACTATTTTTGGTTATTTGAACTATTTTTGGTTATTTGATTCATTATTATTTATTTTTTATTCGAATTTTGAAATATATTTGAATAATTGATGTATGTGTTGGATGTTGCTGTGTTCTAATTTGTACAAACTTAGCTTAATTGCTTTTTTGATAACATTGGTAATAGGTTTGATCGGTTCTTCCCGGTAACTCCGAGAAATAAAGCAAGCACTAGTGTTCCAATTGCTCAAGAAGATGAATCCTAGGAAACGTCAAATGTAAATTGTGTTTATTTTCAAATGTAAATTGTGTTTATTTTATGTAATGTTGACGTATTGAAACCTACTATATTTAATTATTTATGCATGTAAACATTTTGAATTTTAATTTTGCGTAAATTTTTTTTTTAGTAAAGAACAGGCAACCCCAAATGTTTTGGGGTAGATCCGCCACTGAGTGGATGGAACCTAACCTAAGAGCGTGATCGATCATGTCATTTTGATCGGAATCGCTGGTTCTGGATTCGTTGAGGCGGACGACAGAGAGATTGATAGAAGATGCCAATGAATCGGAGAGACCTAAGATGGATTCCAAAAAAACATCCATATTAGTAAGAGGATTCGTCGAGGAGGAGGCAGCGGCCAGAAATGATTGTGCTTGACGAGATTGGCGGATCAGGAGAGGAAGAGGAGGAAGAACAGCAAGGGCGCTTTGCCATGAATGGGATCGGATTTGGAGTATGCTGTTACACGACGGAGAGATTGATAGAAGATGCCAATGAATCGGAGTCACCTATTTTTTTTTAATTTTTTTTTTAAAACTACTCAATATTTTTTTTTGGAAAAGCGAGGGTGTGCAATTGCCCACCCTTGCGCCAAGCGAGATACGCCCCTGCGACTATCCTTTATTAATATATACTATTACTCTTCCTACCGGTGCCGATAGCACGGTCATGGTATGACAAAAATAAAAGGGCCATCATAGTATGACAAAAATAAAAGGGCCACTTGCTCTAATAATGTCCATTTGACGAGATTTAAACCCAATTAATTCAGGACGCATCAGATCTAAAATTTTCCAGACACCCTTCGCCCTTTTATAACTGACTTATAAAACTATTTATATTTTATAAGTGACTTATAACACTAATTTGTCTATTATATTGATTTTCTTCAACAAAAAAAAATTAAAATTTTCCATAATAAAAACAAATTAATCTTTTAATTTACACATTAAAACTCTTATATCTAAATTATAAGATCAACTTGTATCTTATAACTAATTGTCTCTTATGATTGCCTTATAAGACAATTTTTTTAATCAAAAAATAAAAAATTTCAATAACAACGACGATTTAATCTAATAATTTACACATTACAACTCTTATAGCTTAATTATAACTTACTGATAAAACTATTTCATCTCTTATAAATGAACCGTATGAATTCCGTCCATATCACCCAAACTCCCATTTTTCTTGCACAACAACGACGATACAATTGAAAATGCCATTACGATTGAAAGAAATGATTTATTTTCTTTACTCGCTGTTTTATTGACCATAGCACGAATCAAAATATGACCTTCTGATGTAAACTTAACCGCATTGCTAAGTAAATTGCAAAGAGTTTGTTTAAGCTTGCCTCTATCCCCTTTAACATGACATAGCTTAAAGATCGAGCCATCACAAGGATCAAAAACTATAACCACAACCTAGGGGTGTATGGAAAATTATAATATAGGGAGAACTCTTTATTTGGGATTTACGAAAATGTTTTCTTTAAAAGGAATAAAATATGGGTAGGGGGCCATAGGGGAATTATCCAAAATAAAGTGCGGTTGAATGTAGCACCCCCCAAAATACAGTATGTCTAGTATCTATAATCGCTATAATTTATCAAACACTATAAAAAAGGCAAATCTACTAAACTCTTAAAACCTAGCAACTAGCAAAAGAAATGGATCAATTAAAATGGTCAGCAATAAAATTATCTTACGTGCATGTTACTTGATTCGGAGGTATTTTAAAATGCTTTTTTTAATAGGGTATTTTATTCTATATTAAATTTCCCATATTTATACTCCAACACTCGCAACAACTTTATTCATCACCAATAGAGGAGCTGAGGAGGTTTTCAATTACCTCATCATATACCCAATACCTATTTTCATGGATAGCACCCAAAAATATCAATAACACCATCTCTACCATGCCAACTCTCCACATATGTTCCATCTTCATCCTCGGCCACTCACTTTGTACCAATTCAGATCCACCACTAACGCGTTGAAAACATCCAGAAAGCCCAGAAATTGCAATCAAGCAAAGATAACACATATATTAATCTACGTTAAAGAAAAAACTCGCTAAAACACGTCACACTAATCAGACATAGTATATAACAACAAATATATTGTATTTTGACTTCTAACTCTTCTATTTTCACATAAACAATCCACGACTTGGTAACGTAGATCAAATCACCTTCAAGTTTTAGGGGTGAGGCAAAGAAATACCGTAATACAAAAAAAAAAAAAAAGTAAAACTAAGAAAAAATATATTTTCCCTTCCAAGCTCTATTCTTCTCACTACAATATACTCTCTCTTTCTACATTCCTCTTAATAATAAAGTACTATAATGAAGAAGAATTAAAGAATGACAAGCATTAACACTTTGTGAGTAATTCGGGACGATCTTTGGTACGCACAAAATTAACAGAGGGTCGATTGGAGCACGGGATAGACCAAGTCAAAGGGTTGGCATAGACTTGAGGTGCACACAAGTCTGTTACCACGTCCACCACAAAAATAGCTGGGATGGTTGCATTTCTGTTCCAAGATTCATGAGAGCATTATCCCCATGTTTGACTACGTGGGAGAGTCTCTCTAACCATTTTTCTTGTATAAATATTGAGAGGTGGTAAAAGGGAAGGGGGAGATCTTTTTAAAGCCTCTTATACTCTGTACTAAGTGTGCAAGTGATTAAGAGAGAGATCAATAACTATTATAAACAAGTTCCCCATATATTATTGTGTTTTTGTTTGTTCATTGTTTATTACTTTCATTGGTGTGGAGTTTGAATTCAGTTTGTCAGACTAGCTTGGTTTGTTATTAGATCAAGAGGTATCAGAGCACCGTTCCAACCTGTGTATGGTGCAAACAAAATCTGGGTACAAAGCATCTGGAGAACCCTTCACCGAGCTACAGCGACATCGACGGCTACCGACCAAGACGTCGACTATGGCAGAAGAATCAAGTGAGGCACAAGGTCAAGCTGAATTAACGACCAAGGTGGATAGGTTAGCTATTCAATTGGAATCTGTGCTTTCATGGATCCAAACACAATCTCTTAACAAACCAAAGGCTCCAGAGACGCCATTGAAGGACACTTACGAGGACACTTCAAGTTCGGAAGAAGGTAGTGGGGATAGTCAGGAAGGTGAGACCAGCAAGTCGAAGGTACGAAGCTCTCAACAACCATTTAAAGTCGAAGCAAGAATAGACATTCCGACCTTTTATGGTACTATTGATGCTGAAAAGTTGGATTCTTGGATTGATCAGCTGGAAACATACTTCACCCTTTACGGGTTTAGTAGCAAGGAGAAGGTTTCTTTTGCCCGGCTGAAACTAACGAGCCACGCGTTGGCTTGGTGGAATTCTTACTTGAAGACAGTCGACAACGAGGAAATAACTTGGGGAGAATTTACTCGACTCCTACGTCATCAATTCTATCCAATGGGGTATTCGCAAGATCGATGGACACGGTGGCATAACCTTAGACAACGACTAGGGCAAACCGTCCGGGAGTACACCACTGAGTTCCGTCGTCTCGCAGTGACGCTAGGCATTTCAATGAACAATGAGGATGTCTTTACAAAATATGTTGCTAGATTATTTTGGCAGATTCAAAATGAGTTGCGGCTTCATACAGCGAAGGATATCTCAGGGGCAAGTAGTGTTGCAATGGCTATCGAACTGAAAAATGGAGGTGGGAGTCAAAAGAATAATGATGGTGCGAAAGAAGGAACATCAGGACAACTCCAGTCCAAGAAAGACTAAATAAAAGGGCTGAAAGCTGCCAATGCAAGCAAATTTTGCGAGCATTGTAAAATTACAGGGCATGTAAAGGAGAAATGCTGGAAGATTAATCCAGATTTATTTCCAAAGAAATGGAAGAAGGATGATCGGGGGAAGCGAACAACAACCACCGTCATTGCTGGAGACCCAATTGAGCTTGGACATGTCGAGGGAGCTGACAAGAGTTTGACGTTAATGGTGAGACCAAGGGAGGAGCCTGCAAAATCATCATCAGATGTCTCTGATGAAAAAGAAGAGCTGTTCACATTGAAGATTCAAGTGAAACAAGAAATAGTTCAGGCCATCATTGATACAGGTAGCCAGAAAAATATGATTTCAGCTCTTCTCGTCAAGAAGTTGGGGCTGCAGACAACACCACACCCTCGACCATATGCGTTAGGGTGGATTCAGAAGGACATGGATATGCATATTACTCAGCAATGTAAGTTTAATTTTGCTATCACAAATCAGTATATCGATGAAATAACATGTGAGGTAGTTCCGTTGGACATTTACCAAGTAATTTTTGGCAACCCATATCTTTGGGAGCGAAATGCTATTTATTTCCGACGAGCGCAGAAGTACCAGCTCGAGAAGAATGGCCAAAAATATATCATCAACAGAGACAAGGCAACACAAAGTATAGAGTTGGTGACTGCATGCCAGGCAAGAAGGTTGGTGAATGCCTCTCGGAGTTTTGTTCTTTTGTTCGTACGAGCAGCTGATAATGAAACAAAGGTACCCACATTAAATCTTACTTGTAAAGAGTATGATAGTCTGCTTGGTAATGTTATTACAAAATACTCTTCACTGTTCGAAGATGTACAGGGCTTATCGCCAAAACGAGTTGTTGAGCATGACATCCAACTAGTGTCAGATTCAACTTTGCCTAATGTTGCCATGTACCGGAATTCCGTGCTCGAGAATGATGAGATTCGAAGACAAATAGAAGATCTGGTCAGGAAGGGGGTCATTAAACCGAGTAGTTCTCCTTGCGGATCACCAGTGATACTAGTGCAAAAGAAAGATGGAAGTTGGCGCATGTGTATTGATTATTGAGCTCTTAACAAGATCACAATTAAGAATCGATACCCTCTTCCCCGAATAGATGAGCTACTCGACCAATTGAAGGAAGCTGTCATCTTCACAAAACTCGACTTGAAGTCAGGATATCACCAAGTTCGAGTTCGCGAGGAAGATACATGGAAAACAACGTTCAAAACAAGGCAAGGATTGTACGAGTGGTTGGTGATGCCATTCGGGCTTTGTAATGCACCAGCAACTTTCATGAGGCTTATGAACGACATTCTTCGACCATACATAAATGATTTTGTCGTTGTCTACCTTGACGACATTCTCATTTACAGTCGAACAAGAAAGGAACATGTGGAGCATGTACAAAAAGTTTTTGAGTTACTTGAGCAGAATCAACTACGCCTGAATATAAAAAAATGTGAGTTTGCTAAAGACATATTAATATATTTGGGCTTTGTAGTTGGTGGTGGTGAATTGCAGGTTGATCCTGAGAAAGCAAAGGTGATTAAGAATTGGCCGCGACCACGTTCAGTCACCGATGTCTGAAGCTTTGTTGGGGCATGTCAATATCTTCGGAAGTTCATTCGTCATTTTTCCGTGTTGGCAGCACCATTACATGCCTTGACAAAGCTAAATAGCAAGCTTGAATGGACAAGTAAACATGAGGACACGTTTCTCTTGTTAAAAAGAAAGATCAGCGAGGCGCCGGTTCTTGCCTTACCAAACTTACAACGGCCGTTCGAGTTGGAGACTGACGCATCCGGATATGCAATGGGAGCTGTTTTGTTACAAGACGGAAATCCTGTAGCATATCATTCAGAAATGTTCCAAGGATCTCAGAAGAATTATCCAACCTACGATAAAGAGCTGCTAGCCTTGCATCAAGCAGTGAAACATTGGTGTTGTTATCTTCTTGGCAAGGAGACTGTCATACATACTGATCACCAACCGTTACAATACTTACAAACCCAGGTGAAATTGCAGCAAGTGCGTCACATTAAATGGATGTCATACTTGCAGCAGTTCAACATCTTAATCAAGTACAAAAAAGGAGTCCACAACAAGTTGGCAGACATGCTATCTCGCCCTCCAGTTACGACACTTTGTTTGTCGGTATTTATGCAGGTACAACCTTCTTGTCATGAGGAATATAGTGAAGCATATGCATGTGATTCTGATTTTCGGCAAGCACTTGAAGACCTTGAATGCAAACGACCAACCGAGTTCGTGTGGCGAGATGGACTTCTCTATAAGGGAACACTTTTATGTGTTCCGAGATCTGAAGAGCGAGTTAAATGGATACGAGAGGCACATACTTCTAAAGTAGCAGGACATTTTGGTGTGACCAAGACCCTGCAAAACCTCCAGCGCTATGTGTTCTGGCCTCAAATGCATCAGAATGTTGCTCGTTTTGTGAAAGGATGTATATTGTGTAGCATGACTAAGCCTGCAAATCGGAAGTTTGGATTGTACACCCCGCTTCCTGTTCCAGCTCGGCCATGGGAAAGCATTTCCATGGACTTCTTGGGTGGCCTTCCAAGAACAAGGAAAGGTAATGACTACCTGTTTGTGGTGGTTGATAGATTTTCAAAGATGGTGGTTCTAATTCCCTGTAAGAAGACAATCAATGGCGAAGAGGCAGCAAGATTGTTTTTTGAGAATGTGTGGAAGTTCTTTGGTCTACCTAGCTACATCATATCTGACCGTGATAGTAGGTTTTTAAGCAAATTTTGGTGTTCTCTTTGGTCCAAGATGGACACCAAACTGAAACGAAGTATTGCTTTCCATCCTCAAACTGACGGCCAGACGGAGGTGGTTAATCGCACGGTTGTACATCTTCTTCGAGGGTACAACGCGAGGCATCCGAAGACATGGGATGAAAGTCTTCATTTTCTGCAATTTGCTATTAACCACACAGTTCATAGCTCCACCAAGAAAGCTCCTTCTGAAGTATGTTTGGGATTTCTTCCTCAAAGTCCTTTTGATCTAGAATTCACAATTGATTCAACAACGAAATCGGTAACTGAAGATGGTGACACCAGGAGAGCGCAGAAATTCATGGACAACATCAAAAAGATACATAGAGAAGTTGAGCAGCAGTTACTAAGGTCCCAACAGAAGTATAAGGAGAGACATGATCGACATCGAGTTTAAGGAAACTTCTAGGAGGGTGACCTTGTTTGGTTACATCTGGGAAAGGATCGGTTAAAAGGAGAAGGTAAAAAGTTGAAACCAATTCGTTATGGTCCTTTTAGAATTTTGAAGAAAATCGGAGAGAATGTGTGTCGACTAGAGCTGCCGGCGTACATGGAAATGTATTCTGTAGTTAACGTCGACAAGTTAAAACCATTCGAGCCTTCAATGCTAGATGAGGATCATGGAGAATCGCTGCCCACTGTAGAGGACCTTGTGACTGGACAAAAAGAAGCGGTGTTGGCTGAAGACACCATCGTGGAAAGGAAATCTAGTTCGACACGACGTGGAGAACGACAGTCCTTCAGACTTGGGCTCAAGGGACAACGACCCAGCTCGGCAAAATGGTTCTCGAAGGATGTTGGGGAAGCTCAATTTCCTCATCTCAAGTTTTAGGACCAGCAGGAGCTGCTCCTCTTTCCACTACGAAGGGGAGACGTGATCCGGGACGATCTTTGGTACGCACAAAATTAACAGAGGGCCGATTGGAGCACGGGATAGACCAAGTCAAAGGGTTGGCATAGACTTGAGGTGCGCACAAGTCTGTTACCACGTCCACCACAAAAATAGTTGGGATGGTTGCATTTCTGTTCCAAGATTCATGAGAGCATTATCCCCATGTTTGACTACGTGGGAGAGTCCCTCTAACCACTTTTCTTGTATAAATATTGAGAGGTGGTAAAAGGGAAGGAGGAGATCTTTTTAAAGCCTCTTATACTCTGTACTAAGTGTGCAAGTGATTAAGAGAGAGATCAATAAATATTATAAACAAGTTCCCCATATATTGTTGTGTTTTTGTTTGTTCATTGTTTATTACTTTCATTGGTGTGGAGTTTGAATTCAGTTTGTCAGACTAGCTTAGTTTGTTATCAGATCAGTGAGGCAGCTCCATATCTAACCTACCCGCCAACCCCTCCCTCCCACCCACTTCATCTCTATGAACCCTCCTCTGCCAACCCCCACTTTTCGTTAAATAAACTTCTTTTGCTAAATTCTGGGTTTCTCTACCCGCCGATCCCAAATTAACCTCAACAACATTAAATCCTTATTTAGTTCCAAAAAAAGAATCGCATCACCATTCAAAATAAAATAAAATAGTCTACCTTGGTTTTTCGTTTGTCCCAGTAGTAGTACTACCTTGATTTTTCCGTATTAAATTAAGAGTTCTACCTTGGTTTTATTGTAAAAAAGTACTACTTTTACACGCTTAATAAAAAAACGATGGGTAAAAATTCAAATTACTTGAAAATATAATTGTCCAAAACACTATTTATCATGCAAATGAGTAAATATAGGTTATAAAGTGTGGGGTTTTATGTAATTATACAAACATTATTATAAGACCATCATCAGTGGTACCCATTTCCACCCTGGTCTTGCTGATGTGGAGGTAAGACATCCAACAATGGTGACCTTTCACTTGGGCTTCAATGACCAATTTATTTTTTGGCCTGCTGCCAGATGACTCCCGGGCTTGCAATTTTTAGCTTCTCACCTCACTTTCCCGTGTGAGTCACGCACAGAGGTAAAATGAAACGTGTCCTCCACTTGCCCAAGTTGACCCATTACCCATTGTCTCACAAAAAAAAAAAAAAAGCTAACAGAGAAATATGTCCATTGCACTATGACCAATTTAAAAAAAAAAACATTTAAATTTAAAAAATGAAATGGTCACATATTTTTTTATCTATAAATACATGTTAAATTCATATGATTTGCACTCCTACTTCAAAATTCTCAATTTCATTCAATATTAGTTATTCTTAGTTTCTTTCAATATTAGCTTTTCTCCTTAAATTTTCTTCAAAAATATTTAATTTCGTAATAATTATGGATCCAAATTATCCTAATTACTACGGATATAGCCAATATTCCCAAACAAATCCAAATGCCAATAGAAATCCTCCAAATTCTCGTATGCCTATTGATCCAAATTTGTTAATCCATCCTCAACTATCTCAATTCATGGAAGTTTATTCTCAATCTCAACAAATTCCTAGTAATCCCAATCCTCCAGATTTGTTTCAATCTCAATATAATTCTAGTTATTTTTCTTCCCCAAATATGTTGTCTTCTCAAAATGTCCAATTTAATTAGCCAAATCTCGAATTTCCATTATCCCAACAATATAATAGGTCTCCTAAAACTCCTGTTGGTAATGTAGGTAGTTCGAGAAATTTATTTCAAGATCTTGAAGTTGATGTTGATGTTGATGAGGAGGATCTCACTATTCCTTCTAACGAACCCGATAATTCCAAAAGTAAGAGAGATAGGAGGGCGTTGACTATACCTGAAGACAAAGCACTATGTTCGGCTTACCTTGAGGCCGGTGGAGATACGCTCACTGGTACAGACCAAAAGATAAGTATTCTTTGGACAAATGTAATAGAAATGTTTGCAGAATCTCAAAGAGAAAATCAAAGCACCATAAATGAAAGAAATGAGGAGTCATGTAGATCTCGTTGGAGAAGAATTAACTTTCAAGTAAATAAGTGGGTTGGAGTTTACGCGAAAGCACAACGAAAAAAGAAGAGCGGTTGTAATGAGGACAATGTTATGGATGAAGCTCGAGAAATATGGGAAAAATCTAACAATGGGCACAAATTTCTTATCGAGCATTGTTGGGATTTGTTGAAACACTATCCAAAGTGGCAAGGTGGGATGACTGCAGAAGATCAAGAAAGCGGTCACAGTTAAAAGAGATCAAACTCAGATACGCCAACAATTGAGGTTCGACCTATAGGAGTGAAGAGGGCTAAGAAAAAAGGTAATCAAACTACTTCTTCTAGTGTTGATGTAGATGATATAACCAATTGCATCAATAGTCTGAATACAAATCGCGAGATGGATGTTGAGCGACTTCAACTAGGGAAGCAAATGCTTGACTTTTTTAAAGAAAAGGAAGAAAAAAGGCAGGCTGAGAAGGATCAAAGGCTAGCGGAGAAGGAGCGAAATAAAAGGTTCAAAGTTTATAGTATATTGATGGGGAAATCAGTGTTCAAACTTTAACCTCAATTATTTTCTTCTTCTATTAAAGAGGTCTTTCTTACAAGTTTTATACACCAAATCTACACTCATCCCCCAATTCTTCTCCAAAGTGCCTTAAACCTTCCTCAAAGATAAACAAAAATGCATTCATCATCAAGCTCATCATCGTCTAGTTCAAGTGATGACGATTATGAAGCAATGTTTAGTCTAGTCAAGAAATGGGATAAATCGATTGATGAAAGGCGCAAAAATGAAGAAGCAGTCGTACGCTCATTCATTCCTTTAATCTCATCAACTATTGAGAGGCCATTGCCTGAAGCTCGAAGAAGGTACGTGCGCAGAGAACGCGAAGAAGGCCATAACATACTATATAAACAATATTTTGCTGAACACCCCATTTATCCAGAAGAAATGTTTCGTCGTAGATACTGAATGAGGCGTCATGTCTTTTGTCGTATCATGGAAGCATTACTTGCATCTGATGACTATTTCAACCAGAAAGTTGATGCTAGTGGTAGACTTGGTCTATCGATTGAGCAAAAATGCACTGCCGCTATGCGTATACTAGCATATGGTACAGCATACGACTCAGTTGATGAACATCTAAATGTCGCTGAAACTACAGCGAAGGAGTGTGTTCTTCATTTTGTTGAAGGTGTTATAACCCAGTTCCACGACCGTTACATGAGAAGGCCGAATGCCGATGATATAGCTACGTTACTCCGACAAGGATAGGAGCGTGGATTTCCAGGAATGATGGGCAGTATCGACTGTATGCATTGGACATGGAAATATTGTCCACGAGGTTAGAGAGGACAATTTCAAGGTAGAAATAAAAATCCAACATTAATCATAGAAGCCGTAGCCACACGCGATTTATGAATTTGGCATGCATTTTTTGGAACACCATGTTCGTGTAATGATATAAATGTCCTTGATCGTTCTCCAGTATTTACAAATATATTAGAAGGTCATGCTCCACCTGTTAATTATGCTGTGAATAATCATTCATACAATATGGGATATTATCTTACTGATGGAATATATCCAAAATGGGCGGCCTTTATTCAATCAATTAGTGCCCCGCAGACAGCAAAGCATAAATTATTTGCTAAGAAACAAGAGTCGGTGAGAAAAGATGTGGAGCGTGCTTTTGGAGTTTTACAAGCTCGATTTGCTATAGTTCGACAACCTGCTCTAGCATGGAGTAGGAGTTTCTTGGATAAAATTATGCTTGCTTGTATCACCATTCACAACATGATATTTGAATACGAGCGTTCAACATATATACATTTTGATCCAAGGGACTATGAAGAAAATTTCTCTCAAAATTAAGCATCAACTAGCAGTGGAAATGAAAGGTTTACTTTCTCCAATGTTCGAGAGTATAACTTATCATCATATATGAGTAATCGAAGTTGGGTTCGAGATACAAATATCAACAAGTCACTGAAGAAAGATTTAATTGAGAATATTTGGAAAAAATTTAACGAGGAAGTTGATGATAATTAAAATTATGTACTCCCTCCGTCCCATTAGAAATCACTCAGTTACTGTACTCACGTGGATTACGGAAAAAATAATGATATAAATGTTGTGAGTGTAAAAGTAAAATAGGAGAGAGAATGAGTGGAGGGAATAGTAAATTATAATGTTGTTGTGAGTATTAAAATAATGTAGGAGAGAGAATGAGTGGAGGGAATAGTAAATATTCTTTGCCATTTTAGGAAGTGTGTGATTTGTAGCGGGACGTCCAATGAGGAAAGTGTGTGATTTGTAGCGGGACGGAGAGAGTATTATTTATTAGAGTGTGTACTATGTAATTTCAAATTTTGTTGTTTGTTAAATTATGTAATTTTAATCTTTCTGTTGTATGTTGTATGCTGAATTATATAGTCTATAATAAGATGTTATTAACTTATCAATATAAATTAATATAATTATTAAATAATATAAATAGAGTTTTGTTAGGATACCCACAATAGGAGTATAACAAGTGGCCCATTAATTTTGAACAAAAATGTCTCTCATTCCTCAAAGCAAATGAGGACAAAATTGTAATCACTAATAACCTTTTTTTTTTTTTTTGCTGAAGTTACTCTGCTGGTTCATCAGCTGCTGGTTCATCAGCTGCTGGTTCATCAGAAGTCTTTTCCTTTGCTGCTGGTTCATCCTGATGAACCAGCAGAGCAACTTCAGCAAAAAAAAAAAAGGTTATTGATGATTACAATTTTGTCCCCATCATACATATGCTTGCTTTGAGAAATGAAGGACATTTTTGTCCAAAAATAATGGACCACTTGTTAGAATACTCCTATGGTGAGTATCCTAACAAAACCCATATAAATATTAATAAAATTATTTAATAAATAATTAATATATATAGATTATTTTATCATATATAATTAATAATATTAAAATAATATGAATAATGTTAATAATTAACATAAAAATGAGTAGGAAAGAGAAAATATAGTGGGTATAGTAAAAAGTATAAAAGAGAAATTGATAACTTTTGTCACAATTGTTGGTAAAATAAGATGGAGTTATAGTTATTGATGACCGATGACATGAAGCTGATGTGGAGGAGAGAGAGTAATCATGACCCGATCACCCGTGCATTTTTTTAATAAGGAAAAAGTTTCTCAAAAACACTATTTACTTTTTGTCATATTTCAGGAACGACACTCTGATTATACCTACTCTAAATCTAAGATATACTCCCTCCATTCCAAAATGTTTATCTCATTTGATTTTTTTATTGAATTTTGACCACAAATTTATGAGAGATTAATCATGTTTATGAAATTCTAAAAGTTGTTGTTGATAATATTAGTAATGGTGAATCATTAGGAATTTTTAGAATTTCATGAACATAATTAAATTGTCATATATTTATGGTCAAATTTCAAAAAAAAATTAAATGAGACAAACATTTTGAGAAGGAGGGAGTATCAAAAAGTAAAATAGGACACGGAAGGAGTAATTCCGTTGAAGTTCAACCGTGCATGCATTATGTTTGTATATTTATTTGTAGTAATGGTGCATGGTTTAGATGAAGTTGCAGCAGCCCAACAAGTAACAATGTGTCTGGTCACGAGTTCGAGTTCTGAAAATATAACACGTTAGAACTTTGTTGAATTTTTTTTACTGTCTTCGTGGTGCTACCCAAATTGAAATGATAACTCGTTTACTAACATTATTATGATATTTCTTAGAAACATGGAAAGAGTACATTGAAGAGTCTATAGTATAAATCACAGTGGTCCGTGAACAGTATTATGAACAATATCAAATGTCAAATTTCCCATTTTGCTCTCACTAAGTTGTCCCTTTTCCATTTTGCCCTTTAATTTTTTTTTTTTAAATTAAAAAAAAAACACGTGTCCTCGAACACGAGCTTTTACTAGTATTCTTATAAAATTGGGAAAGGCTATTGTACTATATCTTCTTTTGATTATGAGGCAGTTGTGACCGAGGGACAGGTCGTCCGCCCGTCGAGTTCTGAAAATATAACATAGTCCCAAATTAATTATTTATTTTTAAAGATAAATGCATATTTATTACACCTTCAATATGAAAATATATTAGTAATTTTAACATGTTAATGTAATAAAATCAAGACAATTAAACCAATTTAACTACCTTTTTAATACTTAATATGTGTGAAATTAGTTTTTTTCTTCTTCTTATAATTGAGGCTAGAGGGAGGATTTTTTTCTAAAAATATTTTCTTTTAAAAAAAATATATCCCAAAATAACAACCATTCCAAATTATGGACCAAAATGACCTATTTTTTGAAACTCGCTACACGGTGTAACGAGTTTATATTTTCGTTCGGTTAAACTCACTACACGATGTATCGAGTTTAATTTTACTCAATTTTATTTTAATATTTATGCTATTATATATATATAAAAAAACTAAAGTTTGAACATAGCGAGTTCAAATTACCAATATCATCAACCAAAGATCCAAAGGTTCCTTATTATAAGTCTCACTTTAAATTGCAAAATAAAAATTATGTCTTAATAAAGAAATAAAGAAAATTAAAAGGGAAAATTATATTTTCCGTCTCAAATAAATACTTTAAAAAATATAATTTTATAAAAAATTATTTCCTTCATTTCAAAAATTAATATTACTTTCGACTCAAAATGAATAAACAAAAAATAATACTACATTTTTTGTCCAAAAAAATGAGCATTACTTCATTCATCCCAATGAATATTTAAAAAAATAATACTAATTCATTTGCCTATAAAATTAATGTTCGTAATGTTAGTGCTTTCGTCTCAAAATATGACATTAAAAAAGAATACTACTTTACTTGTCTCAAAAATTAATATTTATTTTCTGAGACGAAAACACTAGCATTATAAACATTAATTTTTACAAAAGAATACTACTTCGTCTAAAAAAATAAATTACTATTTTCGTTTCATTTGTTTAAAAAATTAATGTCATATTTTGAAACGAAGGCACTAACATTATAAACATTTATTTTTGAGGCGAATAAATCAGTATTATTTTTAAAAATATTCATTGGGATTGGGATGAAGGAAGTAATGTTCACTTTTTTTGACAAAAAAATGTAGAATTATTTTTTGGTTATTCATTTTGAGTTATTTTTGAAATGAAGGAAATAATTTTTTAATATACTTATATTTTTTAAAGTATTCATTTGAGACGAAAAATATAATTTTTCCTTTTAGTTTTCTTTATTAAAACATAATTTTTATTTTGCAATTTAAAGTGAGACGTATAATAAGGAACCTCTTTGGACCTTTAGTTAATGATATTTGTAATTTGAACTCGCTACTTCAAACAGGAAGTTCAATTTTTTATTTTTATAATAATATAAATATTAAAATAAAATTGAGCAAAATTAAATTCTCAACACCGCGTAGCGAGTTTAATTGGACAAAAATATAAACTTGCTACACTACATCGTGTAGCGAGTTTCAAAAAATGGATCATTTTGGTAAATAATTTGGAATGATTGTTATTTTGGGATATATTTTTTTTAAAGAAAATATTTATAGAAAAAAAATCCTGGAGTGAGTACCAACTTTCTCAAAAAATAAATAAATAATAATAAATAAAAAAAAATTAAAATTAACGAGAATCCGTCTTCCCCTGTCCATCCCAAATCAAGAATCTTTCTCATCCATATCCCCAATTGAATTCCCAAATGACAACTCAAAAATGAAAACTGATCGCGCAGAAATGTGTCTTAGGCTCAGTAATCATGTCCAGCAAAGATTGAGCTAGCTTTGTGATCTGCACAACACTACGAAACAATCGTGAAACTGCGCCGGGGGTCTTCCGGCAAGCCCCTCCGGCGTGAGAATCAGTTGATGGACTGGAAAATGGTGTAAATAATATGGAGAGTGTGTGAGTACGTAAATATGCAGTAAAGTATTACCTTTGTCCATGCTTTGTTCTTATATTTATAGTGGATATAATGATATTAGGGTTTTCATCTGAGCCGTTAGATTGGATTGATGCCAACCGTTGGATCAGTTCTGTCTCCTAGGCGTACACGTGTCACGCTGGGGTTGGTTCGCCTAAATAAGGACTCTGCAACACCTGACACTGATAAGTAGCTTAGCTTATAAAGGAAAGTCAACCTGCACACCTTTTGGTGTTATTACTGGTTACATGATTGCACGTGTAACAAAGCACTGTGGTAGGTCTGACATTATCCAAAATTAGCTAATTAATCAAGCTTGTTGAGGAAGCTTAATTGGATGGACGACCTGAAGCTATGCGTCCAGTTAGGTCGTCTTCTTAAGAGGTGACTCGACGAGCAAACCATCAGAGAGTTGGTCGTTCAGTGACGACGCTCACTCTTGGATGAGATCAGTCTTGCGTGGTGGGAAGGCTCGTCGTTAGGTGTATTGGCTCGTCGCTTGGGTGGGCTTGGTCGCTCAATGGCGACGACCGCCATCCGTTGTTGGACGGGCTATAACCTAGGTCTTGATCGGATCCTTCGTAGTTGGACCTTTGATGGGCCCGTCGGGCCCATAGCTCGTAGCAAAGTAGTGGGCTCGGCCCATCAAAGAATATTCCGTTCAAAAACTTTACCCTCCATTTCAAACCCAGTATCTTATCAACATGAATTCAATGCAACAAAGTCATCAAACAAGATGAATATGATCACTCAATTTATACGTAATGGGAATTTGGATTCAGCTCGAGATGTTTTCGAAAGCAGTAAATTTAGAGACACGGTTACATGGAATTCAATTTGTTACGGGTATTTTTCAGCATGGTGACATCCTCGGTTGCTCCTGCATGTCAAGATGATATTCCACTGTAAGTATTGCTTAATATTTACTTATTCATTTTATGTAATATTATTCATTATTATTTTACAGTAAAGCAGAAGAGATAAAACCGGGATACAACCAATCACGATCAACTTTTCTTCAACGTCAAGGTGGACTTGGTCTTTGGACGTTGTGAAGATAACTATGCATGCCGAGATTATAGGAACTAGTTATTATCTGTTTATAGCTTTTGTTATTTAAAGGGGATATGGAGACGGAAAATAGACATTCACAATCACTCTACACACGCACGGCTTGTAATCCTCTCCATTATCTTCCAAACTTGTAACCACGATTCTTATTGTGAAACATTTAAGGTTGAAGAGCTAACTCCCGGGTTTTTTTCCGAAGAGGTTATCATCTCTAAGGTTTTCCTCGTTAACAAAATTCTTGTGTCATTCTTTATTTTCGTGTTCTTGTTTCATTTAATCGAATTCCAAAGTCCCCTCCTTGTTGTTTAAATCCATTCACTTTCTAAGTTAAGATTCGACATTATTGCTTTTTCTATCAAAACAATTTGTCGCCCACCGAGGGGCCACTTGGTCTATTGATTATTTGGATCATTTCCTAAAAGGGTCCATCATGTCAACCAACCCCAATGTTTCCGCTGCCGGCAAGGGTGTCGCCGTCACTCCAACATCAGGAGGCAGAACCACCTTATTGCCACCACCTCCTCAGACAGGACCCCAGCAAACGCAACTTTCGAAGACTCCGCAAAAGGAAGGAACCTCTTTCAATGTGGATGCCGACATCCGGAGCATCCTGACTAAGCTGAATCAGAGGCTGGATCATCAAGATAGAAATTCGAAGCTGCTGGCCAATTCCATGATTAAGATGCAGAAGGATCAACAACTCATCGCTTCCCGGCTTGACAACATCTCACCATTGCGCGCAAGGAACCTCAACTTCGACACCACCGAAGGATCTACGTTTCAGAATGAACTTATTCCAATGGGTGGTCCATCTCAAACCCATCAGTCGACATCCTTAATGATGTCGCCATCCTTGCCCGGTGACACCCTATTGACGCCACCTTCAGCAGGATTCTCCCCGTTCATCCCATTCATTGACAACACCACTGTCACAACCACCACGGACAACACTGGTTTGATGAATAATCTTTTCAATAATAATACTTTCAATCGTATTCCTATGGCTGAACCTTTTGCAGGAAACCCACTAGCCAAGCAGATGCAGGATCTCAGGGAGCTGATAATAAACGTGCCAGGCATTACTCCTCCAATCCAGCCAGTATCTCAGAATTGCTACAATCAGTCCCGGTTTGTCCCAGCAATTGCAAATGTCGACATCCCGAAGCGTTTCAGTGTTCCATCCATGAAGTTATATGACGGCAGCACAGATCCAGAGGAGCATGTCGCCCACTATCAAGAGAAGATGGACATAGTGCATATCCCACTTCAATTCAGGGAGGCTTGCCTGTGCAGAGAATTTGGGTCGACCTTGGTTGGACCAGCTCTCAAGTGGCTGATTAGGCAACCCCTAGGCTCAATTGGATCATTCGCCCAACTTATCAACATGTTCTATAATCAGTTCTCATGCAGTCGACAATTCGAGAAGCTGACAAGTGACCTCTACAATGTGACCCAACAACCTAATGAGACTCTGAAAGAATATGTCCACCGGTTCAATAAAGAAGTGCTAGAAATTCCCAATCTTGACATGTCGACAGCCACAGAAGCATTCAAAATGGGGCTGAAGAAGGATTCACAGTATTATCAAGATTTGGTGATGACTCTTTGTAAGCGGTTGGAGGAAGTCAGAAGCAGGGCCCTGAGATTCATAATATTGGAGGAAGATGAGCTGCGAAGGTCAAAGTCCTCAGGCAAGATGTCGACATATGACAATCCGGACAGGAAGACCGAGTCATCCCACCACAGAAACAACCGATCCAATCCTTATCCGAGAGTTGAAAACAACAAAATTAATTCAATAGAGGGTGAGGATGAAGATAGCGATAATGTGCCTAACATTTTTTATTATTGTTTTTCTGTTGACATTTCAGGTGTACTCTGTGCGATGGGCAACCTGGAGGACAAAGCAAGATGGCCAAAGAAGACAGATAAATCCACGGGATGGCGTGACAAGTCAAAGTGGTGTGCCTACCATGAGGACTTTGGACATGTTACAGAAGATTGCATCGCACTAAGAAAGGAGATCAGCTACTTGCTCTCAAAGGGACATCTCAAGGAATTGCTGGGATCCAGAAAGAAGAAGCCAGAAAATGCAGAAGCTCCACATGAAGTCGAGTGACCGATTTCTCCTCCAGCATCAACGAAGGTGATCAATTACATCAGTGAAGGGTCAGAAATTTGTGGCACTTCCTATTCTGCCGCGAAGCGACATGCCAAGGAGTCAAAGGAAGAGAAGCCAGAAAGACCATCCAAGATGTCGACATCCTTCCAGGATCCAATCACCTTTGATGAGAGTGATCGAGATAATTTGCTGGAACCCCATCATGATGGCCTAGTCATTTCCTTGCAGATTGCCAATTGTACCATCAGGCGCATCCTAGTTGATGGGGGTAGCTTTGTCAATCTCATTATGTTGAGCACCCTTAAGGAGATGAACATCCCAGAATCGAATATCGTCAAGAAATCCTTAGTATTGGTAGGCTTCAGTGGCGAAGTCAAAGAAACAGTGGGAGAAATAAAGCTTCCAACCTACTCAAAAGGACTCAACACCATAGAGCGGTTCTGCATAATTGATTGTGCAACATCTTACAATGTGATTCTTGGAAGACCGTGGATTCATGAAATGAAAGCTGTACCTTCTACTTACCACCAGTGCGTGAAGTTCCCAACACCTTGGGGTGTCGCTAAAATATACAGTGATCAACAAGTGGCCAAGGAGTTCTATAAGACTTCAATGAAGGCGTCGACATCTCCTAAACAAGCATAGCAATTACAGAAAAAAGTACGTGAGGTCCTGGAAGCTAGGGAGAACGATGTAAAAGAAGTATTACTAGACCCTTCCAATCCAGACATCAAGGTACTTATTGGCAGTGATATTCCACCAGATATAGAAGAAAAACTTGTGGACCTATTAAGAAGCAGAACGAAGAGCTTTGCTTGAAAGCATGATGACATGACCGGCATCAGCAAAGATGTCATCACCCACAAACTCAATATTGATCCTAGTTTCAAGCCAGTGCACCATAAGCGTAGGAAGTTTGCAGAAACAAGAAACCAGATAATCAAGAAAGAAGTAGAACGTTTACTTAAAGCCAACATGATACGAGAGGTAGATTATCCAAGATGGTTAGCAAACGTAGTTGTGGTCGAGAAGAAGAATGGAAAATGGCGAGTCTGTGTTGATTTCACCGACTTGAACAAAGCCTGTCCCAAAGATCCTTTCCCATTGCCTCACATAGATTCATTGGTTGATGCCACTTCAGGACACGAGCTCCTCACTTTTATGGACGCATCCTCAGGATTCCAACAAATCCAGATGGAGCCATCTGATCAAGAGGACACCGCCTTCATAACACCCACATGTATCTATTGTTATATTGCTATGCCTTTTGGACTAAAAAATGTAGGTGCAACATATCAGAGGCTCGTCAACAAAATGTTCAAAGACTAGATTGGGGACACGATGGAGGTATATATCGACGATATGGTGGTGAAATCCAAGAAAGCTGAAGATCACATAAGCCACCTATCTCAAGCCTTCGACATCTTGGATTGTTTCAATATGAAACTTAATCCAGCAAAATGCAATTTTGGAATGAAGGCAGGAAATTTTTTGGGCTATATGGTAACTAAAAGGGGCATTGAAGCCGCCCCAGAACATATTCGTGCCATTATCAACCTGTCGTCACCTCAATCCGTCAAAGACGTCCAGAAATTGACAGGGAAGATTGCTGCACTCACCAGGTTCATTTCAAAATCTTTTGATCGATGCTAGCCTTTCTATGACATCCTAAGAAAGAATAAGAAGTTCCAATGAGAAGATCAGCATGAACGAGCTTTTCAAGACCTCAAAAGTTACCTGTTGACACCTCCATTATTAGCCAAACCTCAGGGGGGCGAACACCTATTCATCTACCTAGCAGTATCAGAAAGCGCTGTAAGTGCAGTCCTGGTGACAGAGCGAGATGGTATTCAGCAACCCATCTATTATATAAGTAAGACACTTTTAGATGCGGAGACCAAGTATTCTCATTTACAAAAGTTAATTTTGGCTTTGATAACTGCATCTATTAAATTAAGACACTATTTTGAAACACATACTATAATTTACGTACTAACTATCCTATTAAGAATGTTATGAGAAAACCAGAGATGTCAGGTCGAATGGCTAAGTGGTCCGTACAATTAAGCACTTACGACATCAAATATGAGCCCAGAACAGCAATAAAATCTCAGGCACTAGCTGATTTTGTGGCTGACTTTAGTCCAACCATGCAACAAGAAGTAGAGTTGGAGGTTCAGCAACTGCAAGATGATGACATCTTGAAGATATGGACACTTTACACAGATGGTGCTTCCAACATGAGAGGCACAGGACTTGGAGTTGTACTAAAATCGCCACAAGGGGACATAATACCACAATCCATCAGTTGCAGTTTTAAGGCCACTAATAATGAAGCAGAATATGAGGCATTAATTGCAGGTTTAACAGTGGCCCAGGATCTAGATATCAAGCATATCCGGGCGTTTATGGATTCTTTGCTAATTGTCAATCACTACAACGGGTCCTACATAGTGAAAAATGCAAAGATGACCACATATTTGGAGATTGTAAAAATTCTGGCGGCCAAATTCAAAACTTTCAGATTGGAGCTGCTACCACGAGAAGAGAACTCACAAGCAGATGCTTTGGCGAACTTAGGTTCAGCCTTCAAAAGCATTTCACAGACAAGTATCCCAATTGTGCATGTTGACATCCCAGCAATTGATCATCTCGAGCTGTTCGTTCTAGATATCGACATCCCTACCAGTCTAGCAGGAACTTCCTGGACAGCTCCTATTGTCAAGTATCTCCCAGATGATTCGATCCCACATGAAGAGAAAAATGCTCGAGCATTCAGGGTAAGATCGTCTAAATATTTACTTATTGATAACTTCTTGTTTAGGAAATCTGCTGCAGGCCACTACTTAAGGTGTTTGGAAGCAGACCGAGCCCAACAGGTTTTGAAGGAGCTGCACGAAGGACAATGTGGAAATCATACCGGGGGCAGAAGCCTGTATACCAAGGCTCTAAATATGGGCTACTTTTGGCCCACAATGCGAAGAGACGCTGCAGAATATGCAAAGAAATGTGATTCCTGTCAACGGCACGGCGACATCCTACATCAACCAGCTGAATTGCTACATCCTATCCTGTCGCCATGGCCATTCATGATTTGGGGAATGTATATCGTAGGGAAATTGCCAAGAGCTCCAGGAGGAAAAGTATTTCTACTAGCCATAACAGACTATTTTTCCTAATGGGTAGAAGCTGAAGCATACGTGCAGGTCCGCGACAAGGAAGTTATTTCTTTCATAAAGAGAAACATATTTAGCAGGTTTGGGATACCTTCAGAGATAATATGAGACAATGGATCCCAGTTTATCAGTCGAAAAACTCAGGATTTCTTGAAAAGATGGGGAGTCAAGATGATAACATCTTCACCTGTTCACCCTCAAGCAAATGGACAGGCAGAATCCAACAATAAGATTATCATAAGCAATTTAAAAAGGAGACTGGACCAAAAGAAAGGAAGATTGGCGGAAGAGTTACCATTGGTTTTATGAGCTGACATGAAGACATCTAAGAATGCTACTGGTCAGACTCCCTATTCTATAGTATTTGGGACAGAGTCAGTCATTCCAGCAGAAGTTCTAGTATCTATAGCTAGATACGGTTTGTTGACACCTGAGCACAATAAGGACATCTTGACACATGACTTGGATACTGTAGACGAGCTAAGAGATATGGCAAAAATTCGGATGGCAGCATATCAGCAAAGGGTAGCCAGGTCTTACAACAAAAATGTAAGGGTTAGAAGATTCCAAGTAGGAGACTTAGTCCTATGAAAGGCATTCCAAAATACAAAAGAGCTCAATGCAGGCAAGCTTGCCCCAAAATAGGAAGGTCCCTACCTGATTGATGCACAGGCCGGGAAAGGAGCATATCTCCTGTCAACCCTGGATGGCCAAATGATCCCACGAAGTTGGAATGCCATTCATCTTAAAAGGTATTACATCTAGGCAACGTCCTCCTAAACCTCACCTCATCCCAGGTATGGACAATCCTCTATTGATCTTTTCATTTATTGAATATGAGTAACCTTTCATTTCCCTATTTGTCATTTTTTATTTTACTTTACTTCAAAATAAGATGTCGCTAACACAACCCGTGGAGGGGCGTCAACATAGTTGATGTCCATCTCTAACATGTCTCTGTCTTGCAAGATGTTGACATATGAAAGTGGGGAAATATCGAAAGTACTCAAGTCAAAATGACAACAAACTCTCCTCCATCAGAGACTGGCCATCTCTTCTAAAGTAAAGGTACACAATCCCTTCTAAGGTTTAAAGAGTTAATTACCTCTTTCTAAAGATGTTAGGTTACCACACCTTCGCCTGGAGCGCAAGATATCTCTTTAATTGAGGTGTGGGGTGGGCCTATATGAGTAAAATTATATAGCTTACCCATTCCCACTCAATTAAATGATTGATCTTATGTTTTATTCTTGTGGTTATGACATATTACGTGTTCATTTTGGCAATGTTGGTGAACTACGTGAATTTAGATGTTATTAACTTGATTGAATCATATAATGTCTAAATAAAGGAAATGGGAGATTTGAGTAGTAAAGTGATAACACTTGAAATTTTGAAATTAAAGTGTTATGAAAGTGTCGAGGTGCTTAGGTGTAAAAGTAACCTTGAGGTAGTTGTTTGTTGATTTTCAAACTTGGAGGAGCTTAAGTGTAAAATATTTTATATAAATCTTTTAAAGCTTCTTCAAGAAGCTAAAAATTTTCCATCAACTTTCTCCTTTCTCTCTCAGTTTGAAAGAGCTTGAAACCCTAGTTAACTTCCAAAAATCCCAGAAATTCATAAGTTGCTTGGTTGCTGATTCCAACTTCGAATTCTTGCTAAGGGAGTTGAGTAGAGCAAGAATAGCCGATCATATCTTCTGTTTATTTTGATAACTTGTGGTAAGTTGTTATGATTTTCTTCTATAAATGTTCATAATATGTCTAATGATGTTATTATGAAGTTATGAATGATTTGTGTAAAGTTGAAATCAGTTCTTGGGTGTTTGAATGGAAAGAAAAGAGTTTGGTTGAATACCTTGAGTTCTTGCCATGGGTTGAGAATTGAAGGGGTTAAAGTTGTTATAGATGTGTTGTATGGTATGAAGAGGGTATATTTATGTGTTATAATACTGGTAGAGTGAAGTTGGGATCACTTTTCAGTAGCTGGAATGAGAAATGGTATTGTTCTTGTTGTTGCTGATGTTGTTCAGCACAGAATAGTGGTTTCTGGGCAAGGGCACGAGACGTGCCCTGAGGCATGAGTCTTGCCTTCAGTCGTGCCTTGAATTTGTGCCAAGTCATGACCAACACTACCAGAAAAAGGTGGTTTAGCGACGGAAATTTCCGTCGCTAAAATTCAATTTCCGTCGCTAAAAAAAATCACCGACGGAAAAATTCCGTCGGTGGTCCGCCGCTACCACCCGTCGCAGTGCTCCGACGGGTCAATTTCGCCGATATTTTTTGATTTTACCGACGAAATTTAATTCCGCCGGTGATTTAATGGTTTCAGCGACGGAAATTTCCGCCGTTAAATCAATTTAATTTAATTAAAATTTCATTTCAGCGGCGGAAATTTCCGTCGCTGTAATTAAAATTAATTTAATTAAATTAATTTCAGCGGCGGAAATTTTCGTCGCTGTAATAAAAATTAAATTAAAATAAATTAATTTCAGCGGCGGAAATTACCGTCGCTGAAATTATTTTATTTTAATTTAATTTTTATTACAGCGACGGAAATTTCCGCCGCTGAAATCAAAAATTAAATTAAAATTAAATGAGATAGCGGTAGAAATTTCCGTCGCTGGAATAAAAATTAATTAAAATAAAATAATTTCAGCGACGGTAATTTTCACCGCTGAAACTAATTTATTTTAATTTAATTTTTATTACAGCGACGGAAATTTTCGCCGCTATAATCAAAAATTAAATTAAAATTAATTGATATAGCGGCGAAAATTTCCGTCGCTGTAATTAAAATTAAGTAAAATAAATTAATTTCAGCGACGAAAATTTTCGTCGCTGATTCTGAAATAAATTAAAAAAAAATAATTTAAAATATCAATAAATCAATTTTTTTTGTACCTGATATAACATTTCAATTTATAAAACTAAAACTATAAAAACTAAAAATCAAATATCAGCGTACCAAATAAAAAACTAAATATCACCGTACCAAATCGGGAGGGGGAGAGGGGGGGGGGAGAGGGGGGATAGGGGGGGGAGGGGCTCCCGCGGGTATCAAATATCTCAAATGTTTACAAACAAGTATAAATTAGTACAAAAATGTCTAAAATAGTCCGTAATCAACTCGGGGGAGGCCGGAAATTACCCTGGGGGTCCTGGTCGATATGAGCCATCAACAGCGCCAATTGTCTTTGAGTCTCTGCATGACGCCGATCATTCTCCTCTTGCATCTGCGTCTGAACCGCCAAAGCGTCCGCAAGCTTTGCCCGCTCGCGTCTCTCCTCCTCCAACGCAACCTCCAGAGTCTCGACCCTCGGATCATGAAACGTGGGCAGGGCAACATTTCGCCGACGGCCGGTCGACGTCGACGGGCATTGCCGCCCGTAATCCTCCATCCCTAACACTCGGGCTCCTCTCTTTGGATGTCCCTCAGAGGTGACCGAGTGCCAAACATCAGGCACGAAGGGGACGGGCTCGCCGGGAGGCGTTCCTTCGGGAACAACGTCGGCTTGATATGCACTCTGTCAAAATAAAACAAACAATTATAATCATATACACAATGTAAGGTACATAAATAAATTTACATATTCAAAATCAAGTCATTTAATGATAGTTTACTTACAAAGGCATTAGCAGAGCGATCGTCAACCCATTGCGGAGGTTGATCGGGCGCTGTAGGATTCCGAAGATGGGTGCTAGCGTAAACATCCACAAAACTGATATTCTGGCCATGCTCCCTTTCCTATAAATAAAATAAGCGAGATTATTACTTTGAAATTGTATAAATGCAACATTTAAACTGATTTAAAAGCATGCATACACTACATTTACACTAAAACCATGAATTTCATAGCATCAACATGGCTCCCAGCTAACATACGTACATAAACCTATTTAAAAGCATCCATACACTACTACATTTAAACTAACATACATACCATGCGGTCGTGATGCTCGGCGACCGGGATCGTCCCCATGGTATGCATCGCCGCCGACCCCGAGGAGCCTGCTCTATTGGCCTTGGCCTGATTGGATATAGCCTTCGCCGCATCCGACCCCCAATATTCGCAAAATTGACGAAACACCTCCTCGGTCATCCAAGTAGGTGTCGAGGGCTGTTGTCCCGCCGCGAGCCGGTTAGTATAATAATTTCTCTTCGTGGTACCTATAAAAATATGAATATCTCGTAAACATATAATGATGACATTATAAAATTAAAAGAGTATAATCATTGTTAATTAAACTAATTAAGGATAGATAAATATGTTACCAATGTGATCCCTAAATAGCTTGTGAGCCTGTTCATCGAAAACATATCTAGCCGTCGCCTCGTCGATTTTCGGCGCCCAATAATATTTCCCCTACAACATATAATGATAACATTACAAAACTAAAAGAGTATAATCACTATTAATTATAACATTTTATTAACAAACTAACATTTAAGTTTTAAATAAAAACCATTAACACATTACCTTAAACTCCTCCCACGCATCCTCCTTCTGCCTCGGTGGCAATGATTTCCAGTTGGGCCAATACTCTGTCATTTTCCGACATCGCCAATATTGCCCGATCTTAGTCCTTGTGGTAGGGTATCCACCTACAAACCTGCCAAGTATATTTATACAATAACATTTTAACTTTAATAATGAATTATATATAAAACAAAAAGGAACCAACTTATATCAAATTAATGAAGAGTTACTTACTGGTCATAATGTGCCGATATCCGGACAAATATCCTCCCCTCAGAATTGACAGCAGTCTGAGTATCGGCCCCAGAGGTGGAGCTAGTACTACTGCGTGAAGGGTCGACATCATCAGTACCGGATCGGGACGGTTGCGTCCCAGTAATAGATGTGTAGATGGGCTTAGTCTTCTTACCCTTTCTACCAGAACTCATATCTGTATTACAGTAAAAATATTAAAATATACAACTTTAACAATAGAAAACAATATATTCACAATACATCTAAAACTTTAAAGTTCTAATAATCTAAAGCATTAACAATACATATAAAACTTTAAGCTATTAATAATATAAAACATTCACAATACATATAAAACTTTAAAGTTCTAATAATCTAAAGCATTCACAATATATATAAAACGACGGATATTAATAATAATCTAAAGCATTCACAATACATATAAAACTTTAAAGTTCTAATAATCTAAAGCATTCACAATACATATAAAACTTTAAAGTATTAATAATCTAAAGCATTCACAATACATATAAAACTTTAAAGTTCTAATAATCTAAAGCATTCACAATACAATTTTAAACTTTAAACTATTATTAATCTTCGTCCCCATCATCATCACTGGACTCTGAATTACTACAAAACTCGAGTTCTTCATCTTCGTCTTCAGACTCTGATGAATCAAACTCTGGTTCCTCTTCCTCTTATTCATCAATATCAATGTGCGTGAGATGACCTGAACGAGGCGGAGGAGTTGGCAAATTCACTGGTAAGATATCCTCCTCGGGTTCATCAACATTTTGAGGAATATGAGTGACATCATCTAATGGATGATTAGCTGATGAAACGTTAGGTGGCACTGGTATTTCATCCTCTTGATAGGGTGTTTCTAATGACGACTCTGTAGTTGTCGACGAGGGTAGGTTGTCAATCATGCTCCTAGCCTTGGTCATCCAGACAGCCCACCATCTGTTGAGTCGCGGACGAGGGTAGGGAGTCATGTATACCTGTTGTGCTTGAGATGCTAAGATGAAGACGTCGTCACCATTATGTCTGGACGAGTCCTTTACATTGACGAGGTCAAATATGGCGTGCTTCTTAACACCTCGCACAACATCTCGCCAATCACAATTGAACAAGACAACACTGTTTCTACCCAAATACTCCACCTCGACTACTTCTTTCAGGACGCCATAATAATCAAGGTTTCCTTTAAGCTTCACACCGCTATTCCACGTCAATTTAGATCCCCCGTAAGCTTTGGTATGAAACACATAGCCATTCACGAAATAACCGTTGTATAAATGAACGTTCAAGTACGGACTTGATGCTAAATGTCTTAACGTCGCAGCTTTGGCATCACCCGGATGTTCAGCTATCTATAAGACAATAGTGTAACCAATTTAATACAATTTTAAGATTGAATGTTTAAAGAAGTGTATAGAATAAATTTGAATGAAACGAAATATTTACATATTTCCTTAGCCAGTCTGGAAATTCTCTTTCTGTCCTAGTTGCGATGAGTTCTGGAGATAAATCCTGAGCTAAATCTTCAAACATTCTGCAATAGGGTTAAACAAGGCATTTCATATGCAGGTAATTAAACATGCATAATTTAATCGACGAGGCGTAAACATAACATCAATGACTTACTTGATATATTCCCCAACCTCGTCGCAGTTAAGAAGAACATACGTTTCAACCGCGGCAAACTCTTTAGCGGTTAACGTACGCGTACCAACCCGTTTGCCGAGGAACCGACCAGGGGATAAAAATACAGAGATGTTTCCCTTAGACGGACAACCACCATCATAATTGCGGCCAACCCTAGTCAATCTCGTATCAACATCAGGAGGAAAATATGTTCCGACAAAGGCAACAATCTCATCTATAATAACAGCCTCTGAAATTGAGGCCTCGACCATGGCCCTATTGCTCATCTTCCTTTTCAATTGGCCTAGATACCTAAAAGTCATTCGTAGATTAAAACATAAATAATGTTAAAGAAGGTATATTGTTAACGCTCATATTATTTAGAAATAGAATAAATTCAATTACCTCTCAAATGGATACATCCATCTGTATTGAACTGGACCACCGACTCTAGCTTCGTATGCCAAGTGGACCGGTAAATGCTCCGTAGAATCAAAGAATGAAGGGGGAAATATCTTCTCAAGTTTGCACAAAGTCACTACGATGCTCTGCTCAAGCTTTTTCATGTGATCAACACGCAGTGTGGTCGATGTTAACGCTCGGAAAAACTCACTTAACTCTGTTAACGCCACCCAGATATTGTCAGGCAAGAGACCCCTGAGAGCAATTGGAAGTAGCCTATCCAGCAAAACGTGGCAATCGTGACTCTTCAAACCCTGCACTTTCCCCTCCTCTACATTGACACAGTTACCAATGTTAGACGCGTAACCATCTGGAAGCCTTAAATCCTTGAGCCATTTCAGGAGGAGGAGCTTCTTTTCCTTTGTAAGCACGTATTGAGCCATCGGTATAACTGGTTTACCATTGACATATACCAAGTCTAAGGCCGGACGCTTACAGATTTCCTTAAGGTCCATTCGAGCTTTTTCGTTGTCTTTAGTTGTTCTCTTGAAATCCATCAACGTGTTCAAAACATTATCGAATACATTCTTCTCAATGTGCATCACGTCAAGGTTATGTCGAATGAGATTTGTTTTCCAGTATGGCAGCTCCCAAAATATACTCCTCTTGATCCAGTTATGGGTAGTCCCAAACTCTTGTATTTTGGTCTTCGAAAACTTTTTTCCCACCGAGGATCGGGCAATGTAGATACCTTCTCTGTTGTGAATTTGGTGGTACCCCCGTTGCAATCTAGACAAGAAATCAACACACCCACAAGCACAAGAAAGAAAGAATCACACACACAAGAACACAAGAGTTGTTTACCCGGTTCATTCAACACATGAACTACGTCCGGGGGCAATTGCCAAGCCAATATGTATTCTAATATGTTGCTACACAACTACTAATCTGTTCTAGGTCATCACTATGCTTATATAGTAATACAAGGAAACCCTAAATCAAAATTAAGAAGAGTTCTAATCAAAATAGGAAACAAATCAGCTGCAGATTTTTCTCTCCCGACACGTGGGCGGTCGCCCATCACTCCATGGGCGGTCGCCCAAGCCAAAAATTCCACGAGCCAATGTTTCTGTCCTCCTGGGCGGTCGCCCAACACCACCTGGGCGGTCGCCCATCGCAACAGAAGGTCTTCCCTGAATTTCCTCCTTGATCTCAGCAACTCCTCTGACTTAGACCCCTTTTTCCTCATAGTTTAGGACTCCAATCCCAACAATCACTCCCACCACGGAGTAAAGACCTTCGAACACATTTCCCCCTCCCATATTGGCTTGACACTACCGCACCTCTCCTCAAGTACTAAGGCGAGTTGAAACCAAGCGACGTTTCAACCTCTTCGTGTTAGATCGTTCTTGCCTCCCCAAATCAGCTTCTACCTTGATTTCTCCCCGCAAGTCTAACTTCGCCTTCTCCCTCCAGACCCACCTTCCTCACAATGCTTCCCCTTGAAACTCGGACACACCTTGTTTCTTGCATCGTCTGTTTTTGGTCTGAAACCGCTCTCTCTTAGGGTACTTGGACTTCCACACCACGTTGATCAACTTTGAGTCCCCCCTAACATACCGTTTCTTGATGTCTCCCCTTTTCACACCAACAGGCAGGTTCTTTAGCCTCTTGCTCCCACCGGAACGAACATCGACATTGTAGGTAGAGTACAACATCTTCCCCTTAACCCCACGAGCCAACACCTTAGCCCCTTTTGTGACTTCCCAAGACCCACCAATGAAAGAAACACCATACCCTTCACTGTCAAGTTGTCCCACAGAAATCACCCTTCTCCTCAAATCCGGAACGTGCAACACGTGGTGTAGTTGTAAAACAGCCCCGTTTGGTATCTTCATCATCACATCCCCCTTACCTTTGACCTTCAATGGCTGACCGTCACCAAGATAGACAACCCCAAAGTCTCCAGTTTTATACCGCTTCATTGATTCTGCATCCCCACTAGCATGACAAGAAGCTCCCGAATCCAACACCCAATCTTCACCCGACTGCTCCTCTCCTAGGATTAATACATCTCCACCATCATCCACCACGTGTGCACCACCATCTTTTCCCGGACAGTCATAACTGATATGACCTAATTTGCCACAATTGTAGCACTTGACCTTTTTCCCCTTTTTCGGTCCTCCCCTTTTCTCTCCACCCTAAGTGCAGCCCCATCTACGGAAGATTCCCCCCTCTTCTCTTTCCTTCGCAACTCCTCTTGAAGGATGAGATCTCTAGCCTCCGTATACACCAATGCTGTTTTCGACGTACTAATCGTTGTGACAGTAACCTCCCAACTATCAGGCAAGGATTTTAGCAGAAAACAAGCTAGTACTTCATCAGAGAAATTAATATCAACACTTTTCAATTGGTCCACCATACCTTTGAAATTGCCGATATGACTTGCCGCTATCTGCCCCTCTGACATCTTCGCATTCGCAAACCTCTTTATCAAATGCACCTTATTGATATTCGAAGGCTTCTCATACATGTCTGACAGCGTTTGTAGCAACTCCACCGTTGTCTTGGCCTCCATAGCGTTCCGTGCAACGTCGCCGGTTAGGGCACTCCTTACCACTACTAACGCCTTCCGATCCAACGTCTCCCAATCCCCTTGTGACATGCCTTCGGGCTTCTCCTTCAAGGGTCCATGAAGATCCTTACAATAAAGGTAGTCTTCAATCCTTGTCCTCCAAAACGTGAAATTCACACCATTGAATTTCTCGATTGAGTTCTTCATCTGACTGCTTCACCAAAATCCCCAAGAACGCGATTCAAAAAATCAACTAATGAAACTTTGAATCCTCCGAACCAAGGCTCTGATACCAGTTGTTGTGAATTTGGTGGTACCCCCGTTGCAATCTAGACAAGAAATCAACACACCCACAAGCACAAGAAAGAAAGAATCACACACACAAGAACACAAGAGTTGTTTACCCGGTTCATTCAACACATGAACTACGTCCGGGTGCAATTGCCAAGCCAATATGTATTCTAATATGTTGCTACACAACTACTAATCTGTTCTAGGTCGTCACTATGCTTATATAGTAATACAAGGAAACCCTAAATCAAAATTAAGAAGAGTTCTAATCAAAATAGGAAACAAATCAGCTGCAGATTTTTCTCTCCCGACACGTGGGCGGTCGCCCATCACTCCATGGGCGATCGCCCAAGCCAAAAATTCCACGAGCCAATGTTTCTGTCCTCCTGGGCGGTCGCCCAACACCACCTGGGTGGTCGCCCATCGCAACAGAAGGTCTCCCCCGAATTTCCTCCTTGATCTCAGCAACTCCTCCGACTTAGACCCCTTTTTCCTCATAGTTTAGGACTCCAATCCCAACATTCTCATAGACCGTGTCACCACTTAAACGAATCGGGGCCTCATCATGGTCAATCTTGTTCTTTTTAAACGCATTCTTCTGGGTCCTAAATGGGTGGTCCTCCGGAAGAAATTGTCTATGGAAATCGAACCAACATGGTTTTCCAGAGTGCGTGAGCATGAAAGACTTTGTGTCACTCATACAATACGGACATGCCAACTTCCCGTGGGTGCTCTAACCCGATAACATCCCATATGCAGGGAAGTCATTAACTGTCCACATCAACGCAGCCTTCATGCTGAAATTCTCTCGCTTGAAAGCATCCCACGTTTCGACCCCATCCTCCCAAAGCTGCTTCAATTCGTCCATCAAAGGTCGGAGATAGAAGTCAATGTTCCTCCCAGGGCTGTTTGGACCGGGGATGAATAACGACAAGAACATGTACGGATCACTCATACACAACCAGGGCGGAAGATTGTAGACAGTGGCTATAACCGGCCAACAAGAGTAAGATTTTGCCCCAGGACCAAACGGATTGAAACCATCAGAGCAGATGCATAACCGTATATTTCTTGCTTCAGACGCAAAGTCAGGATAAGTGTCATCAAAGTGTTTCCATGCCTCCCCATCACTGGGATGAATCAACACACCCTCTTCACGCAAACTTTCCTTATGCCAACGCATTGCCTCTGCAGTAGATTTAGACGCGTAGAGGCGTTGCAGTCTTGGAATCAACGACATGTAACGCAACTGCTTATGTGGTCTGTTTTTCTTGTGTTTTGAACTCCCCCTCCGATTTGGCTTATATCTACTTTGTCCTCAAATTGAACACTCTGTCTTCTGTGAATCTTCCTTGTAGAATAGCATGCAGTCATTCTTACACGCATCAATCTTTTCATAACATAGCCCAATCTGCCCAACCAACTTCTTTGTCTCATAAAAGTTTGTAACCATCTTATTCTCTTTCGGCAACATCCGCTTAATTGCTTTCATGATACGATTATAAGCAGACTGGCTAATATTGCAATCAGCCTTTATGTTAAGGAGCTCAGCCACAGCCTCCAACACACTGATTTATATTTTAAGATGTTAACCACCAACCACAATACCCTAAGGTGTATCTAGGGTACCAGGATTAATATCAGGCGCTCAAACGTAGGCGATATACATCACCGTTCGCGATGCCGTCAATCGCCCCAAAATGGGATCTAGAACCACTAAGGTAGTGTGCAGTTGAATATGTTACATTATTGAGACATTCACCCCCTTCCTCCCCTTTGACTTTAAAAGACTTGAAAATTAGATAGGCCTAAATTATTACTATTGTGAATAATTTTAAATATTAATATTTAATTCTTTGTTGTAAAATATATAATTTTACAATGATGAATTAAATTAACATTTATAAACAAAATGAGAGTCGTTCTCATCCACAACTATCAAAACCCTATCTCATCTTAGACCAAGAAAGACAGAGCAAACAAGTTCTCGACTGTTTGAGCAAAGGATTTTCTGTTTAATAAGATTTTTTTCCAGTTTCACTGTCCTCCTCTCTAAGGATCTCAAACATAAGACAGAGCAAACAAGTCCTCCAATTTTTTCAATCTCCACCTTCCATTTATTTAAGGAAGATCCTGATTGCAGAATCTTCCTCATGAGCTTGAGTAAATGGAAGGTGAAGATTGAAAAAATTGGAGGAAAGTTCTGTTTTCTCTTCACTGGTGTTATACTGTTACCTTGTTTTTACTTGTGACCGTATAACATCAGTGAAGAGTAAAACAGGCAATATCACAAACATGGCTGTGATGTTTGAGATCCTTAGAGAGAAGAGGCTCTATCTTTATTGATCAAAGATGGACGGATGTTGATAGCTGTGGGTGAGAAAGGCTCTCATCTTATTTATATTTTAAGATGTTAACCACCAACCACAATACCCTAAGGTGCATCTAGGGTGCCAGGATTGATATCAGACGCTCAAACGTAGGCGATATACATCACCGTCCGCGATGCCGTCAATCGCCCCAAAATGGGATCTAGAACCACTAAGGTAGTGTGCAGTTGAATATGTAACATGTTATGTTTACTAAATATAACATGTTACATATTTGATTATGAGTACGGTTATTTATCGTTTTCTTTATAGTGGCATATGTTTTCTTCTATTCGTTAATATTACTAACATATCGTTTTCTTTTTGTCTTTTCTGATTCGGTATAACTAAATTGATTATTACCACCATTTAGATTACGCATTATTCGTTTTTTCTTTAGCTCTTTATCAATTATTTTTGTGATTTTCTTAGATACTCTTTATTCTCAGTTATGGTTCTCAAAGCACATTTTATGATTTCAGGTACTACACCTTAAATGTTGGTTTACTTATTTACGCGACACGTATATACAGAAATTGTATCCTAGTTTGTTTCATATAAGGTGCATCTAGGGTGCCAGGATTGATATCAGGCGCTCAGACGTAGGCGACATAATCACCGTCCGCGATGCCGTCAATCGCCCCAAAATGGGATCTAGAACCCTGTCATTATATTCCATGAGGTCCTCATGAATCTCTATGTTATTTTTAACTTTACTAGGTTAAGAAACTAGCATATTTTGGATAAAACTCATTCAAGCAAACTATTTCAGATTTTAAATGGGACTGGGATGCTGTTATTGTGTAGCTTTTTCTTGGCGTTTCTTTTTTTTTTTTTTTTTTTTTTTTCTTTTTGGTTTTGATGGATTCCTTGTCCATCTGATTGTAAACTCTTTCCTATCTAATATACTCCCTCCATCCCATAAAGATGTTCCCATTTGCCATTTTTGTTGTCCCATTTCCAAAATGGTTAGGTTAAAATCATTGAAATTCCAAAATGGATGGTGGACGCTTATCATAGAAAGAGGGAGTAATATACAGATACATTCCACAGAAAAAAATATAGTCCCTCCATCCAAAAATGAATTTCCAAAAAACATATAAGTGATAACAAGATCTAGACATCATGCAACCCGAGTTATGAATATTTCATGAAGAACACGAAGAACAATATATGAATGCTTCCAAAACACCATGAACATGAAGAATATAGATTTGCAGAAACTTAGTCAAAATGCACAAAATTCATATCAAAATGAACCTAATGAAAAATATATTAAGAAAATATGCATTATGACCAGATATTAAGAATCAAACTCAGAAATCAAGAAAAACAAACTAATAATTCCAAAAACCTAGAAATTGATTTTGAGAAAATTAATCATGAATCTGAGCATGGATCATGAACTAAAATGCATGGTTGAACTTGAAATGTGCATATGAACAAAACCCAACTAACAGTTTTAAGTAAATAGAAAAAATCAAAGACAGATTCAAAAAAATAAAATAAAAAATAAATTACAAACCATACAATTACTCATTGGATCCATTAATCAAAACCCCAATAAAAACTAATATGAAATTGCAGAAACAACAGAAAATTTGAATTTGATTGATACCTTTTTCGGTGAGGGAAGAGAGAGGGAGAATTTCAGATTGAACGGAGACGGCGGCAGTAACACGTCGTTGAGGCGGTGGCGGAGGAGTTGAGAGGGACGGCGGATGGGCGACGGCGATGAGGCGACGGTAGTGAGGCGACGGCGATGAGGAGACGGCGTCAAATGGTGATGGAAGAAGAGAGAGCTTCGACGGTCGTTGGAAGAGAGAAAAAGTGGGAAGAGAGAGAGATATAATAGAGACTGTAATGATTTTAGGGCGTAAAATGAGTATTTATATTTTTCCTCAGCAACGGAATATTCCGCCGCTGAGAATCCGCCGCTGGTAACTACGTTCACATGGATCGATGACGTGGCATGTACCACCGACGGAAATTTCCGCCGTTGGTTTAATTAACCTCAGCGACGGAAATTTCCGTCGCTATAATTAAAAATATCATTAATAAAAATCATTATTTATATTATATATAACATGAAAATTATTTTAAATTACTATCAAAAAAATAAATATGAGTCAATAAGTATTATTTTTGAAAAAATAAATAAATCATAAATATTTAATAATTTTAATTTAATAAATATCATTCTTTTTAATTATATAAAACATGAAAATTATTTTAAATTACTGTTAAAAAAATAAATATGAGTCAATAAATATTATTTTTGAAAAAATAAACAAATCATAAATATTTATTAATTTTAATTTAATAAATATCATTCTTTTTATTATACCATATACCCTATACACTATACCTTATACACTATTGTGAATGTGTGCCCAAATTTTGTTTTTTGTTGGATTCACGCGAGTTTGAAGACATCCGGTTTAATTTGAAAAACGGAGTCGCCACGCCATTTTGATTACCTCAAAACTTTGAAAAAAAGGTTTTATGGGTTCGGAGGTTAAGTTACCCCTTGGGAAGAACGTTTGGCGTTCACCCAAGGTGCCTTGCCGGAGCAAGTCTCCCATGATTTCATTAATCGTGCTTGTTTGCGTGCTTTCTTGTGTGCATGTGTTTGAAAATAAGGAGGGAATGTCCCAAGTCGTCTTCCGGACGTACAAACCATTTGTTGGTTGTCGCTCGGGATTTCTTGGAATTTATGTATTCGGGATTATGATCCCGTCCTCATCTTGTGACTTGTGATCATCGCATTTTTAACCTCGGGACCCTCGGGACTTGCGTGATCGAGAGAATGACTTTCTTTTTGGTCAAAGATGAGGTTCTTTAGAAAAGGAAGGTCCTTAGCCCATCAATCCTACGCTTTAAGACGGTCGAGCTCGTATAGATGCTTCATACTCTTTCTTAAGCGATAATTGGAGATATAGGGTTCAAGGTTGTCCCTTTCTAAAGAAATATGGAACCTTTAATGAAAGGAACGATGTAAAGATAGGATCTTTTACACCGGTCCGTTCCTAGGTTACTAATGGGGGAATGGGGGAAATGTATGTAAAAATGACACTTTAATGAAAAGATGACATTTTTGGGTTGCAAATGATGCACTTAGTTTAAAGAAATGATCTTTATTGCAAATGATGCATAAAGATTTGATTTTTATGCAAATGATGCATTTTTGAAGAAATTGGCATTCATTATGCAAATGATGCATAAAGATTGCATTTTGAAAAGCATATGATGCTAGTTTATGGTAAAGACATGGTCTTTAAAGCAAATGATGCTTGGAAAAGTGATTTTGGATGCAAATGATGCATTTTGATTGAAAAGACTTGATTTTTATATGCAAAGGATGCATAAAGATGACATTTTTATTTGAAAATGGGGGTTTTAGGTGCAAAGGATGCACCTTTATGGGAAAAGACTACATTTTTATGACAAATGATGTCTAATGCATGCAAAAGGGGAAGGGGAATATGAAGATATGCTCTTTAATCTACCAAGTCCTAAGCAATATAAAAGTAATGCAATGAGCAATTTATAAAGCAATTAGGATGCGAGGTTTAGGGCGTGCGAGGTTACCAATGGCTTCCTTCTTCTTCGGGCGGAGCTAGGAGGAGAGGTTGGTCTTGGATCTTCAAGGAGGAGGGAGGGAGCTTCTTGGCCTTCTTCTTCACCTTCTTGGATCTTCAACAGCCTCTTGGGAGTATTTCTTCGTATTATATGTAGTATTGTTGGAAATTGTTGATGATGAAATGGGTAGAGGAGGGCTCTATTTATAGGCAGTCTGGATAAGGCTAATGAAGCCGTGCGGCTAAGGGCAGCAAGCTAATGCAGCCGTGCGGCATTATCCACAATGACTCAGCATTCTAGAACCATGCAAGGTGGCAAATTCTAGAACCTTCCCTCCTAATTAAGAAAAACGTGTTTCTTAATTAGGAAGGATTCCCTTCAGCCCTTATTTAATTAAAAACAGTTCCGGAATGTTTCCGGAACACTAGGAAGGTCTAGGGAATTACCGGAAAACTTACCGAAATTGCCGGGAAATTTAACCGGAAGGCATGAGCCAGATTTGGGTACTTACAGAAGCCCCTCGGCAACGTCACTTGCAAGGCGAGTGGGGTTGTCGATAGAAAGGGATCCGATATGGCGAATGCCGAGACGGATTGGGAGACCAAGGTGGTCGAGTGGCTGAACCTCTTATGAAAGGCTACCTACGTATCCCGGAGGAATCAAGCCAGGCCGTAGTTCGGAATAGATCCGCTGGGGAATGGAGAAGAGAAACTGGTCTCTTGCTGGGGAAATAGAATGGAAAATGACTTAGGAGGTCAAGCAATTGATCCTACTGGGGATATGCTAGAAGTGACCAAGGTGGTCAGATAACAAAGTCTCTTATGAGAGACTACTTCATCACTGAGGAGTGACGGAGGAAAAAGGGTGACCAAAGTGGTCGGATGGCTGGACCTTTTATAAAAGGCTACCTACGTATCCCGAAGGAATCAAGCCTTGATCGTAGTTCGAGCATCACTAGATAGGTAGGAACGATGTCTAGGATCCTCGAGGGTTTGACAATTAATGGAGGATGTCACCTGATTGACAATTAATGGAAGTTGTCACCTGATTGACAATTAATGGAGGTTGTCACCTGAGGAAACTAGAGCTTACGTCACTATCGAGAAGATAGAGGTAGCTTAAGTTGAGAGAAACTTGAGCGTACGTCACTATTCGGGATAGAGGTAGCTTAAGTTGAGAGAAACTTGAGCGTACGTCACTATTCGGGATAGAGGTAGCTTAAGTTGAGAGAAACTTGAGCGTACGTCACTATTCGGGATAGAGGTAGCTTAAGTTGAGAGAAACTTGAGCGTACGTCACTATTCGAGATAGAGGTAGCTTAAGTTGAGAGAAACTTGAGCGTACGTCACTATTCGGGATAGAGGTAGCTTAAGTTGAGAGAAACTTGAGCGTACGTCACTATTCGGGATAGAGGTAGCTTAAGTTGAGAGAAACTTGAGCGTACGTCACTATTCGGGATAGAGGTAGCTTAAGTTGAGAGAAACTTGAGCGTACGTCACTATTCGGGATAGAGGTAGCTTAAGTTGAGAGAAACTTGAGCGTACGTCACTATTCAGGATCTAATGATGTTTCTATTGAAGATCTTCAGCAAACCTCAGTCCAACCAGACTTACCCCCGGAGGTTCGTGAAGTCAGCAGTCACCCTCTCTCTAATGTGATTGGTGATCTGTTTTCCGGTGTTCAAACAAGGAGATCAAACTATGATGAGCATACTTCCTTATTATCTCAAGTTGAACCCAAGAAGATTGATGAAGCACTCCAAGATTCTAGTTGGGTCATTGCTAAGCAAGAAGAACTCAACCAGTTTGAAAGATGCAAGGTCTGGACATTGGTGCCTAGACCTTAGGATCAAGGAGTGATAGGAACTAAGTGGGTGTTTAGGAATAAGATGGACGAGAATGGAAGCATCACTAGGAATAAAGCAAGGTTGGTTGCACAAGGATATAGGCAAGAAGAAGGAATTGATTATGATGAAACCTTTGCTCCAGTTTCAAGATTGGAAGCTATTAGGATCTTCTTAGCCTACGCCTCTTTCAAGCATTTCAAGTTATATCAAATGGACGTGAAGAGTGCTTTCCTTAACGGTGAACTGCAAGAAATCGTGTATGTTGCCCAACCACCTGGATTTGAAGACTCCAAATTTCCCAATCATGTCTACAAACTCCAGAAAGCTTTGTATGGACTTAAGCAAGCTCCAAGGGCATGGTATGAGACTCTTTCTAAATTTTTACTAGAAAAGGGATTTATACGCGGTAAAATCGATACAACTCTTTTTATTGCCAAATATAATGAGCATACTTTACTTGTTCAAATATATGTAGATGATATTATTTTTGGTTCTACTAATGAGTTACTTTGTAAGCATTTCGAGAAGCTAATGAAAAGCAAGTTTGAGATGAGCATGATGGGAGAATTAACATTCTTCCTAGGGCTTCAAATCAAGCAATGCAAAGAAGGTATTTTCCTCAGCCAAGCCAAATACACCAAGGAGTTGATAAAGAAGATTGGATTAGAAAATGCTAAAGCATATGATACTCCAATGGCCACCGGCAATAAGCTAGATAAAGATCTAAAAGGTAAGAAGGTTGATCAAACTTTGCATCGAGGTATGATCGGCTCATTACTTTACTTAACTGCTAGTAGGCCTGATATTATGTTTAGTGTCTGTGTATGTGCACGCTATCAAGCAGATCCTAGAGAAGCACACTTGATTGCAGTCAAGCGTATAATCCGCTATTTATCTGGAACCACTAACCGTGGACTTTGGTATTCCAAAGATTCGAATTTTTATCTCGTAGGTTATTCAAATGCAGATTATGCAGCTTGTACTATTGATAGGAAAAACACTAGTGGTACTTGTTATTTCCTCGGAAATAGACTAGTTGCTTGGGCCAGCAAGAAGCAAGCATCAGTTTCAGTGTCAACCATAGAGGCTGAGTAAATTTCTGCTGGAAGTTGTTGCTGTCAAATCCTTTGGATGAAGCAGCAGTTAGTGGACTATGGAATTGAAGAAGGAAATTGCCCTATCATGTGTGACAACACTTCAATAATTTCAGTCTCCAACAACCCTGTCATGCATTCCAAGACCAAGCATATAGATATCAAGTATCATTTCCTCAAAGATCATGTGTAGAAGAGGAATATCCATTTAGAGTATGTGGGGACAGACAACCAGATTGCTGATATCCTCACCAAGGCTCTGGACTCCAAGAGGTTTTCTTTTCTCAGAGGAGAAATGGGTATGATTGAACTTAAATGATTCCATTCCTTTTATTTGCTAACTTGTGTGTTGAGTATAGGTTGTATTTCCTGTTGAGGATTCAAACCTCACCTATGTTGAACCGCATATCAAACCGCATGTAGTCAACTGCTTGCAGCCAACCGCCCATATCCAAACCGCTCGCTGCAACCTGACCGCATGGATCTCAACCGCGTTTCAACTTAAAGTATATTATGTCTTCCCACGTTATTTCAAAATTTAAATGCATTTAATGGCATTTAATGCAAAAGGGAACATTCTGCATTTAAACCCTCTTGTCAGCCGTCATTTGAAGATGAAAGGGTGCAAGAGCAGTGATGGAACACTTAAGTGATAGTAAAGCATTCATCACTTGTGTCCCTTCACCCTATAAATACCTAATTCTAGAAATCATTTGACTCTTCCTACTCTATCTTCTCTGGCATTCGTACCTTTCTTGTCAGTTTTCTACCAAACTCTTCTTCTCTCTCTCTTAATCTTTCGTAAAAGCCTTTAACTTTCAAAACTTCAATGGCCCCAAAGAAACCCTTCTTTGATATGATATGTTTTCTTAACCCTATTCTTCTAACATTTCTGCAAATCATACTTGTATAATCAGCCATTGATGAACATTCAAGGTTTCAAATTCATTAACTAATTTTTGCTCATATATGCTTTGTTTGTTGATCATTTTGTATGAAAATTGTTGGGTTTTGTTCGGATTATGCTTATGATTCTGTTTATGAACTTTATTTCATGTTCAACACTTGATTTGGGAACTGATTTTGGATTTTTATGTTTTCATTTTCGAAAACCCACTTCTGTGTTTTTGCGTTTTCATATTAATTCTGAGCAAAGTAGAAATTTTTATTGTTATATTGTTAATCTACTGCTCAATGTGATCATTTTGACATATTATTTATTGATTTTGGTTAACATTTATTGAATCTCTGTTCTTGGTGTTCTTCGTGTTCTTCATGCATTCATGTGACTGTTCATCTTCATTCTCAAAAATTTCTCATGTTTTGGGTTTCCTTGATTTTCAATCTTGTTTTTCATACTTAGAAATTTTTTGGAAATTTTGGATTTTGATTTGCATGTTTGAACCGCTTTACTTTCAACCACATGCTTAGTGTTTGAAACCGCATATTTGTAACTGCTTATAACTTATGTTTCAACCGCATGCTCTTATTAATTGTAACCGCATGTTGAAAACCACATGTCTATCTTTTGAAATTGCATGCTTGAATCTACTTAAGTATTACTAAGTATATAGGCTGGAAACCATAACCTTCCCCTCCAAAACACTGCTTGCATGTGTGGGATAACTTTGGATTACAAGGCCACGTACTAAGTAACTATATTTTTGTATTTTCTCACTTGTTTCCCTTCCTTGTATTCACAGTTTCCTTGAGGTTTGAAAATCTTCATTTTTTTCAAAACCGCACTATTGCCAACCGCATAGATGCTCAAACCACTTGTAAACTGTGAATCTAATAATAGATCTAACTTGAGTGTTTTCTTTTGTAGAATTCTCAATACTTCCTTCCAGGCTGGGAAATCAATGAGCCAGAGCTGAAGTCAGATGCTCTAGGCAGAGAAATGACCAGAAAGATGGATGCTTCTGGAATCCTTCCCTTATTAAACAAGAAGCAGACCTACACCATTCCACTCTTTGTTGATCAATTCTACGCAACCGCAAAGCGTGGAGAAAGAGAGCTTTCAACTGAAAAGAAGATCAACTGCTTGGTTGGAGCAGTTGAAGGTTTTGAAGTGACTGTTGATTACTTGGACATCAGAAGCACTTATGAATTCGATGTATCTGGTGCTCCCTTGGAAGTCAGTCAAGAGGTTATGGATGCTACTTGCTCCACACTGACTGGAGATGTAACTTCACTATCTAGGTATTACAAGAAGAAGCCAGGAGAGCCTTTGGAGAATTAATGAGCCATCTCTGTTACCTGGTAGGGAAGTCTGTGTGTGGTAAGACTGGAAACCAGAACAACTTCACTTCCCAGCAGTGGATGTATTGCTGTGCCATCTACAATGGAATCAAGCTCAATTGGCCAAGGATCCTGATTAGAGAGCTTGCAAACAGCATATATACATATCAGTTAAAAATTAAGGATCAAGACATCTGATAGAAACCATTCTGCAGAGTGCTGACCGCCAGTTTTGCTAACTACCAACACTTGGAGGACTTGAGAACCACTACTCCAGAGATATCTGTTCATTGGGGAAATGAAGAATCTTTTGGACTTAAAGCTTGCCACAACTTCAGATTCTCCTTTGGCAATGATGATTACAAGGCCCTTTATGATGTTGTTACCCACCAGCCCAAAGAGCATTATGTTGAGATGACCCCTGAGACCGCAGTTCAGGGTCTGGGCAAGGCTATGAGGAAGGTTTCAAGGAAGAGGAAAGTTGTTGATGAACCGCTTCCTAAGAAAACAAGAACCGCGCCAGTACAACCGCATGTTGCAGCTGGTGCTGGAGCAAGCAAGAAAGGCAAAGAGAAATTTTCCCTTGTTGATGAAGAAGAAGATGGAACCATTCCTCCCTTGGTTGCAAGAGCCAAGAAGGCCAAGCAAACTCAGGCTGATTTGGCAAAGCTTTCTGATGAGGATCTAGCCGCCTTCTACAAGGCTGAGATTGCCAGGATTGAGCAGGAGGCAGCTGAGAAAAAAGCTGCACATGGTAAATCCAAGGAAGCTGAAACCCAACCGCCTCCCTTACAACCGCAACAAGAAACCCAACCGCCTATATCTCAACCACCTCCAACCCTAACCCTTATCCAAACACCACCTCAATCCCCTATCCAATCTCATCACTCCTCCCCAGCCAAATCCCCCTCACCTAGATCGCCTTCTCCCTCTCAACCGCTTAGAACTGCAACCACTCAGGGGGGATTCCTAAGGCAAAAAAGTCAAACACATAGCCAAGAAAAAGACCCCAACCAAAGGGCCCAAACGTTTTCTAAATGTGAGGCCCAATAACCTTCTCCTTCTCTATCTCCATCCCCTTCCCCTTCACAATCACCATCTCATTCTCCTTCCAACTCTCACTCCCATTCCTCCTCCATAAATGACTCCATTCCCATTCCTGCCTTCTCCCAATGGACCTCAAGACTATCAGTTGGCCAAGCTGTTTCCATTTCTACCCAAAACAGAACCCCAACTCCCTCACCTCAAAATTCCAACCGCTCCCAATCTCCTCAACTTCCAAACCGCTCTCAATCACCTCCTCACTCCAACCGCGCTCAAACTCCACCTCTATCTAACCGCACCCCTGCTGTTTCTATTTCAAATAGCAACTGCACTCCAACCCCTTCTCCTGACCGCGCCCATACTCCTCCTCCCAAATCTCCTACTCCTGCCAATTCCCCCCTTCAACAAAATACCCCATCTCTTGAACTTCATGATTCTCAAACCAGTTCCTCCTCTAACTCAAACTCAACCACCTCAGACATTCCAACCACCAATATTCCACCTCCTCCTACAACTGCCCCTATTTCAACTGCACCTACTACCTTACCTCAAACACTTCCCATTCCTCCCTCAACCGCTTCACCATACACAGTCCCAGCTAGCCGCATATTCCAAACCCTTCTAACCCCTCTACCTCAAACCGTTCCTGCCACTGAATCTCAACTGCTTCCTTCCTTTACCCAAATTCCTTACACTTCAACTGCACCTCCTTCTGACTATTGCCAAATACTTTCCACCCTTCAACTCATCCAATCCCAACTTATAGTTAACCAAGGCCACATGCTAAAACTTACAGAATCCAACCTTGCCTTGGCTGCCTCCAACTCATCTCTTGAAGCCTCCAACCATTCCTGCATTCCAAAGTAGACTCTCAAACCACTGAAATGGCAATCTTAAAGGCCCAATTTATTGATGCCATTAAGGGGGAGAGAGGTTCCACAAATTAAACTGCTGAAGCTGTTAAAACCGCAGCTGAATCATGCTTCCAAGGATTTAAGCAAGATCTGGCCAATGGAGTTCTTAAAGTACTGGGTGATGCAGTTTCAAAATCTCAACTCATGAAATGCTCACTCAGTTATCAGATGCTTTTGTCACCTCCACCAATACTGCCCTTGAAACTTTCATGAAAACCATTTCTGATTCTCAACCACAACAACAAGCTTCAACCTCAACTGGCCCAATCCAAATCGCCCTTGAAGCCTTGGAACTCAAGATCCTATCTGAGCTGGACTCCCTCAAAGATAGAATCAATGTTGAACTGAACATTGTGGGAGACAGTCTCAAGGATAAAATCAAAACCTTTGACGATGATATTAGTTTTAGGTTTGAGAACCCTAAGGCTAGATTTAACTTGAAGCTAGATAATTCAACCAAGGAATTGAGAACCTCCTTGAATGTGTCTGTTGATCTGGAGCCCATGAAAGAAGTCATCTCCAACCAGACCGCATTTATTCAGGGGGAGATTCACACTTTCTACAACACTCTTAACTCCTCTATTGAACTCTATTCTGAAGAAATCAAGTAGAGTGTTGCTGCCAACACCAGATCTGTTGATGCTGTTAATTCAACCGCTGTTCAATCCGTGACCGCACTCAAAGCAGTTGAGACAACCATTGGAAGACAAGCTGAAGAGGTCAGAACTTTAAGAAGAACCCTTTGTGGTGAAAGCTCAGCATTTAGACCCTCAGGACCTTCAGTGCCAAATCAAGAAGTTACTCAACCGCGCCATCAGTCCTCCCAGCGACCGCATCATCAACACCAACCGCGTCATCATTAGAACCGCTCTTCATAGTAATTTCCTTCTTTCTTTTGCTGAACTCTTTATGATTTATTGGACTGCACTTCATGTATTTCTTTTTTCCAACTTCTTTTGTTTTTTTTGTAACCCTGTAATTTTCTTTCATTCCTTGTATCTGTAACTACTTAAGGAATTAATGGAAATTACATCATGGTTCCAAAACTTTGTTCATATCAAACTGCTTGTTTGTAAAATAATGAAACCGCTTATGGTTTATAACCTCATTCAAATATTTTCTAACTTAAAATCATATTTTTGAAATGAAGGTTAAACATTCAGTTTAAGTCGCACTTTAATCTTAAACTCATATCCTTTCAAGTGCACTGAATGCATTTCTATACTTTCCATATTGTAAGTTTTTATCTTTCAATAGTATAGAAATCTATAGCTTAAGCTAAGTGTGTGCATTGACTTGGGACATGAATTACCATGTTAATTCTTATGGACATATTTTTACCAAGTACAATGTTTGCTTTAGTTATAGTAGGTAATGACATCAATCAAATAGGGGGAGATTGTTGGGTATGCATATTTTAACTCTCCTATTTTTGATTAGATTTGATTGATACCATAACCTCCTGTCTATTTTAAGGACTTTAGGACCCTATGTAATGAAGCTTAGACTTCAATTTTTTAGCTAAGTCCATTTTATAGAATAGGTTAAATTTAGGCTTGAAGACTGGCACAAGATTCATTAGATATGAGGTTGCAGTTCAAAAGTTTCCAACCGCACTTGCAAACCGCATTGTGGAAATCCTTTGTTGAAACTACCATTTAAACAACTGCAATACAACCACTTGGTGAACCGCACTAGTGCAGTTCAAATATCTCAACTACACTTTGCAACCTCCTGGTGAAACCGCATCTATTCAACCGCTCCACACCAGACCGCATCCAATGATTGAAGACTTGAAGTGAACCACTTTTTACCATTGGAATCCACGTCAGCAATATCAAAAGTCAACCACTAAATCTTGTCACGTGATTCAATGTCAGAGAAGATTTGTAAGGATCATGAAAAGGTGACAGATGTCCTAACCACCTTGCTTGCAGCTGAAGCCTGATCAGCTTTATCTGCAGCTGCTGTACCAAAGGACAAAAGTGGATATTGTGGACCAGTGGGAAAGCATCAAGTACTGTCCTTACAACAGCTGTGTCCAACGGCTAGTTCCTGGGTGCTTGGGTATAAATACCCCTAATATTCACCATTTGAAGATTGCTTGAGAAAATTGAAAGTGCTGTGTTCATAAGAAGCTGAAGCTCTGCCCATAAATTATTCAACTCTTTGAATCTTCATCTTCATCTTCAAGAAATACTATCCCAACCCAGAAATCAAGCCTTATACACATCAAGAATCATTGTGCTCCCCATCTCAAAGATTTAATGAGCCTTTATCTTGTTCTCACACACACACCTCACTTGTTTAATCACATAGATTAGTCATTTGAGATACACTGGTTATAGTCTAGGATTTGATCTTCATAAAATAGATTTTAGATCTGAGTTTGAATACATTGTAACTTGTAATCTCTCTCATACTCAATATAAAATCTAACTCTTAGAAAATCCAAGACTAACCATCGTCTATCTCTGTTTGATCTTATTTATAGTTATCCATTATTAAGAATTGCGTTTGGAGTTAACATTGTCAAAACTACACTTGTTTGTAAACTGCACTTACCAAAACCGCACCATCAAACCGCTTTACAAACCGCCTCTTCAAAACCGCTTTGTATCTCTATTATTCTGCTGTGCATTTTACATCTCTACTTGCAATCTATTATCAACTGCAAGCAGTTTTGTAAGCTTAGAGGTTTAGTTTTTAAAAGAGGGCGAAAAACTTGTAACAGCTTTTCACCCCCCCTCTAGCTGTATTTTCACCCTTGTTGCCACCTTTGGGACCAACAACGGCGTTCTCTATAAGGTAAACTCTCCGCTCCTTCTTCCTTTCCTTGACTCCATTGTTTTCTTTTCTTATTTGCTTGTTAACATGGGTAGGACTAGAAGGAGTTCCTCCAAAACCAAGAGCGCGCCGCTTCCACAAGATCCCATAGATATCGATTTTGAGGATTTTGAGTGTGAGAATCTCCTTGCTAAGCCAGACGAGGAGACATGTGTGTTCAGCGACGCCCATATTGAGTCGCTAAAACAACAATGTTACTTCCCAGAAGATGCTATCTTTTACCCTTTCTCCGTCAACCTTAGGTCTGATTTGGTTTCCAAAAAATGGGTTTGTTTTCTCAAATACCCCTTCCTTCTAGGGTTTAGTTATCCTTTCCCTTCTTTGGTTTCCGAATTTTTTCAAAAGACCCAATTCGCTTTCCCCCAATTAATGCCTATGGTTTTGAGAATTTTTGCATTTGTAATCAAAGTTAACAGGGAAAACGGTCTAAACCTAGGGCTTCATGAAATAGCTTACTTGTATGATTTTCAGCCCTTTGGGTCAAAAAAGGTATCTTTTTAAGAAGAGGTCGGGTAGGAGTTCCCTAATGACCACTACGTCTTCGAACGATAGAGGGTGGAAAAATAGATTTTTCTTTGTTGATAGGGCATCTATTGAAGGAGGGGATGAAATACCAAGAGAATGGAATAAGGGAGGTACTTCAATTTATGACTTTGTGATTTATTTGCTTTTGAGATAGACTGAAAATCGTAATTTTTCTTACCTTTTTGCAGATATTGATTGAGGGGAGATTTTCCCACCGACGGAGGATACCTTAGTAAAACTCGAAGAATTCTTCAGCCTGCCTTTGGACAAGAGATCACCTAGAGACCTGTTGGAAGCACCTTTGGTCGTTCGGGAGGACAACAAGGCATCATCCTCTGTTATCATGTCCATAGGTAAGCATGTTGTCTCCTTATCCTGTTTCATTGATCTAACACGTACTACTTTTTGACATTCTTCATATATTGGTTCAGTTTCTAAGCCAGTTATCTTGGGGTCAGACTTTGATCTTGATGACATTGACGCCATATTTGTTGATTCTTCTCCCAAGAAAGAAATGAAGCCACCATTGGTCCCCAAGAAAAGCCATGCAATAGAGGAGAGCGCTGATATTGGCTCTAGGGTGAAAAAGAGGAAGGCCATTCAAGAGGAAGTGATTGATGTTGAAGACGTATTTGAAGGAATGCCCGTGGGAGAGTTTAAGAAGAAGTGTATGAGCTTTGCAGCTGGGGTAAGATTTTAGTAACTAAATTTTGACCGATCTTAAGTTTCTATGACATCCTTTAACGTTAACTTTTTATGTCACAGGCGGTGGGATATTTGGAAGATTTGGTGAAAGAACACGAGGTGTTTAAGAAAAAGTCAAAGTCAGAGGAAGCTTTGGCTAAGAAAGAAAGGATTTTGCTGGAGAACAAGGTGAAGTCACACTAGAAAACTTTGGAAAAGCAAGTAAAGACTTTAGAGGAGCAAGAGAGGACAGTGAAGGATCTTCTAGAAATCTTGGCAAAAAGTGAAGGTGACCATCTTAAGGAGATTGCTGAAGTAAGGGAGTCCTGCAAGATTGCGGCGGCAAAGACTGTTTTTCAAAGTAGGATCAAGATGATAAAGGAGTTCCAAGATGGGAAATCTCAGAATTGGGATATTAACAAGGAGTATGCCCATTTAGCCAAACTGACAGGTGAGCCAGTGGATGAGAGAGAGGTGACATCCAGTCCCAAAGACACCGTGGCAGGAAGAGAAACTAAAACTGGAGAGACTGATGCCGGAGATGCTACTCCCATGGGACCATCTGAGGCTGCTGCTAAGTAAAAAAGGTAAAAACTTTGGTTCTTTTGTTTCCAATTTATGGGTGGAATCCCAAAAAAAAATTATTTTGTTGGTTATGTAATAGGTCCATAAGGACCGAAGACAATTTATTTCAAGTGTTGGGTTGGTTCAACACTTTTGCTTTTTAGTTTTAGTTGCTTGGATGTTTGGTACAATGTGTTTAACTTTTGGGAATGTTCTTATGATAGTTTTTAGAAAAACTAAGGTTTGGTAGTTTTCAAGCATGTCAAGGCTTGGTATACTTTTGATGAAGTTTTCATTGAATGATTACATGTTAATTTCGTAAGATGACATGATAGTATGTCAAAACAGTAGGTACTTAAGATGACACGTATATGTCATAACCACAAGAATAAAACATAAGATCAATCATTTAATTGAGTGGGAATGGGTAAGCTATATAATTTTACTCATATAGGCCCACCCCACACCTCAACTAAAGAGATAACTTGCGCTCCAGGCGAAGGTGTGGCAACCTAACATCTCAAGAAAGAGGTAATCAACTCTTTAAAACTTAGAAGAGATGGTGTACCTTTACTTTAGAAGAGATGGCCAGTCTCTGACGGAGGAGAATTCGTTGTCATTTTGTATTGAGTACTTTTGACATGTCCCCATTCTCATATGTCAACATCTTGCAAGATAGAGATATGTTAGAGATGGACGTCAACTATGTTGATGCCCCTCCACAAGTCATGTTAGTGACATCTTATTTTGAAGTAAAGAAAAATGAAAAATGACCAATAGGAAAATGAAAGGATACTCATATTCAATAGAGGATTGTCCATACCTGGGATAAGGTGAGGTTTAGGAAGGTGTTGTCTAGATATAATACCTTTTAAGATGAATGGCATTCCAACTTCGTGGGATCATTTGGCCATCCAAGGTTGACAGGCGATATGCTCCTTTCCCGGCCTGTGCATCAATCAGGTAGGGTCCTTCCCACTTTGGGGAAAGCTTGCCTGCATTGAGTTCCTTTGTATTTTGGAATGCCTTTCGTAGGACTATGTCTCCTACTTGAAATCTTCTAACCCTTACATTTTTTTTGTAAGACCTGGCTACCCTTTGCTGATATGCTGCCATCTGAATTTTGGCCATGTCCCTTAGCTCGTCTACAGTATCCAAGTCATATGTCAAGATGTCCTTATTATGCTCAGGTGTCAACAAACCGTACCTGACTGTAGGTACGAGAACTTCTGCTGGAATAACTGACTCTGTCCCAAATACTAGAGAATATGGAGTTTGACCAGTAGCATTCTTAGAAGTCGTCCTGTCAGCCCATAAAACCATTGGTAACTCTTCTGCCCATCTTCCTTTCTTTTGGTCTAATCTCCTTTTTAGATTGCTTATGATAATCTTATTGCTGGATTCTGCCTGTCCATTTGCTTGAGGGTGAATAGGTGAAGATGTCACCATCTTGACTCCCCATCTTGTCAAGAAGTCCTATATTTTCCTACTAATGAACTGGGAGTCGTTATCACATATTATCTCTGAAGGTATCCCGAACCTGCTGAATATGTTTTTCTTTATGAATGAGATAACCTCCCTGTCCCGGACCTGCAAATATGCTTCAGCTTCTACACACTTAGAAAAATAGTCTGTCATAGCTAGTAGAAATACTCTTCCTCCTGGAGGTAATTTTCCTACGATGTCCATTCCCTAAATCATAAATGGCCATGGCAACAGGATAGGATGTAGCAATTCGGCTGGTTGATGTAGGATGTCGCCGTGTCGTTGACAGGAGTCACATTTCTTTGCATATTCTGCAGCGTCTCTTCGCATTGTGGGCCAAAAATATCCCATTCTCAGAGCCTTGGTATACAGGCTTCTGCCCCCGGTATGATTTCCACATTGCCCTTCATGCAGCTCCTTCAAAACCTGATGGGCTCGGTCTGCTTCTAAACACCTTAAGTAGTGACCTGCAGCAGATTTCCTAAACAAAAAGTTATCAATAAGTAAATATTTAGATGATCTTACCCTGAATGCTCGAGCGTTTTCTCTTCAGCTGGGATCGTATCATCTTGGAGATACTTGATAATAGGAGCTGTCCAAGAAATTACTGCTGGACTAGTAGGGATGTCGACATCTAGGACGAACAGCTCGAGATGATCAATTGCTAGGATGTCGACATGTACAATTGGGATACTTGTTTGTGAAATGCTTTTGAAGGCTGAACCTAAGTTTTCCAGGGCATCTGCTTGAGAGTTTTCCTCACGTGGAACCTGCTCCAAAGTAAATGTTTTGAATTTGGCCGCCAGAATTTTTACAATTTCCAAATATGTCGTCATCTTTGCATTTTTTGCTATGTAGGATCCGTCGTAATGGTTAAAAATTAGCAAAAAATCCATAAACACCTGAATTTGCTTGACATCTAGGTCCTGGGCCGCTGTTAAACCTGCAATTAATGCCTCATATTCTGCTTCATTATTAGTGGCCTTAAAATTGCAACTGATGGATTGTGGTATTATGTCCCCTTGTGGCGATTTTAGTATAAGTCCAAGTCCTGTGCCTCTCATGTTGGAAGCACCATCTGTGTAAAGTGTCCATATTTTCAGGATGGCATCATCTTGAAGTTGCTGAACCTCCAACTCCACCACTTGTTGCATGGTTGGACTAAAGTCAGCCACAAAATCAGCTAGAGCTTGAGATTTTATTGCTGTTCTGGGTTCATATTTGATGTCGTAAGTGCTTAATTGTATGGACCACTTAGCCATTCGACCTAACATCTCTGGTTTTCTCATAACATTCTTAATAGGATAGTTAGTACGCACAATTATAGTATGTGTTTCAAAATAGTGTCTTAATTTAATAGATGCAGTTATCAAAGCCAAAATTAATTTTTGTAAATAAGAATACCTGGTCTCCGCATCTAAAAGTGTCTTACTTATATAGGTGATGGGTTGCAGAATACCATCTCGCTCTGTCACCAGGACTGCGCTTACAGCGCTTTCTGACACCGCTAGGTAGATGAAAAGGTGTTCGTCCTCCTGAGGTTTGGCCAATAATGGAGGTGTTGACAGGTAAATTTTGAGATCTTGAAAGGCTTGTTCATACTGTTCTTCCCACTGGAACTTCTTATTCTTTCTTAGGATGTCATATAAGGGCTTGCATTGATCAGAAGATTTTGAGATGAACCTGGTGAGTGCAGCAATCTTCCCTATCAATCTCTGGACGTCTTTAACGAATTGAGGTGGCGACAGGTTGAAAATGGCACGAATCTGTTCTGGGGCAACTTCAATGCCTCTTTTAGTTACCATATAACCCAAAAATTTTCTTGCCTTCATTCCAAAATTGCATATTGCTGGATTTAGTTTCATATTGAAACAATCCAAGATGTCGAAGGCTTGAGATAGGTGGCTTATGTGATCTTCAGCTTTCTTGGATTTCACTAACATATCGTCAATATATACCTCCTTGTGTCCCCAATCTGGTCTTGGAACATTTTGTTGACGAGCCTCTGATATGTTGCACCTGCATTTTTTAGTCCAAACGGCATAGCAATATAACAATAAATACCTGTGGGTGTTATGAAGGCGGTGTCCTCTTGATCAGATGGCTCCATCTGGATTTGTTGGAATCCTGAGGATGAGTCCATAAATGTGAGGAGCTCGTGTCCAGAAGTGGCATCAACCAACGAATCTATGTGAGGCAATGTGAAAGGATCTTTGGGACATGCTTTATTTAAGTCGGTGAAATCAACACAGACTTGCCATTTCCCGTTCTTCTTCTCGACCACAACTATGTTTGCTAACCATCTTGGATAATCTACCTCTCGTATCATGTTGTCTTTCAGTAATCGTTCTACATCTTCCTTGATTATCTAGTTTCTTGTTTCTGCAAACTTTCTACGCTTCTGGTGCACTGGCTTGAAATTAGGATCAATGTTGAGTTTGTGGGTGATGACATCTTTGCTGATGCCGGTCATGTCATCATGTGTCCAAGCAAAGCTCTTTGTTCTGCTTCTTAACAGGTCCACAAGTTTTCCTTCTATATCTGGTGGTATGTCACTGCCAATAAGTACCTTGATATCTGGATTTGAAGGGTCTAGTAATACTTCTTTCACATTGTTCTCCCTAGCTTCCAGGACTTCACGTACTTTCTTCTGTAATTGCTATGCTTGTTTGTGAGATGTCGACACCTTCATTGATGTCTTATAGCACTCCTTGACCACCTGCTGATCACTATATATTTTAGCGACACCCCAGGGTGTCAGGAACTTCACGCACTGATGGTAAGTGGACGGAACAACTTTTATTCCATGAATCCACAGCCTTCCAAGAATAACATTGTAAGATGTTGCACAATCAATTACGCAGAACTGCTCCATGGTGTTGAGTCCCTTTGAGTAGATTGAAAGCTTTATTTCTCCCACTGTTTCTTTGACTTCGCCACTGAAGCCTACTAATACTGAGGATTTCTTTATGATCTCCGATTCTGGGATGTTCATCTCCTTAAGGGTGCTCAAAATAATGAGATTGACAGAGCTACCCCCATCAACCAGGATATGCCTGATGGTACAATTGGCGATCTGCAATGAAATGACTATGCCATCATGATGGGGTTCCAGCATATTATCTCGATCACTTTCATCAAAGGTGATGGGATCCTAGTAAGGTGTCGATATCCTGGATGGTCTCTTTGGCTTCTCTTCTTTTGACGCCTTAGCATGTCGCTTCGCGGCAGAATAGGATGTGCCACAGATTTTTGATCCTCCACTAATGAAATTAATCACCTTCATTGATGTTGGAGGAGAGAAGGGTCTTTCAACTTCATGTGGAGCTTCTGCATTTTCCGCCTTTTTCTTTCTGGATCCCAGCAACTCCTTGAGATGTCCCTTTGAGAGCAAGTAGCTGATCTCCTTTCTTAGTGCAATGTAATCTTCTGTAACATGCCCAAAGTCCTCATGGTAGGCACACCATTTTGACTTGTCACGCCATCCCGTGGTTTTATCTGTCTTCTTTGGCCATCTTGCTTTGTCCCCCAAGTTGCCCATTGCACAGAGTACACCTAAAATGTCAACAGAAAAACAATAATCAGAAATGTTAGGCACATTATCGCTATCCTCATCCTCACCCTCTATTGAATTAATCTTGCTGTTGTCAATTCTCGAATAAGGATTGGGTCGGTTGCTTCTGCGGTGGGATGATTCGGTCTTCCTATCTGGATTGTCATATGTCGACAACTTGGATGAGGACTTCGACCTTCGCAGCTCATCCTCCTCCAACCTTATGAATCTCAGAGCCTTGCTCCTGACTTCTTCCAACCGTTTACAAGGAGTCATCACCAGATCTTGATAATACTGTGAATCCTTCTTCAGTCCCATTTTGAATGCTTCTGTGGCTGTCGACATGTCAAGATTGGGGATTTCTAGCACTTCTTTATTGAACCGGTGGACATATTCTTTCAGAGTCTCATTAGGCTGTTGGGTCACATTGTAGAGATCACTTGTTAGCTTCTCGAATTGTCGACTTCATGAGAATTGATTATAGAACATGTTGATAAGCTTGGCGAATGATCCAATTGAGCCTAGGGGTTGCCTAATCAGCCACTTGAGAGCTGGTCCAACCAAGGTCGATCCAAATCCTCTGCACAGGCAAGCCTCCCTGAATTGAAGTGGGATATGCACTATGTCCATCTTCTCTTGATAGTGGGCAACATGCTCTTCTGGATCTGTGCTGCCGTCATATAACTTCATGGATGGGACACTGAAATGCTTCGGGATGTCGACATTTGCAATTGCTGGGACAAACCGGGACTGGTTATAGCAATTCTGAGATACTGGCTGAATTGGAGGAGTTACGCCTGGTACATTCATTATCAGCTCCCTGAGATCCTGCATCTGCTTAGCTAGTGGGTTTCCTGCAAAAGGGTTAGCCATAGGAATACGATTGAAAGTATTATTATTGAAAATATTATTAACCAAACCAGTGTTGTCCGTGGTGGTTGTGACAGTGGTGTTGTCAATGAATGGGATGAACGGGGAGAATCCTGCTGAAGGTGGTATTAATAGGGTGTCACTAGGCAAGGATGGTGACATCATTAAGGATGTTGACTGATGAGTTTGGGATGGACCGCCCATTGGGATAAATTCACTTTGAAATGTAGATCCTTCGGTGGTATCGAAGTTGAGGTTCCTTGCGCGCAATGGTGAGATGTTTTCAATCCGAGAAGCGATGAGCTGTTAATCCCTCTGCATCTTAATCATGGAATTGGCCAGCACCTTCGAATTGTTATCTTGCTGATCCAGCCTCTGATTAAGCCTTGTTAGCATATTCCGGATGTCAACATCTACATTGGAAGAGGTCCCTTCCTTCTGTGGAGTCCTTGAAGGCTGCGTCTGCTGAGGCCCTGACTGAGGAGGTGGCGGCAATAAGGTGGTTTTACCTCCTAATGTTGGAGTGACGGCGGTACCCTTGCCGGTGGCGGAAACATTAGGGTTGGTTGACATGATGAAATATTTTAGGAAATGATCCAAATAATCAATAGACCAAGTGGCCCCTCGGTGGCGCCAAATTGTTTTGGTAGGAAAAACAATTTCGTAGAATCATAACTTGATAAGTGTATGGATTTAAACAACAAGGAGGGGACTTTGGAATTCAATTAAATGGAACAAGAACATGAAAAGTAAAGAGTGACACAAGGATTTGTTGACGAGGAAAAACCTTAGAAATGATAATATCTTCGGAAAAAACCCCGAGAGTTAGGTCTCCAACCTTAAATGTTTCACTATGAGAACCGTAGTTACAACTTTGGAAGACAATGGAGAGGATTAAAAATTGAGCGTGTGTAGTGTGTAAAATATGAATGTGTCCTTTTCCGTCTCCATATCCCCTTAAATAATAATAATAACTATAAATGGATAAATGTTAGTTCCTATAATCTCGGCATCCATGCTTATCTCTCCAACATCCAAAAGACCAAGTCCACCTTGCCGTTGAAGAGAAGTTGATCGTGTTGAATTGTATCCCATGTTTATCTCTTTTATTTACTGTAAAATAATAATGAAAAATATTATATAAAATGAATAAGTAAATATTAAGTAATACTTACAGTGGAATATCATTTTGACATGCAAGAGCAACTGAGGATGTCACCATGCTGAAAAATACCCATAACACTCCCGAAGAAGCATGGAGCAGATTCAAACCAAGTGTGAAGCATCTCAAGGTGTTTGGTAGTATTGCATACGCCCATGTTCCAACCGAGAGAAGAAGAAAGCTTGATGATAATGGAGAGAAGACCATCTTTGTGGGTTATAAGGGTGGTGGATACAAGTTTTTCAATCCAGTTACAAAGAAGGTTATTGTTAGTAGAGATGTGTTATTTGTCGAGGAAGAAGCTTGGAATTGGGAAGTTGATGCTCGAAATGATTCTCGACGTACTTCCATTTCTATTCTTGAAGATTAAATCCCAAATGAAGTTGTTGAAGAAGAGGTGGTGGAACTAGTTTCTCCTTATCCACAAGTGCCAACACCTAAACCATCTTTGGCAAATGAAAGACCGAGAAGGAATAGGCAACCATCTACTCGGTTAGAAGGATTTGAGGTAACCCATGATGATAAGGTTAATGATGATGGAGATTTAGTGCATTTTGCCATGTTTTTAGATAGTGAGCTAGTCAAGTTTGAGGAGGATGTCCAAGATCCAAGGTGGATTCAAGCAATGCAAGAGGAAATAAGAGCAATTGAATAGAAAATGACGTGGCAACATATTGATATTCCGAAAGAGAAGAAAGCCATTGATGTCAAGATGGTTTTCAAGACAAAGATCAAAGCTAATGGTGAGATTGAAAGGCATAAAGCATGGCTTGTTGCAAAGGGATACGTGCAAAGGCCCGATTATGAATACCAAGAGGTATTTTCTCCAGTTGCGAGAATTGAGACCATGAGATTGATTATTGCTTTGGCGGCACAAAAGAAATGGAACATTCATCAAATGGATGTCAAGTCAGCTTTCTTAAATGGTCCTCTTGAAGAGGAAGTTTATGTGAAGCAACCACCCGGATTTTTGAAGAAAGGAAGTGAAGATAAAGTTTATAAGTTGAAGAAGGCTCTATATGGTTTGAAGCAAGCATCGAGAGCTTGGAACAAGCGTATTGATTCTTTCTTTATTGAAAATGGGTTTAAGAAATGTCCTTTCGAGCATGCCTTATATGTGAAGACAAACAATGTTAGCGATATGTTATTGCTTTGGCTTTATGTTGATGACTTGGTGTTTACGGGCAACAATAATAGCATGATTCAAGATTTCAAGAAGTCGATGATGAACGAGTTTGAGATGACTGATCTTAGATTGATGTCATATTTTCTTGGCATTGAAGTTGATCAAAGAAAGGATGGAATTTTTGTTTGTCAAAAGAGGTATGTCGTGGAGATTTTGAAGAAATTCAGGATGTTTGATTGTAATCCTGTGAGGACACCCGTGGAAGTTGGCACAAAAATGTCTAAGGATAGTGATGATGCAAAAGTTGATCCAGCATATTTCAAGTAAATTGTAGGAAGTTTGAGATATCGTACTTGTACGAGGTCGGATATTTCTTGTGGAGTCGGTTTGATTAGCAAATTTATGGAGTCCCCTCATTAGTCTCATCTTCAAGTTGTAAAGAGGATTTTGTGTTATCTTAAGGTAACCATTGGTCATGGTATGTTTTACTCTTCATCCAATAATGGTGAGATAGTTGGATATTCAGATAGTGATTGGAGTCAAGATCCCGATGATCGTAAGAGTACTTCGGGTTATGTATTTAATTTTGGTGCAACTGCTTTCTCTTGGTCATCAAAGAAGCTGTCAATTGTGGCTCTATCTACATGTGAAGTGGAGTATGTGTTAGTACCCGGTCCGAAAAAAGGGTATTCCAAATACCTGGCCCGGTTAATATTAATTAGAAACCCTAAAAAAACCCTAACCCTAACTCATTTAATTCGTCCGTACTGCGCCGTCACTGTCAGCTTGGAAAGTACGCCAGTTGGAAGAGCCGATCGGCCCTTTGCCCGTGGAAGAGCCGATCGACCCTTTTATTTAGAGCCGATCGACCCTTCAGCCCTAGCGCCGATCGACCCTTTAGAAGCCCAGCCCAGGTACCGAGGTATTATAAATAGGGGTGCCCGGCTCCCCATATTCACACACAATTTCATACGGGAGAAGCGAGACTACACTTGCTTTACCCTCAGTTCTTCTTTTTCCTCTCGAATCGCCAAGATTCGACCCCCAAGTCTTGCTACAATTGGTAAGACTCTCTTTTAATATTCTTGTTCTTTATTATTATTGTCTTTATTATTATTGTTTGCATGCTTAGTATATTTAATTACTTTATTTCTTGCTTATGCCATATATGCTAGATTTAGGGTTGTTTTAATATATTTAATTATGCTATAGCCGAGGATGATCTAAGGTTTCGTCCAAAGAAACCCAATGGATCTAGGAACTATTTCTTTCCTTCCACCTTAGTTATAATTGTCCCATGATCAACAATCCCCCAAGGATGAACGTTGATTAGTGCACCTTCCGAGGGCCTAACTCAAAGGTTCTAGGGTGTGATCATCAATTAATTCTTTCTCTCCCCTCCTCCTTATGCATGATCCCGTTTCTTCTATCTATTCCTGTAAACACCGCACACAACCAACACCCCACATGCTAGAAAGACCGATTCGTCGGGCAATAGGAGTGATAGCGTTTCTTCTTACATTGTAACTTGACCCCGAACCCAATTAACATGTTTAGCCTTTTTTCAAAGCTTTGGGCTATATCAAAGTGGCGTGGCGACTCTCAAAATTTAAATTAATATTTTTAATATGGTTTAAATCGAGTGTCACTAAATGAATATCCCATTTCGATCCGACTTTATATAATTATTTATTTCAAACTTCCGAATGCGCGTTGCATCGGGACGGGGTATTCACAGTGGCGACTCTGGAGGAATTGTTTTGAAACTTTTTCAAACTAAGTGGGTCAGACTTTCGTTTTCTTGTATGGTGTTGTATTTTTCGCTTTCTTTTTATTTTCTTTACTCTTAAGCTGTTGCATTGCATGCATGCATTTCATGTAAATAAAAAATCTTTCTCTTTTTCTCTAAAAAAGAATTAGACTTCTCTACCTCACACTACCACTAGAGTCAGTGTCACCTTTGCCACGAGACACCCTTTTACCCTTCGGAGAAGCCAAAGTGCGGGAAGTGTGGTGATCATGTCGCCTCCCTTCCGAGTCTCACTTGGCCATCCACTCATCAGTGCGCTTCGGCTGCACGGTGGGAGCCTAAAACCTAACCCTTGCGTCACCCACTTTTCTAGGAATACACTCCATATGACCGGTTGGTTTGATTAGCTTTTTTATATAGACAATTAATGGGGTCTTTATGCTAAGTCACCACGAACCAATGATAAGTCAAGATCTATCGAGAGATTAAGAGCACTAAAAAATTGATTTCCTTTCAAAGGACGTGCTATGTGAGGACGAGTTATATATTGTTAAAAGATCTTGACCTATCATTGGTTTGCAGTACTTTTCATAAAAATCACATTATTTGTCTATACGAGAAGGTTAGTCGTTAGGATTCACCACTTTAGGATATTTAGTTAGTTGCGAAAAGGGGTATCCCTTCCAACCTTTGTAGGACTAAAATGTACCAAGCTTTTGTAAATAAAAAATTTCAAGCTAGTACCTTTGCATTGAGTCAACCCCTCTCCTAAAACCGAGTCTTTTACGATACTTCCGCGAGCTAAGGTCGGGCGCGTTCTTCATTCAACAATGACAACCTTGCCTCCATCAACTACTCAGCGCACTGCGCCTGCACTGCAACCGGCTCTACACCGGTCACTTCAATGGAAGGTCTTGCCAACCCCAACTTCAATGACATTCCGCTGCTCTGCACGCCTACTTTGCCGGTTTAACCATGAGGGTTGAGAAACTTGAAGAAGCGAGAATCGCACTTTGAAGAACCACAATCAAGAGGCTGAAGGATCATTTTGTTGAGGAACTCGGTAAAAGGGGACACAAGGTTATCTTGATGGGGAATGAAGTGGTCGATGTTGAAGATGAAAGCTGTCAATGCTCCTAATCCCGCCAATCCCAATGCACCTACCTTCCCTCTACCCAACTATGTTCCAACGGCTACAATAATGTTCCACCACTGTCATGTATGGGAGCTCAAGCAAATCAAAGACCTTATCAACCTCACTGCCAACACACCCGAGGACCACTTTGCTAATCTACCCCCTCCCACTTTACCCTTCAATTATTCCGGCCATCATATCCCTACCTACTCCACCTCCCTACCATCACTCAACCCCCGGCCATGCGAGAACTCCAACATTGCTACGGACCCGGCGTGTTAGCGTTGATTGAACAAGTGAAGGCATTGGCCAGAGCAAATGGGAAAGCAAGGTGTGTCCCCATCAAGATGCTTAATCAGAGCAAAGTTGCACCCTACCTCAAGATTTCAAGATGCCCAAGATGGCCATGTTTGGAGGAGTTACTTGCCCAAAGACACATTTAGACAGGTTATACGTTGGCAATGAGGGCTAAAGATTGTACACCCGAGCGAGATGGCGAGAATGTTCCATAGCACATTGGAAGGAAATTTGCTCTCAGTTGGTTTACGAAGTTGAACGAGGAGGAAAGGGACACATGGGACAAGGTTAGTAGGGTGTTCTACGAAAAGTATCAAGCAAACATGGATTGGCAAGTGAATCGAGCGGATTTGGAGCACACGCTTCAAAAGAATGGAGAGTCGATTTATGACTTCTACAAGCGTTGGAATGATAAGGTGAGCGAAATTCAGTATCCGCCCAAGGAGAATGAACGAAACGAGATTTTTTACAAGTGCTTGTTGCCGGACACAAGTTGGCAGTTGGTAATGGTTACTTTCCCAATCTTAGGGAAATGGTGGATTCGGGCGTACGTTATGAGAGTGGCATCACCGGAATTGCTCCACCAAAGGACACTGGGGCTGCTAATAATTCATTCCGCTATCGAGCTCCCGCAAATACCGCAGCAAAGAAAGAGCCCGTGGGGCAAGTAAATTATGTGCAAGGGGAAGGCTGCTTTGGATGTTCAAGCCGTAATGAGGGGAATAACGGTATTCACCGCGAGAGGGAAGTATTTGATGATTTTGGAATGCGATGGGCAAGGTTTTCGAAGTGCTAGTAAAGAAGGGCTTGAGTCAAGCCGCTTGAGAATTATGAACCGTTAAACCCGAAGGAAGGCTTAGATGCTTCTAAGTATTGCCACTACCACAAGTACAAGGGTCACACTGCGATTCGCCTTCGGTTCAAGCGTTTAGTGCAAGACTTGATTCGGCAAGGTAAGGTGGAGAAGCGAAGTCTCCAAATGTTGTGGGGAATCCTCTCCCTAACAACAAGATCCACATGGTGGAAGGTAATTTTATCGGCTTGGTAGAGATGGAAGATGCTTTTGAGAAGCTAGAGTGTCGACGGAAGATGTATTCTCGGCTATTGTCGAGAAAGGGATTGTTCGTGCCGAAACTCTCAGAGTATCTTGGTTTTGCTTTGAAAAGGGCTGTGCGAAGCTCATCATTGAAGGGAAGATAGAGAATCCTAGTAAGATAGTTGGTAGTGATGTTGCTATGGTAGAGAAAGACCTCGGCTGATCCGGTCGAGTCTGTTGTGACGGACAGTGAGAGCGGTTGTGTCGGTTTGTAATTTGAGTTCAATTTATAAAGAATTTTCTTGTTATATCTTTGTCTTTTGAGAGCTGTCTAGAGAAGTTGCCTCGTTAAATGATGATTGTGTGGAAGAGAGTCCTAAACCTCTCTCGTTGGCTGAAATTCACGCGAAGTATACGATATGGAAAAGAATGGGGTTAGTCTACTCACGAGGTCCGGAAGGGTGTATCAACCGAGAAGATAAAGGGGCGAAGAAAGTGTTTGGTCCGAAAAGCTGAAGTAGTGAATCCCGATAAAGAAGACCCTATTCTCACTCAAGTGAAGCTAACTCAAGCCAATATATCCTTATGGTCCTTGCTAACGTCCTCGTATGCCCGAGGATGATGTTGGAACGAGAATCTTCTTTGCGACTTTGGTGCCGTCGTCTACAAAGCCGGAAGATGTAACGCGAGATGATCGGCAACATACACTTTGGGAATATTATTACGTTTTCGAGTTGGACATGCCGGAGTTTGGATCGGATCATAATGAACCACTTGCACATCACTATTGAAGTCAACGGAAAAAGGTTGCCACGTATTTTCATTGACAACGGTTACTGCGGTGAACATACGCCTTCCAGGATGATGGACGTCCTTGATCTAAGTCCCACGATTTGAGACCTTCGGTTCATTCCGTGCGGGGATACGATTCTACTAGCCGGTCGGTGTTGGGAATAATCGGTTTGCCCCTTACTTGCGGGACCACTACTATGATTCTTTGAGTTTCAAGTCATAGACATACCTTCCACCTTCACCATCTTCTTTGGGTAGGCCATGGTTGCATCGGATGAATGGAGTCCCTTCCTCATTGCATCAATGTGTGAAATTCCGGTCGGGCGATCAAGTGGCAGTCATTTACAGCGATACGGTAACATCTCGGAACAAGCCTTTGGGGGAAAGCCGGTCCCTACGATTCGGCACGAAGAGGGTAGTTCAATGTTCGGCGGTTTTCGGCTAATAGCACGAGCACAAGTTTGCGCGGTGGACCTCACAAAGACATCGGACGAGTACGGCCGGCTATAAGAATGATGAGAAACATGGGATTTGTACCGGGGCGGGTCTTGGCGAGGCATCTCGAGGACCCACGAAAATAGTGGAGGCTATTGATCACGCGGCCGCAGGTCTAGGCTACGTCCTTACTCCAGAAGATAAAGCGAGATGGAAAGAATTGAATACATCAAAGGGTGAAGGCTGCCCTACCAACGGCGAGAGATGAGGCCATACCGCCTTTCCCTCAATAGTTACTTTGTCAAGGAGGGTGAAGAATTCTCTTGCATGGAGTTTAGTGAGCCATGGTTTGATCACGCGGGCGAGGCTTCGAGAAGGTTTCGAAATCTTCGGGGATACGAAGTTGATAGGTCGAAGGCGAAGACGGTTCTCATGGATCCACGTCGGAAGAGAGGCAAGGTTGTCACGATCCCGAGCCGGTACGTCATCAAGACCGAAGATGGGTTGGCCGATCGGCTAGGGCGGGTATCTTTGGATGAGCCGTTGGTTGAGAACATTGCGGTTTCGGAGGATGCGGAAGAATGGGATGGTCGGAGCACATTTGCGGCATTTGGGGAATGCGAATATAGAAGACGATATGGTTGCAGGTCATTGGGGCGAGAGATGGCGGACAATACGGATCCAAGGACGTTGGTGACACCCATGGTTGGAAAGGTGAAGAATTGGTGCGTATTTGGCGGACCGTAGCCACGAAGGAATACATGGTTGAAGAGGCTGGGGTGATGCCTCCTCTGTCGAGTCTCCCACTGATTCCCCCAAGTCCTCTGTTTCTTGAGTCATCTGTTTTGTTTGAGTCGATGTGTTTTCTTTTGAGTTTGAGTCGTCTTCCAAGTCGATGACCTCACGTCGAAGACTATGAGTTAGTTGCAAATGTTGTTTTCCACTTTCGCTATGAATGAAAAACTAGATCTTTACGAGTATCCCCTCATAGCCAATCTTCTTAATGATAAATTAACTAAAAATAATGCTCAACTTAATCAAATTAACTTAGTTAATAATGACTCATTAGAAGAAGCGGACACACTAAACAATGAATACATTAAAGAAATTTCTAAGCAAGTTATCAATCAAAAGGAAGGTCGGGCCCAGTGCCGATGAGGTGTTATCATGTATTAATTTGGGAACGGAAGAAGAGCCGAGAGAGACACGAGATTGGAAGCTTCTTGAAGGGGCTGAAAGGGAAGCGTTGATTGAAGCTGCTTAAGAATATTCGGATGTGTTCGCATGGTCATACAAGGATATGCCGGAAATTTGGATAACTCGATAGTGGAGCACGAGAATACCACTAACACCGGACGCGAAGCACATCAAGCGAAATTGCGCCGCATTAAGCGGAATGGTCTCTGCAAGTTAAAGAAGAGATAGAGAAGCTCCTCAGAGTGGGTTTTATCGAGTTATTGAGTATCAGACGTGGTTATCTAATATTGTGACGGTCGATGTAAATCGAATGGCAAGGTTAGAGTTTGTGTTGACTTAGAGATCTCAACAAGGCTAGCCCGAAGGACGACTTCCGTTGCCCAACATCGACATGCTAGTAGATGCCCTTTGCTAACTACGAGGTCAAGTCTTTTGTAGATGGTTTTGCGGGATATAATCAGATCAAGATGGCGGAGCGGACCGGAGAAGACGGCTTTCACTACACCATGGGGAACATCTTTGTTACCTTTGTAATGCCATTCGGATTGAAAAATGCGGGGGCTACATACCGGAGAGCGGTCACGGCATTATTCCATGACATGATCCATAAGGAGATTGAGGTATATGTCGACGATATGATCATTCATTCCAAGGGTCGAGCAGTCGGCATTTCATTGATTTGAGAAAGTTCTTGACAGACTGCGTGAGCACGCAATGCGTGCGAATCTGCCAAGTGTACATTTGGGGTTATTCGAGGAAAGGTCTGGGCTATATGGTCACCGAACGAGGGATTGAGGCGAGATCAAGGAAAATTCAAGCCATCATGGAGATGAAGCCACCACGCACGAGAAAAAGAAGTTAAGGGATTCATGGGACGGTTACAATACATCGGCCGCTTCATTAATCAATTGACCACTATGTGTGAACCGATTTTGGCCGATGAAGAAGACCGCAAGTATAGATTGGAATTTGGAAGTGTCAAGAAGCCTTTGAGGAAATCAAGAGATACTTGGTCAATCCCCCTATCCTTCGCCCCCACATTCGGAGAAACCATTGCTATTGTACCTAACGATGGCGATACGGCCGTTGGGGCTATCTTTGGCACAAGAAGCCAAGGACTCTCGGGTGGAGAACGCCGTTTATTTTGTTAGTCGAAAGTTGCAAGGGAGTGAGCTAAACTACTCGGCATTGGAAAAGACCTGTCTTAGGGCTAGTTTGGGTGGTTAATAAGCTCGAAGCATTACTTGTCGGCGCATCCGATTACGCTAGTGTCAAAGATGGATCCAATTAAGTATTTGTTTGACAAACCTTCTCTGTCCATGAGATTAGCCAAATGGTCGGTATTTACGGGAATTCGATATCACCTATGTGCCGAGAAAAGCGGTTAAAGGGAGAGCCATGGCGGATCATTTAGCGAGTTTCCAAGTACGGAAGAACGGGGGCTTGAACCGGAATTTCCAGACGAGGGGATTTTTAGCATTGATACGGAAGAGAGATGGCAACTATTTTTTGATGGAGCCGCGAACAAGAGGGGCAACGGAGTAGGAATCCTTTTGGTTGATCCCAAAGATGAGCACACCCCCATCGCCATCAAGCTGAATTTTACAACCACCAATAACGCGAGTTTGAATACGAGGCTTGCATAGCCGGTTTAGAAGCGACCTTGGAGCGTAATGTAAAGGAGTTGGAAGTATATGGAGACTCGGCTTTAATTATCAATCGAGACATCTAAGAAGTGGAAGGCGGTGACCCCTACTGCTTGATGTATCGAGACTCATATGGAAGAGCTTGTCAAGCAATTCAAGGAAGTGACATTCCATTATCTACCCGAGAGACAGAAATAGATTTGCCGGCGCTTTAGCTTCTGGCTTTGGCTTCTTTGGTCGAGATCCCTCACGGAATGTACAGTAAAACCATTCGAGTTGGCCGAAGAGAGAACCCGCTTGCTGCTACGAAGCCTCTGCTGCGAGATTCAAGGCGACATCGAGGAGAAAAAGGATCCGTGGTACGCACAGATTTATGAGTATCTCAAGAAGGGTAATGTGTCTTTTCTAGGTGACGTGAAAGCCAAAAGCTTGCAGGCATTGAAACGATTGGCCGGACAGTTTGTTCTACTAGATGATATGTTGTACAAAAGACATTACGATGGTCTCTGTTACTCTGTGTAGACGCGAAACGAGCGAAATGATCATGGAAGAAGTACACGATGGCTTATGCGGTCCACACATGAATGCCAGAATGTTGAGACAGAAAATCACACGGTTGGGTTATTATTGGGTCACTATAGAAGCCGACTGCATCCAATTTGTGCGTAAATGTCCCAAATGCCAAATGTGTTCCAATTTGAACCATGTGCCCCCTCACGAGTTGTATAGCATGGTAACCCCTTGGCCATTTGCGACATGGGGGATTGATGTGATTGGCAAGATTACACCGCCGGGAAGCAATGGGCATTGTTTTGTATTAGTAGCTGTGGATTACTTCACCAAGTGGATCGAGGCAAAATCTTACAAAGTATTGACTTCCAAAAGGTGGCACGATTCATTAAGGAGGACATCATGTGCGAGATATGGAGTACCAAATGAGATTATCTCGGACAACGGGTCCCACTTCGGCGGAGATTGTGACGGATTGCGCGAGTTCAAGATTACCCGACACAAGTCTTCCCCTTATAGGCCTCGAGACCAACGGAGCGATCGAAGCGGCTAACAAAACGATTGAGCGAGATAATCGAAGACGGCGATTCGAGGTAGGGGCGCGAGAAACTACCATTGGCACTTTGGGGATATAGAACTTCCGTTCGTACGGCTACGAGCGAAACTCCTTTTGCTCGACATATGGGATGGAGCGGTACTCCCGGTTGAGTTGGAAGTCCCGTCTTTGAGGATCTTATTAGAAAATCAAGTAGCGAAGTTGAATGGCTCCGCGGCCGATATGATCGATTGGCCACACTTGACGGCGCGGACTCAAAGCCATGGAACACATCAGAGCCTATCAAGACGGACGAGGGCTTTCAACAAAAGGTGCAGCCCTTAGACATTAAGGAAGGAGATTTGGTTTTGAAGCGGCAACTTCCCAACAAGTTCAATCCTCTTGGGAAGTGGGCCCCTACATGGACCGGCCCGTATGTGATCAAGAAGATATTTTCGGGTGGAAGCGGTTAAAATGGCGATTTGGATGGCAACGAATTCAAGGAGCCCACCAACCTCGGCAAGCTCGGGCTACTATGATTAAGCTCTTCCTCCCCCTCTAAATAAAAAAAAAAAAAAAAAAAAAAAAAAAACGCAAAAAGGAGCCCGCTAGATTGAAAACCCGCAAAGGGCGGTCTAGCAACAAAAGAAAGGGTGCGTTCAAAAGCTCGCTAGATTGAAAACCCGTAAAGGGCGGTCTAGGCAAAAGTTAGAGCAAATAAAATAAAAAAATTTTTTTTTCCCGCTTCTATCTCCCCTTTCTAAAAATAGTAGCTTGATGAAAATGAACTACGACGACCTGAGCCCCTTGGTTCTCATTGTAAAGGGAACGTGGCGGCCTTAATCGGCGCGGTCCAAAAAATAAATAAAAATCCAATTTGTTTTTATTAAAGCAACAAACTTTTTCATTCCCACAATCAATGCATGATTACACTTATTTGATGAGTCTAAGCTCGACTATACTAATGACTAAATAACTTGCGAAAGAAACTAAAAAATTAAAAGACAAAATAAATAACTAATGTGTGCATATGGCGTGGGTGGATACTCGGACATATAAGGTCTACTCCTTGGCACTAGGCCCCTCATCTCCGTCCTTCTTCTTCTTGGCGGCTCGTCGAGTCGGTTTCTTCTTATTCTCTCTCTTAAAATAAGGCGAATACTTCTTCTTCAATGGGGGAACCTCCTCGATCGCCTTACCCTTCAACTTCCGCTCCATCTTCTTGGGAGGATTCTCCTCGCGTGTCTAGAGAAATCCCCAAAGCCTCCTGTCTACGAGAAAACGGCTCGAAGATATGTTAGGAACCAATCTCCGTCTCAAGTCATACAAAGTCTCCTCATCGGTCCCAAGTTTTCTTCATACCATGTCAAATAAGCATGCGACAAATGAGTGCTAAGGGTCCATTGTGCAAGATAGACTCGTGGCATCCCATGAGAACTCCATAAGCTTACCATCAAAGCTGAAACACCAACGTCCATTGGAAGGACTTTGGCGAGAATCATCAAACTCGAAGTGCCCCAAGTTGGAGGACGGACTGCTCCATGCCATATTGCGAAGTACCCGCTCTGCATAGTAAAAGGTGGTGGTCTCGAAAAGGCTGGTACACGAATCGGGCATTGCCCAAGTGAAGGCTCACGAATGAAGGAAAGGCCCCAATCTTTGTACTCGCGATGAATCCTATCGGTATCCACCTCCGCCAAATACATCTTCCACTCCCGTTCGACAAGCCGGAAGCGGATCAATCTTCCTCCTACAACCATGAAACCAAGGCCTAACACTCGAAGGGGAATCTCTAGAACAAAAGTCGATCCTCGAGCCACGTGGTCAATAATTTGGCCTTGCCCCTAGTCATAAGCGGAGCACCCCTAGCTATACTGAGATATACCATGAAGCGTCTCGCCCAAAAGAACCGGAATGATGCTCCTCCCGAGCGAGCACGATCAACCATATCGAAGACACCCCTTTGGTAGCTACACCCGCATAAGGGAAAACGAGAACCTTGGAAAATAGCGAGAGGGCCGGGCAATCCAAAGGCAAAATCCGAGTCGAAGTCATCACCATGAGCAAATCTCCTAGGCAAATCACGAGATATCTATGTCTACACCTTCAACCAAACCTCTAGCCACGAGTGTAGGGAGGTGCAGAAATTTGGCCACCCTTGTCACCAACGGAACTCTATCTGTGGAACCGCTATCAGCCCGACATCATCCCCTCCACACAGAGCAAGAAAATCCTCGTAGGTGGGTGTAATCTCGTTGTAAGAGAAGTTGAAAACGTGATTGGATTCATCCCAAAAAGCAGCGGCAGCATGTAAAAGATTCCAATTGGGATGCATGGGCAAAAGGGACCAAACACACTTCACCCCAAAACGTTTATCAAAAGCATGACGGACGGAACGAGGTACCTTGGATACCCAAACGGCCAAATCACTCTCAAAATTGTTTTGCTTCTCCATCAAGACGGAGGGATGAGAATTCATCGTGCTTGTCCACGGCAGGAAAAAGAGAACAGTACGAAGAAGAGAACAATAGCAGAAAGAGACAAAGAAAAAAGAGAAGTGTGCGTATGACCATCGGCTGACAAGGGAATTATTTATAGGTTTTGGTGTTAAAATCCGTACAGGAAAAGAATTGCCTTGAGAACAATCCGTGTAGGGAAAGGACATCGGAGGGCCGATCGGCCCCTTTCAGGAAGACCAACCGCCGCCTTTTCAGCATAGGGCCGATCGGACCTATAATTTTGGGCCGATCGGACCTTTTTATTTGGGCCGATCGACCCTTTGGCCTCTCCAGAAAATGGCTCCACTTCAGCACAGCTTCAGCAATCCCAAGGCCCCACCTCTTTGTCCTTTATTTTATTCTTTATCTTTTATTTTCTATTTTCAATTTTTACTTTACTTTATTTTATTTTGTCCTCGTATGTCCAATGCAGTGTACAAAAAATAGATAATGTCCAAAAATAGAAATTGTTCATAAATAGAAAAGATTAACTTTTATATATTAAATCCATAAACTATAAACTAGTACATAGATCAGCTGCATACAGTGAGTCAGCATAAAATCTAGAGTCTGCATGCTCCTACTTTTTCCTAACAGGTACTACATAAAAATGAAAAATCCTAATGACCCCTACGGGAAGTCGAGGCACGACCGCGAGAAAACCCGGATGTCGAGCTACCCTCACCCTGGGAGCGCTGTCTCCACTGTGCCGGATCCACATCTACCGATCTCCGGGATTGGCAAGAGAGCGCCGCCACTGCACTCCTCAGCAAACGAGTCAGTACATTGCTGTGCCTCACTGACCGCACATAAGACTCCCGAGTGACCTGAAAAATCAAAGGGCGAGAGTTACATCACAGCTAAAGTATAAGTACCAGAAATGAAGAGGAAAGGTAAAAGGCATACCCCGCCAGCACCACCGGGAGGAAGCTGGGCACCCTCCACCTCATCGGCTTCTGTAGGAGCCAAGTCTACTCGCACCTCCCCGTCAGCCATGTGCACATAGAAGTGATCGGGAAAGGGAGGCATATCCACTATCTCGGGAAGTGCAGCACCCATCGGCTCAGGGATAACCGGATCCTGCTCCCCCATACCAGCAGCCTGGGCATCCGCAGCAGCCCGCCGCACCACCTGCGGTGATCTCAGATAAAGAGCCACAAAATCTACGTAAGGCATGTCAAGGCGGAAGTGATGAGCGGGGACCCCATATAGATACTCCATCCTCCTCGGCAGTCGGTCTGGGTACCACATATTCTTGGGAGGGTGCTGTGGCGCATAAAGAGGAGCCCACGCATGGTGCTGTCTCGACACCCGCTCGCCCAGATACATCTCGTCGGCAAGCAATCCAACCAGCCTCAAGGGAAGCAGTAACATCCCGAACGGCACCAACAGCCTCAGAAGCCTCAGGGGTCCATGGAAAGAGTAAAAACTCAGGTCTACTGGGACCATCAAACACGGCCCTCAAATCAGATTCTCGAACTGTCTTCGGATACCCCTCAACCCGGTTCTCCTTCCTCCAGTACCGCAAGACGGGCACATCCCGAGTCTGGTCCCGTAAGGTGAAAGGCGCAACGCCGAAGATCTCATAAACCCAAGCCTGCAAAAGACAGAAAAGCAGATATTTACAAAGACAGAAAAAACAAATGACAAGTAAGGGGTAATGAAAATGACAAGAGTTAGCGTACCTCCAGTACAAAGTGGAAAGCATCGAAAGAAGAGGTGTTGGACCTCGAGACAGTGTCAAGGGCCCGGTACAGTTCGGCCAAGCCGGCCCCTCCCCAAGAAATATACCGCACTAAGTCCAAATCAGACAAAGCACCCAATAAAGAGAATCGGCACACCGGGCCCGAGTTGGGAAAGAGAGCCACTGATAAGCCGTACCAGAGGAATCCCCGGACAAGTGTGTCCATCCCATACTGACCGACTCTGTATCGATCGATAGCAGTCTCAACAAGCTTGTACAGCTTCCCTGCGTCAACACCGAAATTCCTGCTCGGGCCAACGCTAGCGCCGAACAGCTGAATCTGACGAGCCTTGTCAGAATGTAAAGTCTCGTCAAAAGGCAACACTACATCTGTAAATCCCAACCCGGTGAGGACGGCAAAGTCAGTAGGAGTGATCGTAGTCTCACCCCAACTCAGATGGAAAGTATGTGTCGTGTCCCACCAAAACTCACGACACACCTTCACCACAGCATTACACTTCCGGGTCTGACCCATCAGTGCAACCATATCAAAGAAGGGGCCCAACCCCAAGCTCCACACCATCTCGCGAGGACCACCCTCACCGGCTGGCAAAAGCGCCCACAGCTCACCAACCGCCTTAAGGGAACTACGTCCCTTCATCTTCTTCATCTGCAGGTAAACACAGCACAGGTATGTGTCATTACTCGCATTTTAAATAATAAAATACTTTGCACATGTATCAATTATTATGTTGTTAGATAAAATTTTTACCTTCATCCCGACGCGGGAGCGAAGACCAGTGGAGCCATGAAAATTCAGGCCCGCGTAAAAATCCGCTTGGTTGTGCAACAGAACGAACAGCCTCGAAGGTCGGTAATTACGTGAAGCTCGCCGCCTCCTAGCCTCGGCATTCCCGCCGGCGTCACTCCGGTCACTCTCCCCGGCATCAGCATCCACCTCCTCTTCTTCATCATCACCACCACCATTCCCACCATGGCCACCATCATTGCCGCCATACCCACCGCCATCACCGCCATGGCTGCCGCCACCAGCACCACCGTAACCACCACCGCTGCCGCCATGGCTGCCACCTCCATAACCTCCATAACCCCCACCAAAACCACCACCCATATCACCAAAACCGCCCCTAAAGCTGTCAGAACCGCGGCTACCCCCGGCGCCGTGTCCACTAGCTCCAACTCCTCCCCCATAACCATGAAAACCACCTATACCTCCGGTGTACGAGCCCAATGGTGAATAATCCGGTTGATTGAGCAATCGTTCCAAAGCTGCGACGTCGGGATCCATGGCAAAAGCAGAAATCTCGGCACAAATCAAAGATTTTCCGGCAATTCGACAGAGAAGAAGGAGAAGAGTAATCGGAGAAGAAGAAGGTGTGTTGAAGAAGGAGGGTACCTGGCTCTTAAGGCCGATCGGCCGCTTTTTTTAGCCAATGGGAGTCAAGGGCCGATCGGCCCTCCCATTTTGTGCTTCTTCCGCCTGATCGAACGGCCAGGATCTCTCCCTGGCGACCCCGATCCTCGTCAAATGGCCCCAGCCAATCAGAGCATAGGGCCGATCGGCCCTTCAGCCTCTCCACCTGACGCGTGTCCTCCTCGGTCAGAGTAATTTGACCGGTTAATTTATTACTCCCCCCTTCCCGAGGAACTCCTCCTTTTCAAAATAAATTCTCCCATTTTCAAAAAATTCCCCCATTTTCAAAACATAACCGTTTTCAAAAACATTTTTTTTAAAATAATTCCTCTTTTTTATTTATTTCATAAATTCCAAACTTTTTTGTTTAAATTAATATTTTTTCGGGATGACTCCCGCAAAAGTCAAATGCTTAGTTTTTGATTCCCACACAGTTTTTTCCACATTGCCCCATACACTTTCTCTCGGGACACGAATCAAGACTACACTTGATTTGTTCCATCACAAACAATTTTCAAAGGAAAAATCAAGACTATACTTGAATTTCCTTTCCACACATTATCTCACAAATCAAGACTACACTTGATTTGTTCCATCACACACGATTTTCAAGGGAAAAATCAAGACTATACTTGAGTTTCCTTTCCACACACACAACATATTTTCCCACGGAGAAGGCAAGACTATACTTGATTCTCCTTTCCGTACATCTCTCAATATTATTCGAATCGCCCTTAGATTTGATCCTCAAAGCCTCGCCACAAATCGCATCTTTGGTTTGAGACGTTGCACGTCCGCCATTCTCGGGTACTAAACGCCCACTCTTTTGAACTACGACTTGGCTTGATTCCTTTTTAGGGATACGTAGGTAGCCCGACGTGGGTCCAGCCACTTGACCTATCTGGTCATCCTTTTGCGACTCAGCTCGAGTCCAATCCCTTGCATCCGCAAGATCACTTTCCTTACCTCCTGAAATCCCTTTTTTCAGGACGGATCCTATTTTTCTATCGTCGACCCCACTTGTCTTACAAGAAGCGTCGCCGAGGGGCTACTGTTAGTACCCGGTCCGAAAAAAGGGTATTCCAAATACCTGGCCCGGTTAATATTAATTAGAAACCCTAAAAAAACCCTAACCCTAACTCATTTAATTCGTCCGTACTGCGCCGTCACTGTCAGCTTGGAAAGTACGCCAGTTGGAAGAGCCGATCGGCCCTTTGCCCGTGGAAGAGCCGATCGACCCTTTTATTTAGAGCCGATCGACCCTTCAGCCCTAGCGCCGATCGACCCTTTAGAAGCCCAAACTGTGTACCGAGGTATTATAAATAGGGGTGCCCGGCTCCCCATATTCACACACAATTTCTCCGGGAGAAGCGAGACTACACTTGCTTTACCCTCAGTTCTTCTTTTTCCTCTCGAATCGCCAAGATTCGACCCCAAAGTCTTGCTACAATTGGTAAGACTCTCTTTTAATATTCTTGTTCTTTATTATTATTGCCTTTATAATTATTGTTTGCATGCTTAGTATATTTAATTACTTTATTTCTTGCTTATTCCATATATGCTAGATTTAGGGTTGTTTTAATATATTTAATTATGCTATAGCCGAGGATGATCTAAGGTTTCGTCCAAAGAAACCCAATGGATCTAGGAACTATTTCTTTCCTTCCACCTTAGTTATAATTGTCCCATGATCAACAATCCCCCAAGGATGAACGTTGATTAGTGCACCTTCCGAGGGCCTAACTCAAAGGTTCTAGGGTGTGATCATCAATTAATTCTTTCTCTCCCCTCCTCCTTATGCATGATCCCGTTTCTTCTATCTATTCCTGTAAACACCGCACACAACCAACACCCCATATGCTAGAAAGACCGATTCGTCGGGCAATAGGAGTGATAATGTTTCTTCTTCTGTTGTAACTTGACCCCCGAACCCAATTAACTGTTTAGCCTTTTTTCAAAGCTTTGGGCTATATCAAAGTGGCGTGGCGACTCTCAAAATTTAAATTAATATTTTTAATATGGTTTAAATCGAGTGTCACTAAATGAATATCCCATTTCGATCCGACTTTATATAATTATTTATTTCAAACTTTCGAATGCGCGTTGCATCGGGACGGGGTATTCACAGTATGTCGCAGTGGCGACAAGTGCATGTCAAGCAAAGTGGTTAAGGAGTTTGTTAAAACAAATTCATGTTCGAGTTGATGGTTCAATAAAGATTTTTGTGGACAATATTTCTGCGATTGATTTGGCAAAGAATCCTGTGACGCATGGGAGGAGCAAGCTTATAGATACTCGTTTTCATTTTCTTCGTGATCAAGTTGCAAGGAATGAGATTTCATTGGTGTATTGCAAATCCGAAGATCAAGTTGCGGACATTTTGACAAAGCCATTGAAATTCAAAGTTTTTTTTTTAACTCAAGCGGATGATGGGCATGACAACATTCGAGAATCAAGATTAAGGGAGGATGTTGAAGTTTAATCTTGATTACTCTAGATTATTATAGAGAAGTTTTTGGTTCATGGTATTTAATTTTGGTGCATGGTTCATAATACAAAAAGTCAAGAGTCACTAATTTAGATAAGGATTAGTTAAGATGAGTATTGATTGCCCTTTCATTTTCTAGTTTATGTTCATTGTATTTCCAAGTCTTGTAAGCCTATAAATAGGCAAGTCATTTTAGTCTCAAAGTGTGTCAAGAATTTAGATTTCATAATAAAAAGTTCTTCTCCATATATTTATCCTCTTGCTCTATAGTACTATATTTTCCAACAACTTTGGCACCCCCCCCCCCAATTTTACTATTACAATCCAAAAACACACTCTACTCTCTCTCTCTCTCTCTCTCTCTCTCTCTCTCTCTCTAAACTCTCTCAATATCAGCCCCTACACCACCATTAAACCACCACAAAACCACCTAAAAAAACAGCACTCAATCACTCTCCAAACACTAGCAAAAACAAGACACAAAATTCAAGTCTTCCCTTCAAACATTCAATCAAAACTCCTTCAAGATCAAACCAAAACAAAGCTTTCCCTTGGAAGTAAAGGAAGCACATCACTTCCTCCTTGTAACTAGGTAATATTGTACTCCTTGTAAAGTCTTCAAAATGTAAATATTACATGCATGTAAAAGTTTGAGATCTAGTCACTTACGACTAGACCTCCATATTTGTGCTTAATGTAAGTTTCTTGCCATGGATCTACATGTTTGTCTTCATTTCTCTCGCACGGGAGATTTCTTTTTGTCTCTTTATTTATTCAGAATGTATGTATGATATTAGTGTGCTTGTATGAGTTTTTATGATTTGTTTTTTTGAAGTAAAATGCATGAAAAACGGTCTTGTTCTTCAAAGTACACAACCTGTCCACTTTTGGGACTCACACTTACATCCATGGTTTTGCTTGGGTTTAGTGGTAAATAAAGGTACTAGCATCTTAATAACATGTTAGGATATATTTATGCCAATTTTCATGTCTTAAATCCATGTCTAGCTTATGTTTTGGAGTTGGTTTCTAGCATGTTCTGCTGTTGTCCATACATGCTCTGTTCTGACACTCATGACATGGTTTTTCATTATCTCTCTCAAATCTGGTCCTGTTTGGATGATTTCAATTCTATATGGAAGCTAACTCATAAAGGAAACCAAGCATTCTTTTTTTAGATTTTTTGGACCAATGGAAGACCCTCTTTTCATTTTTTCTTTAAAGGCCTTGTGTCCAGTTTGTCATACTCCCTGTTTTGAACCTGAAATGTCAGAGGTCATTTTACTCCTCAAAACTCATACTTAGGACCTTATTTTTTGTTTTCTTCTTTCTCATTATATTTAATTCAAAAGTCAGTCAGGGTATTTTGTGAAATTTCCATGATAAAGTGTTGTGCAAGCATGCTCTTTGAGTAAACTGCCCTGTTTTGTGTCATCTGAGAGATTTGTAGTTCATGTTGTGGTGACTTGTTTTGCATGAAATACGAGTCTAAAAATCATCATAAAAATTCGTGAGGCATTTTTTATGTGTTGAGAATAAAGTCCCTTTTTTGTTCCAGATTAACCTCTTTTTGTATGAGATATACAGGCCGAGCGGGGCATTAGTCCCGGAAACAGCAAGAACTCCGTCCTTTTTTTTCCTTATTTAATTTTATTCATTAATTTGCGATTTGTCTCCCAATTTGTATAAAAACCCCAATGTAATTATTTCCCTCCCCCGGGTACATTATTTTCTTCTTTTTGTATGTTCAAACCATTTTCCAAAACTGAGTGGGGTCCACCCAAACCGACTGTCGTTCGTCTCAATAAACAAAGTATACTTAGATTAGAAAAACGTCCTCGTACATAATCACCACTTTTAAAAAATAAAGCATAGAATAGGCAACTAAAATCAATGTAGGATAGCGTGCATGCTAGAGATCGAAAGGGCGAGCGGAGTGCTTAACACCTTCCCTTCTCACCCACTTTCTCTAAAACAAAATGGTTTTTCTTCATTTTCCTACATACATAAATGAGGTGGCGACTCTTGCTTATTTCAAAACTCCAAGGGTAACCATTATGGGGAACCGAGTGCATTCGACGCACATTAGCATGAGAGAAACTCGTCGTCTTACGCGACGTCGGGAATTTTGAGCGCGGGCTCTCACAACAAGCTGTCAGTTCTGTGTGCTTATGCCATTTGGTCAAACATTTAAAGCCTTCATACCCCTCATTCAGTTGATTGGTTGGAACTCGATCATGTTTGAACAAGATTGATACACATCTAGGTCCATCATCAAGGCATTTAGCTTGACAATATGACTAATTCTCCTCCCATCATCGAAACTAATATCAAGGAAAACAAGGCTCTGCTTGCTCAAGTCTACATCAGATTAGAGGAACAAAGTAATAAAATGGAGGAGCAAAATGTTCAAATAGCCGCCCTACTCAAAGAACTCCATGAGATGAAGGTCAAGAAGACTAAGAAGCAAAAGAAGAAAGAAGATGAATCCCCGTCCACATCCGAAAATGAGGATTCTTCCACTAAGAAAACTAAGAAGCAAAGCAAGAAGGGTGATGAGTCTGACACTTCCTCCTCCTCTTCCGATGACGAGGAACATGACTCCAAGATTACTAAAACAAAGAAGGAAAGCAGTGGTGAAACCAAGAATATCGATGATCCTATGACAGTAAATTATCTTGAGAAAAAGCTTTCTTCCTTCGAAGAAAACTCTACCTATCGCCCCACTAGGAGGGATCGTGAGGAAACCAAGAAATATCCAAATGAATATTTTGCTGACTTCACTAAAAGACGGAGGTTCAAGCTTATCGAAATTGTTGAAAAATCTAGTCTCAAGGAACAAATCCACATATTTTTCTATGCCTACGCGATGAAATCCAAGAGAAGCTCACGGCTTACTTTCCTAGCTTCGTTGAGCTCCAAAAATACGGAATAAGGATAGATGACTTCCCTATGTACAAAAATAAAGAAATCAGTTTTCGCTTCAACAAGATCATTACAAGCAAGGACGCCTCAGTCAATGCTATTGCATTTAGTTGTCCCAATACTGGCAAATAATTTGTTGTTCCTCCTCCTCCTGAAAAAAAGAAGAACGAGAGACACCACGACAAACTCGAAGGGATTACTCAAAAAGGTCTCTTCGACATCCTAGTAGAAGAAGGAAAAATCAAGCCAAGGGATGGTGGTCCTCCAAAAGATATGGATCCTAATCATGCCTATCACTTATACTGCAAGTATCACAAGTTCACCGGCCAAGACACTAACACGTGCCACCATCTAAAGGATATCATCCAAGACCTCATCGATAAGAAGGAAATAGGGTTGCCTAATGTCATAATCAACCCTCTACCTCAGTCTCGAAGAAGATAAAGCCTCAAGAAGAATTCAAGATCTACACTAACACATTAGGGATATAACTATCCTCTCACTTATCTTTTTTTTTTTTTAAAGATTAGTATTACTTTACTAGTATGAACTCGAAGAATCTTTCTGTCATTCTAGTTCACCCCCTCCTGTCTAGTTTGTGTCAAGTAAACTATTGAGTCTATTTTAAGTTATTTTATCAATATAAAGTCGTTCTTTATTCTAATACACTTTTCTAAAAGTTTTCTACCTCATGAATATCATTAACTTTATGCAATCCCAAAAATGATAAGCTAATGATAAAATCGTTAAGGAATAATGGACCCGCAAACAATAATCATCATAAATTTAAAACTTTGCAAATAATGATAGTTATGTGTAAACGAGTTTTAGAATGAAATCCCATTAAAAGTCCTAGGGGTAAATATCATCACACATCATCACTCCTGCTGAAAGTCAAAGTATGAACAAAGGACAAAAGCCAAATGCACTTCTGTCGACACTCATCCCAAGAAGAAGTGGGGCTACTCAACTTAAGTTTTGAGAGTAAAAAAATAAAAAAAAGTCTCGCTAGGTCGGAACTCCTCAACAAGTTACAGGGAAGGCTAGGGGGATTCCTTAACATCATCTCCTTTTACAATAAAGTTTAACAACAATACAAGCAAAGGAGGATTCCTCAACATCATCTCCTAATACAATAACGTTCAATGGCAATACATGAACCAATTCACCTCCATCAACATTATCAATGAAGATAAATGTTTAGCTTTAGATCGTACTAATGGATCACTTTCCTCTTAAAACTCGTCAAGACATTTCTAAATGATTCAATTGCAAAAACAATCAAACAAACATTCAAGGTACCAAAAAATAAAATATACATGATAGGTAGAACAACTTTTCTAGATCCTTGAACCATGTAGTGTTCTTTGTTGAATCTAGGGGATTCCTCTTTTCCACTCTCAATACATTATCTTAAAATCCAAGCTTCAAAACTGGTGCGTTCGATCGTTTTCTTTCCCAATCAGTCTCCTCTCGAGCAACATAAACTCTTCAAAGCGAACAAATCTACACTAGGGGCTATCCTCTCCGCCTCTTAGTTTCTTATGGAAAAAGAGTCACTACGAAATGTCAACTTCAAGAGAGTCGATGCTTGGATCACCTTCATCAAAATCTAGTCGATCTCTCATAAAATCCTTCTCTCAAAAAATTCCATATCTTTTTTCTCTCTCCTCAACAAAATTGGAATATCATTCATCACTCCCCAGGGAGAGACAAAATTCTTCTTTCTCAGTCCTGTTCAAGCTAACATACTCTCTCAAAAAATTTAAAAGGCGCAAAAGAGATGTGCTATATTGAAAACCTGAAAGAGCGTTGTAGGAAAAAAAAGGTGCATCAAAAAAATCAAAGACAAAGGGGGAGCATCATTTCATCTTCTTCCAATCAAACAGCCTCACGAGCATGTTCACAAAGTCATCTACTACATGCCATATCATTGGGGCTTCATGCAGAATATAGCCTTGGATAATACATGCTTCAGATTGAGCAACGTACAGATTTACCAGATATGATTACACAAGGAAACCTGTCAAGAAACTACAAAGAAATGGCACAAGTTGTCACGTAGGAGACAATCACCACAGAAACTTCAGCAGTCATGCGGAAAACCTGATTTGGTCCCTACTTGTTCAAGCCAGTCTCCAACCTACAAAAATCTATCTCATACATCTCATATATACACTCATACATATACCCTAACATACATACACATATCCTCATACACAATTACATACAAATCTATGATCAAATTCGACCGAAAAGGCCATTTCACAAACAGACTTGGGCACCACCACACGAGATAAAGTTAAAGCTAAAATTTGGAAAGTCTATTTTGAGATTTTATGTGCTAAAAGGTACAAAAGGCGAGAAATGCTCGAGTCCGTCCAAGACCCAAATCTAAGTCCCTGCATCACTAGAGTCGACAGTACCTCTACCTCAACCGACATCATCAACAACTACAAATTCTGTGTCCTCAAAAACAACTTCCAAGTCCGTGTCCTTAACAACAACTTCAAAGTCCGTGTCTTCAGTAACAACTATAAAGTCCGTGTCCTCGACAACAAACACAAAGTCCAGGTCCTCGGAAACAAACTTCAAAGTCTGTGTCCTCGGCAATAGACATAAAGTTTGTGTCTTCGGCCAAAAGCACAAATTTTGTGTCCTTGAACGACTTCAGCAAAATATGTGACCTCATTTGGAGCATCGACAACAATAGGGTTTCTTCAGAATTCGGTCAAAGTGTTGATTCCGTAATATGAATTTATCTTTACCTACAAAATTTGCTTTCTAAATGATTTTCAAAATACCTGAAATAGCATTTTCGAGTACTTTTGAAGTCAAACTACATTTGGTCTGATTCCTATCCGGGATACGTAAGCAGTCGTTCGGCACGACCATCCCAAAGTTTTGAATGGATTTATTTCTATCAACGACATTACTTCTTTTATAAGTTATGACGCTGAGGGGCTCTATAGACACCCTATTCTGAACTCATATTTCATGATTACACTACTCTTGGTCTCGCCTTTCGTGTTTTGATGAAGATTCCTTGATTTCATCAAGTTTTGTTAGGTTTCTGACTAAATTCGTTAGTTTGGACTTAACTGACTAACAAACTAACTAGAGAGGGCAAAACGGGAAATTTGTGATGCTTGTCTCGCATGAGAAAAAGTGTCTCGTGCGAGACAATCCTCATGTTTCGACTTTGATTTACTTTCCTTCGCCGCTTCGATCTATTTCTTGTCAATAACTCCTACAATTCGAGATTTTATTGAATTGTGAACTTTCTATAATCTTCTAGACCCAAATCTCTCACATTAATGTGATTGGGATTGATTCATTCCATACTTGGGACTCCAAACTTGATGATCAAGTAATTCACACCTATAAATACAAGATGTCCTCCTTCGTATTTGGGACCTTCGACAATGGGCTTTCGACACACATGTTATGTTGCGTTCTCTCCTAAAATGAACACACAAAACTCCCTCAAATTCGTCAACAATTTGATTGAAAATTGGATCTCAAGCCTTTGTACTTAAGGCTATCACTTGGAACCTCAAGAAATTATTAGGTAAACTCCTATACTTTTTGTAGTTTTCTTCTCAACCTCTCTATTGACTTTTAGAGTACTGTAATTCTATAAAAATGGTTAGCCTAAAGCCTATCCAATACATGAAGATGGTCTCGAATTACAATAACCCGACATCTCAACCTAACTAATAAAACTAATCTGTTTTTATATGCTTTTACACGATCTTTTCTTTAATTGATTATTTGAACTATTTGATAAATACCTAGAAGTAAGGTCAATCCTATTAAATGGAATTGGTTCTACTCGGCATTCTAATTTCATAACTTAACCACCGAACCCATTAAAACTTAAATATTGAATTTGGTCTATGTTCCTTGAAATAACATGCTGAATTTTTTTAAAATAAAAAATATTTTTTTTTAACTAGTACGCTCTTATACCTAAGGTATAAGAGAGGAACAAATGAGTGTTGGGTTTATAAAAAAAAATATATTTTTTAATAAAATAAAATAAAAATATTAATCATTACGCTTATATATATAAGGTATAAGAACGAGTCAAAGGGGGTGTTGGATTTATAATTTGGCTTTAAACCTCGGGTGTATGCGGGACTTAATAAATTATGTGGGTTTTTATAAATTTTGGTTTGAGCTGAGAGGGTTTAAGGAAGTAAACCTTAATTAGTGGACAATCTTGAATTTACATAATCTTGTTACTGTATTATGTACAGTACATCATAAGATACGATGTGCAATTTACTCTAATTGCTGAAATTAACTTCATGATGATAATTTTCTCCATGGGATATTATGATTTAAGGTCAACCTACTACTTTGCTCACTTAACTCTGTGTGGTTTACAAATGTGCTCACTGATCTATTTTCTTTTGCAATGTTCTCACTTAAATATATAATTTTCGAAATGTTCTCATTCCATTAATATAATCGTCAAATATTTAACAAATTTCTATCACGTTACTAATATCATTAGGAAATTAACATATTTGTCAAGAGAGTTAAACCAAATCTAAGAAAAGGAATTTGAGATAGTAAAGGATGAATGTGCTCTCCAGTCCACTATAAGATAAAAAATGACCATTCTACCCTCCCCTTCCATCTCTACCCTCTTTCTCCTTGAACAATCACCCAAAAAGTTAGAAACCCTCCATCTCCCTTTCTCTCCGCCAATTCGTCCTCCTATTACGTAGCGAAAGACTTAAGGATAAAGTCGATTACTGTAGAATCCCTCATGATTACCAGTAATTGATATTCAACATTCGTTGATTCTGAAAAGCACCAAAAATTGGAAATAAAATTCAATATCAAACGACAAAAACTGCCTTCAAAACCCTAAAAATATAGTGTTTATATGTCTTGTAACCATAAAACGAAAATAACCCTAATTAAGTAAAAATTATGAAAATAACCCAAAAACTGATAAAAGTTTAGAAGCCCGTATGATTGACAAGATTCGGGCTTTATGACTTAAAACGCTTGTGTCACGGGGCTATGCCACATGAATTTTATCCGGCTCGAAAAGAGTTTCGATTTGATATGTTGCGTCCCGTGATTAATCCAAAATCAAAAGTTATGCTCGTTTTTGTGCGCACGTACGATCAAAAGTTTCCAAAAACTCGAAAGCCTTGTTTTCCACCGCATCATCCTACCTCAGACGACCCACCTCTCTCTTTAACAATTTCATTCTTCAAATCGGCCATGGACCTCTCCCCCAAGCCCACCATTCGTGAAATTCCAATCGAGCACAACCTTGAATTAAATCTAAACAACATCAATAAAAATAGTCAATTGGGGGTTAGGGTATGAGAAGGAACGAGGGATTTGATTTTGGGTGGACGAAATTCGATTTTGATGGAGGGAGGGAGTGGTCTGGTGGGTGTCTCTGTCAAGGAAAAGTGGAAGACTGATTTTTTTCCTCATTTTATTTCGTTATTCTTTAATTCGTTCTAAATGTGTCCTTGATTTTTTTTTTTTTTTTTTTTGAAAACGTGAATTTGGGTTTGTTTATATGTTGTATGTTGCCTTATGGAATGCAATTTTTTTTCTCATGTCCAATTGCTAATTCTTAATGGGTTATTTTGATTTTGATAAGGTGGGATTTTGAGGGTGGTGATGATTGATGAAGGTGGATTTCATGGCTAGGGGGGTGGGTGGGTGGGGGGTGTTTTGTTGGATAATAATTTTGAAGGTTGGAGAAGTGGTCAAATGGGGATAAGATGACACGTGCAACTCGCATCTGTTACTTAGGTGGGTTTATTCACTATCCAACTAACTAATGGAGTTAGATTCAAGTTAACTTTTACGATCAAGAAGTTCATTAATTAACCGGCGTTAGTCACGTGTTAACACATGAACGGAAAATGTTTGTACTTAAAGACTCCGTTTGTTTTGGGAAATACGATCAAGACTTCATTAATTAACAGATGCTAGTCACGTGTTGACACATGAACGAAAAACGTTTGTACTTAAGACTCCGTTTGTTTTAGGGAATATGTTTCCAGAAAATGATTTTTTCTATTTTTCGGTGTTTGGTAAACACTAGAAAATGGAAAAAATATTTTCCAATATTTTCCCACTTTTTTTAAGTAAATTGACCTACTAATTTTTCCTTCGCGTTTCATTTTTCAGAAAATGTTAACACCATCACTCGCACACCCAACTTCCCATACACCCCATGCTACCCACCCCAAATCAACTGCCACTGCCCCCAACCCCACCAACTTGTAATTTTTTTACTCATATTAAAATTATAACAACTCCCTACTGCCCCCTCCTCCCTCACCCCATTAACCCACTCCCCTCCCCCGATAAAAAAAATTTTTTTTTACTCATTTTAAAATTATTTTTCAACAACTCCCCTATCCCCCACCCCGAGCAAATATTTTATACTTATATTAAAATTATTTTTTTTAACAACTCCTACTGCTCCCCACTGTCAAATTTTTTATGCATAATTAAATTATTATGTTTTTTAACAACTCCTCCACCCCGATCGATACCCCATCCTAGCCTACCCCTATCTTACCCTCAACCTTTCCCCTACCCCACCCACCCCACCTTCACCTTCACCTCCACCTCCACCTCCACCTCCATACCTACCCTACCCAATACTCATATCCCACCCCACCCCCATCCTTCCCTTCACCTCTACTCTACCCCTGACCTTATCCCTACCACACTTTACCCTATCCCTACCCCACACCCCATCCACCTCACCTCTATCTTACCCTACCCTACTCTATTCGCCCCACCTCCATCACCCTACATACCCCACCCTATCTTTTTCAACCTATCCCAGATTTTGTTTTCACTAGAAAATGTAATTCTTAAATTTTTCATACACATGAAATTGTTTTTTAGAAAACATTTTCATTTTTCATAAAATATTTTACCGAAAATTATTTTTTAAAAGTCATTTTACGCGAAACAAACGGAGTCTAAGTGAGAACATTGCAATAAAATAAAATGGGTGAGGACATTTGAATAACACAAAAACTTAAGTGAGGAAAGTAGTAGTTTGGCCTATAATATATGCCAAAAATGGTTTCAATATTATTATTTTAAATCCAATACTCCTGACATCCCCAAAAAAGTATTTTACTTTGACTTTCTTGATTATATCAATCAAATAATCACAAATTAATAAAAAAAATACTCCTTCTATATCAGAATAAATAATCAAAAAAATTCAAATTTACTTTTGATAAATAGCAAATTTAATAATTTTTTGTTAATTAATTTTGGGTCAGAGATTGTGGTATTTATCATCATGAAATCCTCTAAAATGTTATTTTTTGAGCAAAACAATTGGTGTCGGAAACGAATAGGTGAAGATAAAGAGAGAACCGAAATGAACAGGAAACTGATTTAAGAATTATGTTTATAAGCCCTGATGATGCCACATCTCGGGGTGGCAAATGTTGCAGTAGACGCGTCACACCTCGAGCAAGATCTGCAAAATAGCACTGTTAGAGTGCGGGGAGTTTCCCCGCTATAACCCTCGGGCGCAAGGATCAGTTTCTGTATATGAGATATATAAAGAGTATTGTAGAGAGAGTGTGTGTTTTTAGATTACCTTTCACCTTTGAGGAGGTTATAGTATATATAGGGTGAGAGAGTGCTTATGTGGCACTTTATGGGGGCCCATCGTATATATTTGGTATACGTATATATGTGGTATATTTAACTTTATGGGACTATGTAAATGTGTATAAGTGTATGCATAAATATATCCGAAAAGTCAGGGTTCATCAGTAGCCCCCTACTTCGAGAGATGATTATTTATGGTCGGAGCGAGGAGTATGATTTTTGTAGTGGCTAGCTTGAGTATATATTTATGGCCGGAGTTTGGAGCTCTCAAGATTGGCTTGAAGCCTGGAGGCTGGAGCCTGGGAGATTGGAGTCTAGTGGACTGGAGTCTCGGAAGACTGGAGTCTATAGGACTGAAACCACGTTACAATGGGAGGATCTCAAATATCATATTACAGATCATATCATATTTAGAATTTTGGTTTTTAACAATTCTTTGAAGAAGAAGAATTCATCAATTCAGGTTTTATCATTGTAAATTATGAGTAGCTAAATTTCTTAGATTTGTAGATTGGTTGGATCTTTATCCGAATTTCAATGCATTAATATTTTAATTCTTTCTATTTGATTCCTTCTATTTCAATAATAGATTTTAATTTCTTATTCTTAGATTCGAGACGTATGTTAAGATACGAACTCGTCTTTAAATATTTGGATATTGAATTCGCCATTAATTTGGGATTTTGATGCATAGACCACTATTGATTGAATAAATTGGTCTGTGCCGTAATAGAATCGGATCAATGTTAGGTTCTTTTATTCTTTCGTGTTTAATGTATTCTTGGCATATTGTGGTACCGTAATAGACATCACAATATTAAAAAGAGTATTTAGGATTGTAATCCGGCCATCTAACCGTGTCGATCCTAGCCAAAGTGAATAAACCCTAGAAGTTGAGTTAATGTTTTATAAGTAAAATTGTGCATAGAATGATGGTATAGTGAAATCCAATCTACGAATCTCTGCTCATAATCTGTTTTCTAGTTTAGTTAGTTTTTATTATTTAATTTATGTTTTTAGGCTTAAATCAAATCTATAAACTTTGGTTACAAAATTCACTGCTTTCACTTTACTTGTTTACCAACGAGTCTCTGTGGATTCGACCCCTGCATTTGCATACTACTACACCGGTAGTGAGTACACTTGCTCGGTTTTTATTACAAGAGGGAGTTTTCCTCCATCAAGTTTTTGGCGCTGTTGCCGGGGACTTGTTTCAAGTAAACAAGTAAGTTAGGTAGTGAATGCAAGGTCGTCGTTCTTTGAAGCCTACATTGGTGCCATTGAACGACAACATAAACAGACTTAATAAAGCTAAAGATACTAAGCTTCTTGAGGAAGTATTTGAGGGCAATCCCCTCTTTAATCCCCTTTTCTCAGATTCGGACACCGAATCAGAACCCTCCACCACCGAGGTAGAGGAAGAGAAAGCCGAGATGGCAGTACCACCGGCGCAGACTATGAATGATTTCCTGAGACCTAGGGTAGACACATCTACCTCTTTCATAGTGCTGTCCGATGCAGCCAAAAATCTAGAGGTCAAAGGACAATACTTTGCCATGTTGCCAAGCTTTCACGGATTGCCTGGTGAGGATGCACTTACGTTCCTTAAAGAGTATATTATTGTTGTTGCTCAATTTTTGTTAAGACAGGGAGTAACTGAGGAGCAAATTAGACTGAAGTATGTTCCTTATACTCTTAAGGGAGTGGCTAAGACATGGTTGATGATGCTTGCACCGAGCAGCATCAGTACTTGGGGAGAGTTACAAGATGTGTTCCTTAAAAGATATTACCCACATCATCTGGTGGCTAGTTTAAGACAGAAATTGATGACATTTTCCCAAGATGTGGGGGAGACCTTTCATGAGGCATGGGAAAGATTTAATACAATGTTAATGCAATGTCCCCAACACAATTTCACACTACCCTCACTGAACCAAGCCTTTTATGATGGCTTGAATGACAATGGTCAATCAATGGTTGACAATGCTGCTGGAGGCTCGATAGGAGCCAAGACCCCGGAAGAAACGAAAGCTTTATTTGAGATGTTGAGTGCTAATTCTCAACAAAAGAGTTCGAGGGGTAAAACAAGGGGGGTACTTGAATTGAATGCTAGTGATAATATTTCAAAGCAGATCGCACTTTTAAATAATAAATTGGATAAATTGACTTCTTGTGGCACTTCTGCTGGTGCCAATGTTATTACTGATTATTGTGCGAATTGTGGTTTATCATCTCATGTGACTAATATGTGTCCAAGTGCAGCAAATTTCTTGTATAATCCTGAACAGGCACATGCATTCAATGGGTATGTACAAGGACCACCACCCCAAGGCAACCCATATGGTAACTACAATCCATGGGGTGGCCATCATAATCAGCAAGTGAAACCTCTTCATGTGCCACCACCTGGACAACATGATAAAGAGCCTTGGGAGCTGGCAGTCCAGCAGTTAAGGATGGAGATGCAGCAAAGTAATAGAAATACATATGCTGCGTTTGAAAAGATAGGCACACAAAATAGAGCAACTTGTGAAGGTTGCCCAAGAGTTGATGAAAGAGAAGAACCCACCTAAGCAAGCAAAGTCAATCACAACAGTGTGGGATGAAAGTGAGGAAATTGAGGAGGTATTTTTATCTTTCCTTGATAATTTTGAATGTGATAATAGTGATAATGTTAGTGAGGAAGAGGATGAGATGGGGGAGGTTCAATATGTATTTTCTGCATTAAATTTAGAAACCCCTCCCCCCAATGTTGTGAAAACCGCATCCCAGAGAGGTGTGGAGTTTGAAAAGATTAAACATGTTCAAAAAGACCCCGGGTGTTTCACTATCCCAATTTCTTTAGGGGGTCAAAATTTTAAAGGGTTGTTGGATCTTGGGGCAAGTGTCAATGTGATGCCCTTTCATGTTTTTAGAAGTTTGGGGGGATGTGAGTTGAAACCACCCATGAGAGACTTGCAATTGGCGGATCTCTCAATTAAAAGACCCTTAGGGGTTATTGTAGGGGTGTTGGTTAAAATTGATAAAATCATTATCCCCATTGACTTTTATGTGATGTGTATGGAGGGATCAAGTGAGGAACAACTGAAAACTCCCATTCTGCTTGGGAGGCCATTTATGTTTGACACTAAGGCCACCATTGAAGTGTGTCAAGGGGTTGTGTCTTTGAGAGGCATGGGGGAGGAATGTAAGTTTTGTATGCTTAAAAATGATGAGAAACTCTCCCCCAAAGATGGTTTTGTAGGAGCCATAAATGATTTACCAATGGTCATATATGATGTGAATGGATGTGAGAAAAGTAGGGATAATGCGGACGTCTGTCCCGTGGCTAGTAACACTAAATCCGACCAATACTCTAGGAGTAACGGGTCGTATCACTCCCCACACGACTCCCATAAAGAGTCGAATCCATCACATCCACCACAAGGGCCTTCAAAACTTAGAGTTAGTGAGGAGAGTTATAGTGATTTATCTGATTCTATATTTTTAAATATTTTTGTGCATGATAACTCTCTTGATCTTGGTTGTGAGAATGGTATTTTGAAGGTTGAAAGAGTTGAGTTTGGGGGTGGAAACCCCAATAAAAAGAAAAGAAAGAGGGGTAAGCACAAGCGTAAAGTTTCAAAAATAAATGTGGCTTTACCCCTACTTGTTGACAATGGAGAGCTGATTTGGAAAGAGAAGGGTGTTTGTGCCCGTGAAGAAAATAGATGGTCCAAAGGCCGCAAAGCTAAGGCCAAGTAAGCTTGGGATCATAGTCGGGCTAACGACTTTAACCAAATGCGCTGCTTGGGAGGCAACCCAATGAGGTATGTTTTATTTTTATGTTAATTACTGTTTTGTCGTGTCTTGCCATCCGTTAAGCCCAAGGCACACTTTTGTTCTCTTTGCTCTGAGGACATAGCATGTTTTGAGTTTGGGGGTAGACATCTCTCCGAGTTTGTGGGTTTATAGGGGAGTGTATATAGTGTCACCCTCTAAAAAATAGAAAAATTTAAAATTTTTTGTTCTTTTCATAGTTGGGATGTTGGCCAAAGTCTTTGTTGATGAGAGTGTGCTTTAATTTTAAAATCACATGTGCTATTATTAGTGTGGTGATTGGGATTGCATTGAAACATTTAAATTATGATTGCACCACCTCTCACTTCCGTACAATATTCTTGGTCATTGTCATCAACTTAGGTGCCCTTTATGGGATCACTTCGTGTATTCTCGGGGTCCCTGGAACATGTTTGCATGATTGTCAATAACACGTCAATAGGTTACTTGATATATATGGCTATTCATTGAATCCCTTTTTGTAAGCCTTAAACATTCTAGTCACTAAAAAATTTTCCGCTAGAACCCTTTTTGAGCTTGAAAAAAAAAGAATGGAATCTCTCACAAAGTGGGAGGTTATCTTAGACAACCATTCGCCTTCATTTGTACCTTCATTATCCCACCCTTTTAGCTTATACACTATTTTCTCACCTTTCAAGAAAGTGAAACTAGGGAAAGAATGGGGATATTTTGGGGGATGTCATGAAAATCAAAGGATTGAGTGGAAATTGGTCACGAAAAAAAAAAAAACGGGTCATGTTATGTAATGAAAAAGAGGGGCTTGAGCAAAATAGTAAAAAAAAAAAAGTCTTGCCCTCTCTAATGTTGAAGTGGAAATTATGTTTCAAGGTGACCAAAGAAAGTAATGGAATGTGCCCAACCCCATGTCAATGTATGAAAAAGTTTTAGTTTGTGGGTTGGCACATTGGGAAGTAATAAGGGTGAGTGGAGAAATCATCATCAAAGTGAGGATGTATTGTTAAAAGAAGACTTTCTAGTTTCACTTTTCTTATGTTCGTATGTCCTTATCTTCATTTGTAACCATGAACCTAGCCCTGCGATCTTTCGCACCTTAACTTTTAAGTCATATCACTCTTTCAATATTGAGTAACCGGGTTGACAATCGTGTAAATATGCATATGAGTGTCCTTTTTGGGTTGTACTGTCTATAACATATTGATTTAGAGCATCACTTAGTGAATCCATAAACAATCTTAGGTTGTTGGCAGTGACCTCCCATAATTCATTCATCATTCAGGCCGCGGTGGAAAATTGTGAGTTTTATGCTTCAATGTGATTGTAATCCCATTACTGTGGTGGCACTTGTTGATTATGTGTGTTGGTGAGAATCTGAGACTTGTATGGCCAATGACTCATCTGTGATAGAACAACCCAAAAATAATTATTTTGTTTTAATATTTTATTAGTAGTATTTAGAGTTGTTTTATTTTATTTCTTTTTAGTTTTGTTTTACTCGGGACGAGCAAAAGGTTAGTTTGTGGGTGTTTGATGGATGTGTATTTACCCATCCAAATGATGCACTTTTAGGCTTTCTTTGTGTTTGATTCCCGAGTTTTATGTATATTTGATGTGGTTTGTGAGTATTTTATGAGTACAGGGTATAGAGCTGATTAAAGGTGTATTTTATGGCTAAAAAGTGCAAAAGGAATAAAGTGGAGCGGAGCAGAGAAGGAAAATAGTGAAATAAACGAGCTCCAAGGACTAAATTGGAAATATTGAAAGTTCAGGGACTGAACTGGAAATATGGAATTTTCGGACGAATTTGATTTATAAAAATTCATGGGATTAAATGAAAAATAAAATCTCAAAGAGCGAAGTGCAAAAGAATTCATTACAGTGGTCAAAGTGGACTTGGCAATTGTGGGAACGAAACGAATACTAAATATTACAAACTAGGCCACTGCATGCATGGTATTTGGCCGAGGAATTGGGGCCATTGCTAAGGAGGGCCGGCCAGGTGAAGGTTGGGCCAAGGTTGGGCCAAGCTAAAGGCCAAGTTCACGCACAAGCATTCTGTTTATAAGGGCGGACGCGCCAATCACTAAGGGCGGCCGCGCTAGAGAGAAAATCACACGGCCAAACTCTCGGCCAAGTAGGGCGGGCGCGCCAGATGTTAGGGCGGCCGCGCTACGTCGATTTCCAGCAACTGTTTGGCGTATTACTCAAGGGCAGTATTATTTTTTCCAAGCTTGGGTCCACAGTCTTTTACCCTATTCTTTATATAAAATTTGCAGCCACGTTACTATGGGAGGATCTCATATATCATATCACAGATCATATCATATTTTAGAATTTTGGTTTTTAACAATTCTTTGAAGAAGAAGAATTCATCAATCCAGGTTTTATCATTGTAAATTATGAGTAGCTAAATTTCTTCGATTTGTAGATTGGTTGGATCTTTATCCGAATTTCTATGCATTAATATTTTAATTCTTTCTATTTGATTCCTTCTAGTTCAATAATAGATTTTAATTTCTTATTCTTAGATTCAAGACGTATGTTAAGATACAAACTCGTCTTTGAATATTTGGATATTGAATTCGCCATTAATTTGGGATTTTGATGCATAGACCACTATTGATTGAATAAATTGGTCTGTGCCGTAATAGAATCAGATCAATGTTAGGTTCTTTTATTCTTTCATGTTTAATGTATTCTTGGCATATTGTGGTACCTTAATAGACATCACAATATTAAAAAGAGTATTTAGGATTGTAATCCGGCCATCTAACCGTGTCGATCCTAGCCAAAGTGAATGAACCCTAGAAGTTGAGTTAATGTTTTATAAGTAAAATTGTGCATAGAATGATGGTAAAGTGAAATTCAATCTACGAATCTCTGCTCATAATCTATTTTCTAGTTTAGTTAGTTTTTATTATTTAATTTATGTTTTTAGGCTTAAATCAAATCTATAAACTTTGGTTACAAAATTCACTGCTTTCACTTTACTTGTTTACCAACGAGTCTCTGTGGATTCGACCCCTGCATTTGCATACTGCTACACCGATAGTGAGTATACTTGCTCGGTTTTTATTACAAGAGGGAGTTTTCCTCCTTCAGCTGTGCTCATAGGGGAGAGGTCCACGGATTTCGAGGAGTGAGAAAATCCTGGCCACTGGTAGTTTGCGATCTGGTATCCGAATCTGCCTTGGTCAAAACGGGCTGCGGATTGTGCAGATTTCCGCGTCTTTTTTTTTTCGCTGACACACCCACGTGCTAACTTGTACTATTGTCAGGGCCTATTTTGAATATTTTGGCTCATTTGCTTGTATCAATGTCCTTTCATATGCCAGCTATTGTATTTGTGTGGCTAACATGCCATATTTGACTTTTCATCCCATTATCTAATTTCAACTTCCCACGCAAACGCAAAGGACAGCTACAGTGTTGTCTAGTCTCCTACTTTCATTTCAGTAGAAAGTAAGTAATGGACAGAGATATTATGGGACTGTTCCTGTACTTGGTCCGGCGGTTTCTTTTTAGATCGGTCGATGACCGATTTCATCCGGCCGAATTTTGGCAAAAATATTGACACTTTTTATCACTATTGTCGGACCACAGTCCGGTGCCCGGACTATTTTACAATCTCCGAAAAAAGCTAGTAACCCGCCGCCCACATGTCTCACTTCAGTCCATGACCACAGTCCGTGGCGAAATCTATCAAGACCGCACTCCTATGCCCGCTCCGGTCACTCCCACTGCCTCCTTGACCGCGGCGAGCACTCCGGCCAAATCCAGACCGCAGCCCGGTGAGATGGTTCCCGCACATCCTTGCCGCCGCTAGCTGCTCACAGTCCGCATTTCTTTGCCCGTGACCGCAGACACATTGGTGCCGACCTTAGCTGCCCTTGGAAGCAGCCCGCGTTCCTGAAATTTGCCAAGTTCCGAGCAGGTCCAGACCGAGACGAGCCAATGAACTCAACGTGACCGCAGAAAGCAGATCGAGCATATGGGTAGGAATCAAACCGAGCAATCTCCGATCATCTTCTCGGAGATTAAAGGCGAACCATATCTCCGACATTCTCAAAACCACACCTCCATCTCGTAGCAAAGTCTCCAAAATCAGTCTGCAAAGGGTCGTCACCAACAAAACTCCGGTGACAATCCGTCGAAATGAATGAGTACGAAATCGAGACTCTTAGACCAGATCCGGAGCACCCTCGAAAAGACGAGCGCAATAACACAAGAATCTTTGCCAATTGAGTTGAAATGCTTTAGCAATGTTTCTTTGAAGTGACTGAGCAGCAATGTTCTTTCTCCTTAGTTATCGTGGGTGCAAGAGAGAATGGAAAAAGGTGGAAGTGAAGAAATAAGGGAGAAGGAGAGATGGCGTAGTAACTAGTTTGGTAAAAAAAGAACGAGTTTTATTTTCTTTGGAAAAAGTAAAGGCAAGGGGAAACACGTGATCCAAGTAAAAAAAAAGGGGGGGGGAGTCAAGGAATCAGTTTTGGCCACAAAAATTACATGGAAGGAAGCCGTCCACATATACCAAGCTAGAAATAAAGAAGAAATTATCTTCAACATTGAGTCTTCCCTCACAAGCTAATCACTCAAAGCCTCCGATAAAATTCTGACGTTAAAAACTTCGTCAAGTTTTAAATTATTTCTCCTCTGCCAAAGATTTGTTCGTGCAATAAAAAAGCATGTTCGTGATCCGGAAAAAGAAGTGTTGGGTTTCGTGGGTCCATGCGCAGCGGAAGAAAGCAAATTAACACGAAAACCCGAAGCCAAGGATCCGTTCTAGATGATTAATTAAGAAGGATGAAATAGAAATACCAACCTTGATGCCCTTTGTTATTGATAAACGCGTTCCAACTCCAGGATTGATGATCTTACGAATCCTTGATGAACGAACCTTGAATCACGAACTATAAATCTTGAATTGCAAAGATCCTCTATATGTATCCACGCGTTGAACGAACCCTAGAACAGTTCTAGGTGGATTGCTAGATCCTTTGATTGAAACTCCTTTCAATCAATGAAGAAGTATGGAATTGGTGTTTTGGTTTTTCAATTCACAATTGAAAACTCACTCTTTTGTGTTTCACTAAACCCAAAAACGTGTGTATGACTACTAGGGCAACCAAGGGAAGTATTTATACGCTATAAATATTTTTTCCATTTGAAAAACCCTAATTTTAAGACATTTACGTATCTGCCAGCGCCGACGGGACGACTCGTCCCACAGGGCACGAGTCGTCCCCTTCCACAATGCTTCAGATACAGTCGTCCCCTTTAAGGGGAATAATTCGTACAAATTCAGGGCATGAGACGTTCCTATGGGCACGAGTCATCCGCTATGGGACGATATCACAATCCCATTGTCACACGATGTTATATTGAACATGAGTCATGGTCCACGTCAACTCATATTGTTCAATGCTTTCTCGTTACCAAGTAAATTGATCAATCGAATGTTATTAATCACATTAATTCATTCGGACATGGCCATGTACATCATAAATCTTACTTACGAGTGTCCTAGCAAACATCTCTCTTTACGAGGGACAAATTTCCATCTTGACTTATCATTCTTCCCAACAAGAATCCTATCATGCCAATAATAGCCCTTATTGTTATTCGGTTAAAGATAACGTTAAACTATATCAAACAAAATATTCATCGAGTGGAAGACGATGATAATCTCAGGTCAAAGGATATCAATGATATAACTATATGAGATTTAATTATGACATTTGACCATGACATAAATCTCATAATGGGTCAAGTCCAGTACCTTGTTCTCCAACAAGTACCCATGAATTTAATGTGCATCTCTATGCATATAATCATCACATGATTATCCATTAAACTTCATACTAGTGCTTCATAAGTACTAGGGACACGATTATTATAATAAACATACAAACATATATAATAATCAAAATAACAATCTATTATATAAATGAATAATGACATTACATATAAGTCTACCTCTATAGGCCTAGGGCACTAACACCTATAGTCTCTCACTTGCACTAGGCCCAATCATTCATGTATCTTATACCCATGGACCTAACATGACCATCATGTTTAGCTTGTGGCAAAGGCTTGGTGAGAGGGTCCGCAATGTTGTCATCCGTTGGTACCTTGCATATCTTGACGTCTTCCCTTTCACAGATTTCTCGAATGAGGTGGAAACGTCTCAGAATGTGTTTGGATCATTGATGTGACCTTGGTTCTTTTGCTTGGGCAATAGCACCATTATTGTCACAATAAAGCTCTATCGGTTTAGTGATACTCGGAACGACTTCTAAGTCACTAACGAACTTCTTGATCCAAACCGCCTCCTTAGCCGCATCCGATGCTGCTATGTATTTGGCTTCGGTTGTAGAATCAGCAACAGTGCTTTGCTTGGAACTCTCCCAACAAACGGCACCTCCATTTAGCATAAACACGAACCCAGACTGCGATCTAAAGTCATCTTTGTCAGTTTGGAAGCTTGCATCTGTGTAACCCTTTACAACCAAATCATCTTCCATTCCTCCAAATACCAAGAATACATCCTTAGTTCTTCTCAAGTACTTAAGGATATTCTTGACTGCTATCCAATGGTTCTCACCAGGATCAGACTGGTATCTACTCGTCATGCTCAGAGCATGCGAGACATCAGGTCTAGTACATAACATGGCATACATGATAGACCCAATTGCTGAAGCATATGGAATATCACTCATCCTCTTTCGCTCATCATTTGTCTTAGGACAATGAGTCTTGCTAAGAGTAACGCTATATCCCATTGGCATGTTCCCTCTCTTAGAATTTTCCATACGGAATCTTCTAAGGACCTTGTCAATATATGTACTTTGACATAAACCAATCATCCTTCTTGATCTATCTCTATAGATCTTGATACCAAGGATATAAGCCGCTTCACCCATATCTTTCATTGAGAAACTTTTTCCTAACCAGGACTTGACTGTCCCAAGTGCAGGAACATTGTTTCCAATGAGCAAGATGTCATCGACATATAACACCAGAAATAGTACTATGCTCCCACTTATTTTCTTGTATACACAAGGCTCATCTTCGTTTTTGATGAAGCCAAACTCTTTGACTGATTCATCAAAACGTAGATTCCAGCTCCTCGAAGCTTGCTTCAATCCATAAATGGATCTCTGCAACTTACATACTTTATTAGAATTCTTTGGATCGATAAACCCTTCAGGCTGTATCATGTATACATCCTCAAGTAGGTTTCCGTTAAGAAACGCTAGTTTGACATCCATTTTCCATATCTCATATACATAATATGCGGCTATGGCAATTAAGATTCTAATAGACTTAAGCATTGCTACAGGTGAAAAGGTTTCATCATAGTCAACACCATGAATCTGCCTATACCCCTTAGCAACAAGCCTAGCCTTGTAAGTATGTACCTTCCCATCCATGTCGGTTTTCTTTTTGAAAACCCATTTGCACCCTATGGTTTTTACACCTTCAGGTGGATCAATCAAGTTCCAAACTTGATTATCATACATGGATTTGATCTCGGATTCCATGGCTCCTAGCCACTTGTCCGAATCAGGAGTGGACATCGCATCTTGATAGGAAGTAGGTTCATCATTCTCAATGATTTCTACTTCGTTACTTTCCGTCATGAGAAATCCATATCTCTCAGGTTCGGATCGTATCCTATCCGATCTGCGAAGAACTTGTGTATTTTGAACCGGTTCCACAACTTCTTGAGTAATTGGTTCCGTCTCTACTATTGGTTCCTTGTCATTTTCGGGTTCTTGAATTTCTTCAAGATCAATTTTACTCCCACTAGTTTCTTTAGAAAGAAACTCTTTCTCTAGAAAGACACCATGTCGAGCAACAAACACTTTGTTCTCGGATCGGTTGTAAACTTGATATCCTTTCGTTTCCTTGGGATAACCAACGAAAATACATTTATCGGATCTGGGTGCAAGCTTATTTTCAGAAACCAATTTCTTTACATAAGCTTCACATCCCCAAATCTTCATGAAAGATAAACTAGGTTTTCTTTCATGCCACATCTCATGTGGGGTCTTAGGAGCCGATTTAGTAGGGGCCCTATTAAGTGTGAAAGCAGATGTTTTCGGTGCATGTCCCCAAAAGGAAATAGGAAGGTTAACTTGACTCATCATCGATCGAACCATATCTAATAGAGTTCGATTTCTCCTCTCGGACACACCATTCCATTGTGGTGTTCCGGTTGGAGTAAGTTCTGAAACGATTCCACAACTTTTAAGATGATAGTCAAATTCTTGGCTTAAATATTCACCACCTCGATCGGATCGAAGTGTTTTAATAGTTTTGCCAAGTTGATTTTATACTTTATTTTGAAATATTCTAAATATCTCAAATGCTTCACTTTTGTACTTCATTAGATAGACATAGCCATATCTAGATAAGTCATCAGTGAATGTTATGAAGTACCGAAATCCTCCCCTAGCAATGCTATTCATTGGTCCACATACATCAGCATGTACAAGAGCCAACAAATCACTAGCCCTTTCACTACTCTTAGTAAAAGGTGCCTTAGTCATCTTGCCCAATAAACAAGATTCGTAAACATCATATGATTCATAATCATGTGAGTCTAAATATCCATATTTATGGAGTTTAGAAACGCGTTTCTCATTTATGTGACCAAGACGGCAATGCCATATATATGTGTTGTTCACATTATTTGGTTTAGATTTCTTATTTATATGATAGACATTTTCAACATTATTTTCAACATCTAGGACATAAAGGCCATTAAATGAATTCGCAATACAATAAAGCATGTCATTCAAATAAATGGAAAATTTCTTATTCTTAATAAGAAAACTATAACCTTCATTATCCAAACAAGAAATTGAAATAATGTTTCTACTCAAATCCGGAATATAATAGCAATTATTCAAAACTAATATTAGTCCGCTAGGTAAAGTGACTTCATAAGTCCCTACGGCTAATGCAGCAACTCTTGCTCCATTTCCCACACGTAGGTCTACTTCACCTTCTTTGAGCAACCTTCTATTCTTTAGTCCCTGCACATTTAAACAAATGTGAGATCCACATTCGGTATCTAATACCCAAGAACTAGAAGTAGAAATAAAATATCTATCACGTAGATACCTGTAGTCATGGCAATCTCATTGCCCTTCTTCTTCAGTCCTTCCTGATAAGTTTTGCAGTTACACCTCCAATGCCGAGTTTCCTTGCAATGGTAGTAAACCGCATCCTTTTGGGATTTGGGTTGAGGCTTCTCAACAACGGCAACCTTTGTCTCGGGTTTAGCAACTTTTGCTTTAACCTTGGTTTTCTTGAACCCCTTTCCTTTATTCACCATAAACACTTGATTGGTTTTCTTGGCGATATTGTTCTCTGCATTCTTAAGCATCCCATGCAATTCAAACAGAGATTTATTCATCCCATTCATGTTATAATTCATAACAAACTGATTATAACTTTCAGGGAGTGAATGCAATATTATATCCGTAGCCAGTTCCAACTGGATAGGATATCCAAACCTCTCATGATGTTCGAGGTGACCCTTCATTTTCAACACATGAGGCCCAACAGGTTGTCCTTCAATCATCTTTCATGAATGAAGAGCCTTCATGGTGTCAAACCTTTCCTGACGTGCTTGCAAATGAAACATTTCCTTCAAATGATTTCCCAAATCGTAAGCATCCATGTGTTCAAGATCCTTTTGAAGGGCCTTACACATGGTAGCGAGCATCAAGCAACCTACATCAATAGAATCAACCATATATTTCTTGTGTTGATCCTTTTCAGCTCGAGTTGCATTAGCAGCTGGCTCGGGTGGAACGGGTCCATCGAGAATGTACAACTTCCTTTCTTGTTCGAGAACAATTCTCAAACTGCGGATCCAATCCACATAGTTGTTGCCATTCTCTTCTAACTTGTTCTTCTCAAGGACTGATCGCAGTGACAGAGTTTGATTAGGGTTTGATGTCATTGATCTACAAAGGTATGCAACACATATGAACACATATAAGTACCTATTTCATTTAAGAGATTTAAATAACGTATTTCATAAATACTCCCACTAAATTATATAACTTTCTTATACAAATATGCATAATATAATTTGATAGGCTAAGACCCAACTTTAATTTAATTTTAAGTCGGCTATGGCACGACTGGTCAAAATTAAACTAAAAAGGTGGATAACATTTATCAATCATATCTTCATATTTCTCTTAGATTCTATATGAGATTATAGACATCACATGTCACATGTTTCAATCTCATCTTATGCCTTAGGCCCAAAACCGTTTTGATAGCCTAATTAAGTTCAACCATTTTAAACGCATAGGAATCACCGTTTCCTCATCTTGATCATACAAAGATAGAATTAATGTACCTCGCTATGGCGTAGCCTACATAAAACTATCCGTGTACTCACAAGTGTTTAAAATGGGTGGCATAAACAAACTCAAATTTCAATGAAGGTTCAATTTTCATGTTTATCAATTTACATGGCAAGGTTGATTCATGAAAATTATATGAGCATAATTATGAACATGGGATGTTACATCACAAATCACATTTGATCTTACATCAAAATTTCTAATCAATTAGGGTTTAATGATTCATGCAAAATCTCATTTAATATGAAACATAATCCCTTCAACAAACAATTTGTTTAAGACCAAGAAATTTATCAATTTACAATAATCACATTAATGAAATTGATATCCCATAATCTAGATTAATCATATTAATCATACAATTCATCTTCATAATCATGGCATATCAAAATATACAATTACTTCTATAAGCACAACTCATATAAATTCATATTCTAAATCATATTCATCATGGTAATTCACATAATCTAATTATACAATTATCACGATTATCTAAAATAAACATCATGAACGGAGCTCTGATACCACTGTTGGGTTTCGTGGGTCCATGCGCAGCAGAAAAAAGCAAATTAACACGAAAACCCGGAGCCAAGGATCCGTTCTAGATGATTAATTAAGAAGGATGAAATAGAAATATCAACCTTGATGACCTTTGTCGTTGATAAACGCGTTCCAACTCCAGGATTGATGATCTTACGAATCCTTGATGAACAAACCTTGAATCACGAACTATAGATCTTGAATTGTGAAGATCCTCTATGTGAATCCACGCGTTGAACGAACCTTAGAACAGTTTTAGGTGGATTGCTAGATCCTTTGATTGAAACTCCTTTCAATCAATGAAGAAGTATGGAATTGGTGTTTTGGTTTTTCAATTCACAATTGAAAACTCACTCTTTTGTGTTTCTCTAAACCCAAAAACGTGTGTATGACTGCTAGGGCAACCAAGGGAAGTATTTATACGCTATAAATATTTTTTCCATTTGAAAAACCCTAATTTTAAGTCATTTACATATCTGCCAGCGCCGACGGGACGACTCGTCCCATAGGGCACGAGTCGTCCCCTTCCACAATGCTTCAGATACAGTCGTCCCCTTTAAGGGGAATAGTTCATACAAATCCAGGGCACGAGTCGTCCCTATGGGCACGAGTCGTCCCCTATGGGATGAGTCGTCCCTCAAGACATTCCCTCAGATACACTTGTCCCAGGCCAAGGGAATAGTTGGTTCTGGCCTGGGGATGAGTCGTCCCCTCAATACAAAATTCCATATTCTCCATTTTTGACAATTCGTTCGATGCGTGTGACCCCATAGGACTATATTATGTTGGCAATGAGTTCGATCACATCGATCCTCATAAGACATGAGCGGACTCTAGCAAGCCATTATGCCTAACCAAAAAATATAATATCAAGTTTAATTTCCTACATAGAACATATCACAATCCCATTGTCACACGATGTTATATTGAACATGAGTCATGGTCCACGTCAACTCATATTGTTCAATGCTTTCTCGTTACCAAGTAAATTGATCAATCGAATGTTATTAATCACATTAATTCATTCGGACATGGCTATATACATCATCAATCTTACTTACGAGTGGCCTAGCAAACATCTCTCTTTACGAGGGACAAATTTCCATCTTGACTTATCATTCAACAAGAATCCTATCATGCCAATAATAGCCCTTATTGTTATCCGGTTAAAGATAATGTTAAACTATATCAAACACAATATTCATCGAGTGGAAGACGATGATAATCTCAGGTCAAAGGATATCAATGATATAACTATATGAGATTTAATTATGATATTTGACCATGACATAAATCTCATAATGGGTCAAGTCCAGTACCTTGTTCTCCAACAAGTACCCATGAATTTAATGTGCATCTCTATGCATATAATCATCACATGATTATCCATTAAACTTCATACTAGTGCTTCATAAGTACTAGGGACACGATTATTACAATAAACATGCAAACATATATAATAATCAAAATAACAATCTCTTATATAAATGAATAATGACATTACATATAAGTCTATCTTTATAGGCCTAGGGCACTAACACCTACAAGAAGAACATTATTTCTCCTCCGTTCCTGAATTTTGTTCGTGCAAATAATGAAGCATGTTAGTGCTCGCGGTTGGCAGAAGAAGGACGAAAATGACTTTCACTTTAGTTTGTACAACCTGCTACTTGAGCAAAACTCATGGATTGGAGAGGGTTAAAACCCAAATTGAGCCAAACCATAATTTATTCACTTAACAAAGTGAATGCCCGTAGGGCCATGCCCAAAAATCAATCCACATGGAAACGGATGCCAGTAGGTATAATGGCCAATATATGAGCCTCTACCTGCATATGCGCAAACATCTCGTTGATTGCACGCCCACATGTACAAAGTCCTATTTTAAGCCCGTACATGATCGCAAAAAGACCCAAGGGTCCAAGAGCTTGAACCACCAATGGTGGGTATGGATGCCGGTGGGTACAAAGGACAATATATGAGCCCGGACCCACTGTTGCGCATAGGCCCAAGTTGGCTGTTAATCGCATGCCTGTATGTACAAAGGCTAATATATGAGCCCATTACATGATCGCCATGAGACTCCAAAGAGTCAAACCGTGTGAACCACCAATAGCGGATACAGACGCCAGCAAGCTCAAGAACCAGTTAATGCACGGACAAGCTTCACAGCCTAAACTGCACGCCCGCACAAAGTAGCTTAGCTTGGCTCTTTCAAAACATTTAATAGCGGACGAGTGATGATCAGCAGCCACAAAGCCTAATAGACTGAAGTGAGGTTAAAACCTCGAAATTCAAAAAGGTTTAACAAGCTATGATCATAGAGTGAAAAAGACTAACTCTCATGATAAGACCACAAAGGTTTTTGAACAACGAGTTATAAACTAATAAATGCGGTACGCACGCCTGCGGCCACGACATTAAGTAAACAAACTAAAAGATCCAATAAGCCTACGAGCAAAGATCCAATAAGCCTACGGGCAGAAATCAAACAACAATGAGCCAACTGACCAAATGCCAACAAGCCTACGAGCAAATAAAACTCTATAAAGCCAACGAGCTAGTAAATATTTACACGCCTATAAGTCTTCGGGCAAATACATTTGAAAATACATGCAGGTTTATGCATATTTGGAGTTCAACAACTAGCTCAGGGGCTAATTCTTTCTTATTATTGGATTATTCGTCCAGGGGCCACGTGCCTGCTTTATCTACTCTCGGGAATCTCCGAGTTATATGTTCGAGCTTTCTCAGGTTCTATGCTTGTTTTATGGTGCTCTCCCACCTATGTTCGAGACTCCAGCCCCAAGGCTCCAAGTCCCCAGACTTCCTGTCCTCCGAGACTCCAGCCCCCAGGCTCCGAAAGAGGTGGTCGAGATAAAAGCAGCATGTAACCGCCACCTTCTCTCCCCTCTCCGACGAACATGGGTTAGTGACCGCAGATCCAGACTGCAGTCCGACGAGATCATGCCCGCATATCCTAGTCTCTGTGACTTCTAGTCTCCGTGACTCCAAGTCTCCTTGACTCCCAGTCTCCGTAACCAAGATAAAAGCAGCACGTGGCTGCCACCTTCTCTCCCCTCTCCGGCGATTTCCAGTCCTATAGAATCCAGTCCACTAGACTCCAATCTCCCAGGCTCCAGCCTCCAGGCTTCAAGCCGATCTTGCGAGCTCCGAACTCCGGCCATAAATATATACTCAAGCCAGCCACTACCAAAATCATACTCCTTGCTCCGAGCATAAATAATCATCACTCGGAGTAGGGGGCTACTCATGAACCCTGACTTTTCGGATATATTTCTACATACACTTATACACATATACACAGTCCCATACAGTTATATATACAACATATATACGTATACCAAATATATACGGTGGGCCCTCATAAAGTGTCACATATGCACTCTCTCACCCTATATATACTATAACCTCCTCAAAGGTGAAAGGTAATCTAAAAACACACTCTCTCTCTACAATACTCTCTCTATATATCTCATATATAGAAACTAATCCTTGCGCCCGAGGGTTATAGCGGGGCAACCCCCCGCACCCCTAACGTTGCTATTTTGCAGATCTTACCCGAGGTGCGACGCGTCCACTGGAACCTTTGCCACCCCGGGTCATGGCGTCATCAAGTCCTAAATTGAGATTTGAGATTTCAATTAATCAATTCACCAGTTTAGTTTTCAGCGAGAATTTTGAAATTTACACTAATAAGAAACGATGTCATTTTAGAACAAAATATTTTATAAAAATATTAAAAAAAAAAAAATCAAGGCGGATCTTTGTGATAGGCAATGCCCAGCCCGACTAGTCAGCGCGTAAGTCGCCTAGACGACAATTTTCTAACTGAATGCGTTCTTGACGGATTTGAAATCAATCGTAGCATTTTATAACCACCTAGCACGTAGGCCTGCCTAGGCGAAAGCTTTTAGAACACCGATTAGGGAAACATATTTCATATCAATATGTCTTCGTACATCAAAAATTATTCAAACATGAATCATAAAAAAATCACCCCAATTATACTTTTTCTCCCACCCGTAGGAAATGTCATATTTTTTCCGGAGAAATAAAATCCATCCTCTCTCACTAACCAATAGCAATTGGACTTATGACAATTATAATAATTATAAATACGACGACGATAAACAGCGAATCTAGCCTCCCTAGATTTCCAATAAAAGTGGGCAAAGAAGAGAGTATTTAGTCCATTATGACAAAATTTCCAATCATATTCATCATGGTATGAAATTTCATGATATCCAAGATCATCATCTTTTGACTGAATACGAACATTGATAGTGTCATGGATATCATTAATGATATGAACATGTGGGGTCACTAAAAAACATCTTTTTTGATGTGTCTCAGAGAAAAGAAAACACACAACTACAAGAACTCGCAAGAGGGTTTTTGTGTTGCTATCCATATGCCAAATACGAAATAGGAGAATTTTAGGTTTTCAATTTTCAGATGTCAGTACAACATCTCTTTTTATATAGTTCTTTAGGGATGACTTTGTTGATGGCTAATCTTGTGTGTTTAATGACATTATAGGACATTTTTCAAGATCAAATTTTTTTTTTTTTGGAAAATATTGATATTGAAAAGTAAAGTATTTGATATTGAAAATTTTCAAGATCAATATTTTTATGTGATATCCTATAAGTACTAAAATATTTTCCTATTCTAGAGTGACCAAGTTTTGATAGTTGGCTCTCATACACATGGATTTTGGGCTTGTACATATATATTTCACTTTAGTCATTTTTTCAAGAATTAAGAAAATTAAACACATTTTTCTTTTTGTGTAATCACACAAATAAATGTTGGAAATCTTTTAAATCTACTATAGAAGGAAAATATCGGAAATTCATTTTCGGTAGCATAATTCAAGAAAGAAACATTCGATTTGCTCCTAAAGTACGTTATAAATACACTTTAACTAGAACATTTTTTCCCTTAAATAAATGGTACAAGTTAAGTTTCTGAGAATTGCATTTATGATAGAATTAAGCCTTAGGATCATATAAGGATTAACCACTTTGTAGGAGCTTTTTCAGAATTAAAAAATTATCATCTATTAAAAGCTAATGTGATGTCAATTGTCAAATGCCTTGTTTATTTATATTTGTTTGTAAATAGGGGTTAACAAGAGATTGTAAGTTGTCTCCTTCATCTAGATATTGTTACTTTCCATAAAATTATAAAAAGAACCACATCAATTTGATCAACTCAGTTAAACTTTAATCATTAATTAATAAAAAAAATAATATTTGAATGAACGCTCGGCGAAAAATTATATTTTTGAGAGTCGCCACGCCGTTTTAAAGAAAACATTGAAAACCTTTTTTGAAAAGAGAAATGGGTCCGGGGGTCAGGTTACGTGTTGGGAAGAACCGAGAGTTCACCCAACACGCCTCCTTCGTAAACGATTCTTTCTATGTTCAACATCCAAAACATTCAAACGTGTGTGCGAAGTGTGTGTAACAAAATATGTAATGAAATGCACTTTAATGCTTTGTTTTATTGCTCAACTAAGGGATTACAACTTGTGAACCATTGATAAGGGAGGCCACATCCCCGATTACAGATCTCAAAACAGATTACAACTGAAAACAAAGGATCTATGCAAAATGGCAAGATGTGTCGCGTGACACAGGGCCTGCCTGGCTAGACGTGTCGCGTGACATAGGATCCAGCCCGGCAAAGTTGTGTCGCGTAACACAGGTTGCCCATCTGCAAAGATCTTACATATTGAACACAGAAGAAACAGAAATCAATCCAGATCTAATTATATCACCAATTCAACTTCGGAAATGCATAAATCAACGACTAATCCGTCAAGGGGGTGTGGATATGGGAGATCCACACTCCCTTGATGATCACGCCACCAATAGAAGCCAAATTATACCATGAACATGAAATTATATCAAACAGAAACAATTAAAGAGAGAGATGGCGATTGGGACTTGATAATTGAAGGCAGATGGAGCCTAATTATCAAGTCCAAGGAACAGAAATTGTGTAAAATGGCAAATACGAGAGAGATATGGAGAAAGGGAATCGTTACCCTTGGAGATCCACGATCTCTACACCACATTAGGTGTAGAGAGCTTCAACACAGCTGCTGGAATGAGATTTGGATCTTCAGATTGGAAGGCTGGACCTGAATCTTCAGCTGGTATATGTGTGGGTAACGAATTGGTGTGATGGAGGATGAATTGATTGAGAGAGAGGGGTTTTAATTGAGAGGATTGGTGTGGGTTTGTATGGAAGGAAGAGAGGGATGAGTTTCTGAGGTAATTTTGGCAGTGTGACTTTAGGGAGTGGAAAAAGAATCCTGAAATGAGAGGGGGAGGGTCCAATTTATAGGGTGCTGGTGAGGGCCACTTGTGTCTCACGGCATTCTGCTTCCATTTTCCGTGGCTCGTTGTGTCACGTGACACAACATGCCACTAACCGTTTCTGGAGCCAACTTGCCATTCTGGAACCTTCCAAGGTAATTCCTCTTAGGTCCAAAATGGTTTAATTCCCTGTAGGTCCTTTTGCATGGAAAAATGACTTGAAAGTACCTCCTTCGCAAAAACTTATAAAAAGTTTTCAGAAGTCTCGGAATGGATCAGGAATTTTGCCAAAACGCCCCTAGTGCAATTTTATTATATAAAAAGGCACTCATAAAGGGTCGCGAATTGGATTGGCGTACTCACAGAGCCCCTCGGCAACGTTACTTATGGAAGAAGTGAGGTTGTCGATAAAAAGGACCCAATCCCAATGAGCGGCTGGGGATATGGCAGATGGAGGAAAATAATTGATGAGATCAGATGGCTGGACCTTTTGAGAAAGGATTCCTACGTATCCCAGGTGGGAATCAAGCCGGTCGTAGTTCGAAGATGAAACTGTTTGAAGGAGTCTAAACATAGGAGGAGACCATTTGAAGGTGTCTAAGCCTGAGGGAGAGATCATTTGAAGGCATCAAAACATGAAAGAGATCATTGGAAGGTATCCAAACTTGAAAGAGATCATATGAAGGTATCCAAACCTGAAAGAGATCATTTGAAGGTATCCAAACCTGAAAGAGATCATTTGAAGGTATCTAAACCTGAAAGAGATCATTTGAAGGTATCTAAACCTGAATGAGATCATTTGAAGGTATCCAAACCTGAAAGAGATCATTTGAAGGTATCCAAACCTGAAAGAGATCGTTTGAAGGTATCTAAACCTGAAAGAGATCGTTTGAAGGTATCCAAACCTGAAAGAGATCATTTGAAGGTATCCAAACCTGAAAGAGATCATTTGAAGGTATCTAAACCTGAAAGAGATCGTTTGAAGGTATCTAAACCTGAAAGAGATCATTTGAAGGTATCTAAACCTGAAAGAGATCATTTGCTTTTAGAAAAGTAATTGACTGAGATATGCTTTCATACTTTTGCTGTGCTTACCTGCAGGGATAGATGTAGCTGCCGGAGGGTCTTAGGCCATAATTGCTGATGTTGATGGAGGGTTTTAGCTTCCGGAGGGTCTTAGGCTACAATTTGCTAATGTTCGTGGCTGTCGAAGGGACTTAGACCACTGTTGTCGCGAGGTTGTGGAAAAACTGTAGTTACCAAGGGACTTAGGCTACTATTTTTTAATGAAGAAGGGTAGCTTCCAGGGGACTTAGGCTACTGTTGATGATGAATAGTAGCTGCCAGGGGACTTAGGCTACTGTTGATGATGAAGAGTAGCTGCCAAGGGACTTAGGCTCCTGTTGATGATGAAGAGTAGCTGCCAAGGGATTTAGGCTACTGTTGATGATGAAGAGTAGCTGCCAGGGGACTTAGGGTATTGTTGATGATGAAGAGTAGCTGCCAGGGGACTTAGGCTACTGTTGATGATGAAGAGTAGCTGCCGGGGGACTTAGGCTACTGTTGATGATGAAGAGTAGCTGCCAGGGGACTTAGGCTACTGTTTGTCGATGATTTTCCGTCCACTCATGGGGACTTTGATGAAGATGTGCCAGTGCATACAGGCTTTGATGAAGGTGACCCCCTGAGAACGGGCTTTTGATGATTCGCCCATGAGAACGGGCTTTGATATCGCTGAGACTGATTAGCATTATTGCTTGGAGATTGGGGCAGCTGAAGCTTTTTTTAAACAATGCTGATGAATCCGAAGACTGATGAAGCTGATAAAGGAGGGTATGCCACCTGCAGGATTTGGAATCCTTGTCCAGATTGTGATTTAAGGAGCAATCCCCATGATCAGATCATGACCACTTGATTATTGTACCCTGGGGGGGGGGAGGAACACAACACTCTAGGCACTTTGCATTTTATTCACTTGATTTGAATTTTTTCTTATGCATTATTATCTTTTATTGCAAGAGTCCATCTCGGCTGGGGATGAAAATGGAATGAGAATTTTGCATGGCTCGACGAGCTGATACGTATGGAGCAATATGCTATGATGGATTTTGTATGAAATATGGTGATGAATGGGGTGAACCCTCTCCCATGAGGTGGGGAAATGTATGAGTGATGATTGAGGAATGTATGGATGACATGGCGCAGCCTAGGCAAGTCGGGGATGCTCCCGGGAGAGTGCAGATGGCAGCAGGTTGATTGTTGCTGATAAGAACAAAGTGCGTCGCGCGTCTGAGACTGAAAGCAGTAGAGAAAGTGCAGAGAATGATCCCGGCTTTGAAGAGATGACTAGGCGAAGCCCCAGTTGATAACTGTGAATGTGTGCCCCAAATTTTTGGTTTGTTTTGGAAATTCACGCGAGTTTGAAGACAACCGGTTTAATTTGAAAAACGGAGTCGCCACGCCATTTTGATTACCTCAAAACTTTGAAAAAAAGGTTTTATGAGTTCGGAGGTTAAGTTACCCCTTGGGAAGAACGGATCGTCGTTCACCCAAGGTGCCTTGCCGGAGCAAGTCTCCCAAGATCCCATTAATCGTGCTTGCTTGCGTGCTTTCTTGTGTGCATGTGTTTGAAAATAAGGGAGGGAATGTCCCAAGTCGTCTTCCGGACGTACAAACCATTTGTTGGTTGTCTCTCGGGATTTCTTGGATTTTATGTATTCGGGATTATGATCCCGTCCTCATCTTGGACTTGTGATCACCTCATTTTTAGACCTCGGGACTTGCGTGATCGAGAGAATGACTCCCTTTATAGTCAAAGATGAGGTTCTTTAGAAAAGGAGGGTCCTTAGCCCATCAATCCTACACTTTAAGACGGTCGAGCTCATATAGATGCTTCATACTCGTCTTAAGTGATAATCAGAGATATAGGGTTCAAGGTTGTCCCTTTCTAAAGAAATTATGAAACCTTTTATGGAAGAAACAATGTAAAGATAGGATCTTTTACACCGGTCCGTTCCAAGGTTACTAATGGGGGAATGCATGATAAAAATGACACTTTTAGTGAAAATATGACATTTTTAAGTTGCAAAGGATGCTTTTGATTGCAAATGGATGCTTTTTTATGTAAAGAAATGATTTTCGTGCAAAGAATGTATTTTTATGTTGGAAAATAGCATTTAGTGTACAAATGATGCATGAAAATGGCAAAGAATGATTTTTTTAATGCAAAGTATGCATTTTTAAGTATGAAAATGAGTTTTTGGGTGCAAAGAATGCATCTTTAATGTGAAAAGGGATTTTTAATGCAAAGGATGCAATTTTTAGTGCAAAAGGAATGATTTTTAATGCATGAAAATAGGATTTAGGTGCAAAGGTGTGAATGTGTGCCCAAATTTTTTGTTTGTTGGATTCACGCGAGTTTGAAGACATCCGGTTTAATTTGAAAAACGGAGTCGCCACGCCATTTTGATTTCCTCAAAACTTTGAAAAAAGGATTTTTATGGGTTCGGAGGTTAAGTTACCCCTTGGGAAGAACGGATCGTCGTTCACCCAAGGTGCCTTGCCGGAGCAAGTCTCCCAAGATCCCATTAATCGTGCTTGCTTGCGTGCTTTCTTGTGTGCATGTGTTTGAAAATAAAGGGAGGGAATGTCCCAAGTCTTCTTCCGGACGTACAAACCATTTGTTGGTTGTCGCTCGGGATTTCTTGGATTTTTATGTATTTGGGATTATGATCCCATCCTCATCTTGGACTTGTGATCATCGCTTTTTTTTAGACCTCGGGACTTGCGTGATCGAAAAAATGACTCTCTTTATAGTCAAAGATGAGGTTCTTTAGAAAAGGAGGGTCCTTAGCCCATCAATCCTACACTTTAAGACGGTCGAGCTCATGTAGATGCTTCTTACTCGTCTTAAGTGATAATTGGAGATATAGGGTTCAAGGTTGTCCCTTTCTAAAGAGATCATGGAACCTTTAATGGAAGGAACGGTGTAAAGATAAGACCTTTGCACCGGTCCGTTCCAAGGTTACTAATGGGGACATGGGGGAATGCATGATAAAAATGACATTTTAGTGAAAATATGACATTTTTAAGTTGCAAAGGATGCTTTTGATTGCAAATGGATGCTTTTTATGTAAAGAAATGATTTTTGTGCAAAGAATGTATTTTTATGTTGGAAAATAGCATTTAATGTACAAATGATGCATGAAAATGGCAAAGAATGATTTTTTAATGCAAAGTATGCATTTTTAAGTATGAAAATGAGTTTTTGGGTGCAAAGAATGCATCTTTAATGTGAAAAGGGATTTTGAATGCAAAGGATGCAATTTTTAGTACAAAAGGAATGATTTTAATGCATGAAAATAGGATTTAGGTGCAAAGGATGCACCTTTATGTATGAAAATGAAAAGATGACATTTTATGTACATAGATATTATCTAAATTGCAGATAAACATCAGATTATAGCATGATGGGGGTTAACATCAGATTACAGCTTGAAACTGTGAAGTTTCTGCAAACTGGCTTAGTTTGTCGCGTGACATAGGCTGCCTATGTCGCGTGACATAACTAGCTATTTTGCAGAGACTTTACAGCTGAGATTTGCAGAGGTATCAAGGCACCATTATGGCCAAGTTACTTCACAAACAGATCTCAGGGAGCAAGTATTTAAGTGATGAACACTTCAAGAGGGTGTGGATATGAGGGATCCACACTCATCTCGAGTGTTCATGCAAAAACAATGCCAAGCCGGAGCCTTTACATGAAATGGTATGCAAATGGATATGGATCTAAGCAATATAACACTAAAGCATGTAACTTTAATCAGAATACCACATTATTAACGCATTTAGCATAGAGATTTCACATTCAAAGGAAATGGATAGAGGAAAAGGGTAGAAAATCGTTACCCTTGATGACCACGACTCCCTATATCAAGTTAGATATAGGGGCCTTCAAAACAGCAACCTCCGGGGCTGAGATTGAGCCTTGGTTCTTTGAGAACCCTTGGTTCTTCGTATGTGTGGGAAGTGTGTGTGTGGGAAGTGTGTGTGTGGGAAGTGTGTGTGGGAAGTGTGTGTGGGATTGATTTGGGGAGGATTAGAGTGGTTTGGGAGGTATGTGAGGAGAGGGGATGCTTCCTGGGCATATTCCCTATAGAGGGGGACTGAGGGGTGGAAAAGGTGTGTCTCAAATGAGAGGTGAAGGCCTCTATTTATAGGCTGCCTGCATGGGCTTGGTATGTCGCACGACATAACAAGCCATAACCGTTTTCCTTCTAGAAACATGCAAGGTGGAAACCTTCTAGAACTCTCCTGGTGGGGTTATGTCGCACGACATAAGTAGCCACTTCTGGATTCTTCTAGAAACATGCAAGGTGGCATGATTCTAGAACTCTCCCTGGCTGGTTATATCGCACGACATAATGAGCCACATGCAGTTCCTTCTAGAAACATGCAAGGTGGCAGTCTTCTAGAAGGAATTCCATATAAAAGAAAAACGTGTTTCTTTGGCTCCAAGTAGTCCCTTTTTCCCTTAGATGATTTGGAACATTTCCGGAATTGTTCCGGAACTCTAGGAAAGTCCGGGGAATTACCGGAAGACTTACCGGAATTGCCGGGAAACTTGCCGGAATTACCGGGAAACTTAACCGGAAGGCATGAGCCAGATTTGGGTACTTACAGAAGCCCCTCGACAACGTCACTTGCAGGGCGAGTGGGGTTGTCGATAGAAAAGGATCCAATCTGGCGAATGCCGAGACGGATTGGGTGATCAAGTTGGTCAAGTGGCTGGACCTTTTATGAAAGGCTACCTACGTATCCCGGGTAGGAATCAAGCCATAATCGTAGTTCAGAATCTGCTGGGGAAAGGGGGCGTCATATGTGACAAATTGGCTGAACCTACAAGAGGCTACCTACGTATCCCGGGGGAATCAAGCCAGGTCGTAGTTCGAGCATCACTAGATAGGTTAAGAACGATGTCTAGGATCCTTGAAGTTTCGACAATTAATGGAGGTTGTCACCTGACATTATTTCATTCTAACGGAAGCTAAGGCTTAGGGTACTATCTCTTTTTGACAGAGATAGAGGGAGCTAAAGCTGGATGACGTTATTTCTTTATGACGGAAATAACGGAGACTAAAGCTTACGGCGCTATCTCTTAGAGATAGAGGGAGCTAAAGCTAGATGACGTTATTTCTTTATGACGGAAATAACGGAGACTAAAGCTTACGGCGCTATCTCTTAGAGATAGAGGGAGCTAAAGCTAGATGACGTTATTTCTTTATGACGGAAATAACGGAGACTAAAGCTTACGGCGCTATCTCTTTTTGACAGAGATAGAGGGAGCTAAAGCTAGATGACGTTATTTCTTTATGACGGAAATAACGGAGACTAAAGCTTACGGCGCTATCTCTTTTTGACAGAGATAGAGGGAGCTAAAGCTAGATGACGTTATTTCTTTATGACGGAAATAACGGAGACTAAAGCTTACGGCGCTATCTCTTTTTGACAGAGATAGAGGGAGCTAAAGCTGGATGACGTTATTTCTTTATGACGGAAATAACGGAGACTAAAGCTTACGGCGCTATCTCTTTTTGACAGAGATAGAGGGAGCTAAAGCTAGATGATGTTATTTCTTTATGACGGAAATAACGGAGACTAAAGCTTACGGCGCTATCTCTTTTTGACAGAGATAGAGGGAGCTAAAGCTAGATGACGTTATTTCTTTATGACGGAAATAACGGAGACTAAAGCTTACGGCGCTATCTCTTTTTGACAGAGATAGAGGGAGCTAAAGCTAGATGACGTTATTTCTTTATGACGGAAATAACGGAGACTAAAGAAGTAAGAAGGACTCGATGATTTTTGTAAAGAAAGTGGGATGTAACCTGATAATTTTTGTAAATAGAATTAAAAATGCCAAAGGCAAATAGAATGCCACAGGGGTAAATTTGTAAAATAGGCCTCGGGGGTACTGGAGGGAAAATTTGATTGAAAATGATTGAAAATGCCAGGGGCACAAGGGGTAAAACAGACCTATGAGGGATAAAATCGTAAAATTGAGCCTTCAGGGGCAAAATTGTAAAAACAGGCCACAGAGGCTTAGTATGTCGCACGACATAAGAGGCCAGGTGAACAGATTCTTTAAAATTCGCACAGTCGTCATTTTGAAACTCAATTGAACTTGAAATTGAGAGGGAGGCGACAGTGAGAAAAGAGAGAGCGACATCAGAGGGAGATTTGAGAGGAATCGAGAGAAATCCAAACACTTTTAGTCCGATTACATTGGGAAAATGCCTCCTAGGCTCTATCCGACCAAAAGGGGACCTCAGCATGCCGATTTAGCCAATCGACGGAAAGGGGTGCAGAGGAATCAAAGGCCATTTCTTCCGGAAGCACCAAGAGGAGATTTCTACCCACAGCTCGATGAGCATACTTCGGATGTCAGGAAGAAGGATGAGGTAAGAAACCCAGGTTTTTTTTTTTTTTGAAAATTTCTGATTTGGGTGAAATCGATTTGATTTTTCCAGACTGCATTTGAATTTTATTTGCATTGGTCTATGAACATGAATGGACCTAGGAAGTGTGATGTTAAAATGCATGCTCTTAGATGATAGGTTTTGACCTATTTTCATGATAGCATGAAATGTTCATACTTGTGCCATGTTTTCTTGCAGAGATTACGCACCCGTGGCTCTCCAGAGGTGATTGGCAGGCTATGGCAGAGTTTGCCAGGTAGTCAGGAGCAGATAGACTCGCCCAAGGGCATGATTTATGCCGTTGGACTGGGGCGATTCTTTGAGATGGCGAAGGCCATTGGGGACACTCAGAGGAGTGTGGATCTGGTGAGGGCATTCAGAGAGTTCTGGTGGGAGACCACTCACTCATTTCACTTCTCTTGGGGTGAGACGACAGTCACTCCACTGGATTTTGCGATCATCACAGGACTGCCCTTTACGGATGAGCCGCTCTACCTAGAGGAGCCTGCACAGGGAGCTGAGCCCCAGCCGATTGCTGATGCGGATTTGATGAGTTTGCTTGGCTTCGTTCCCCAGAACAAGAAGGGGAATGGATATGAGTTGGGTGAGCTACATGGCTTGATGGAGGGGCAGAGTAGGGACTACATTGTGATTGATGATCCCGTTGAGAGCCGGCTGAGAGCCGAGAGATTAGCGAGGGCTTTTGTATGGGTGGCCTTTTCCGACATGCTGCTTATCAACAGCGCATCTACTGCCTTGATTTCACTGCTAGAGCTACTGAGAGCCTGGGATGCTGTCGGGAATCTGTCCTGGGGTGAGGCTGGCTTAGCTGAGATGTATTTGGCTCTAGATGACGTCAGCCGAGGGAAGGCGAAGTATTTTACTTGCTGTCACTTGGCTTTCGAGGTATTCTCTCACCTTGACTTCTTTTCTTTTGCGCATTTCATTCTATCCCTTGTTTTCCCTGTTTTGACTTCTTCTTCTTCTTTTCAGGCTTGGGCCTTTGAGTATTTTGGCTGTTATGAGTGGCAGATCAAGGATGAGTTTCCTGCCACCACTTTTCCTGCTCTCCGACGGTGGACGAAGAATGCCAGGAAATGCAGGACTTGTGACTGGAGGGTTCGAGGTGTAGGATTACTGCTTCATATCATGACACGCTGATGTGCTTGAGAGGGACTCCACAGAGGCTGAGTATGTTCCCCTGGACTGGCCGTTACGATGACCTGGATTTGGATCACGCTGCGCACTTGACAGAGTGTCGCAAGCTGCTGGTGGGTTTGTCTGGAGACGCCTTGTATTTAGGAGAGAGGGTCTATAGACAGCATGGGCCGATTAGGCATGCTCGGATCCCTGATGATCCACCAGCTAGGATGTGGCTGCCTCGCCAGTTGGCGAATGTAGATGCTCTGATTGTAGGCTTGGCGGCACATCTCTACACATGGGAGGGGGACTATACTTTGTACGTGGCCAGGCATCTTCAGTCCCCACAGACCAGGGTTGGTTATGGTGCTTAGAGCGCGGGACCCTCGACTGGCTACGTAGCTAGACCTCCTTTGCCCCCGACTTTCATTGATTATCAGGGTGGTGGTCGCATGAGGCGAGCCCATATTGATATGTCACAGACTCATCCTCATCTGGTGCTCCCGCGAGGTTCTAGATCTGTAAGTATTACTCCTTACGTCTTTTGGATTGATTGCATCTCTTCCTGTTATCAAGAACTGCATTTTGACACTTATTATGTCCGCTTGTAATGGTATCGGCTCGGCATACAGGCACTTGACCAGGTGGCTTATGCGCGCGTGGGCATGATTGGTAAGCTCCAAAAAGGCATGAGCTTCTGGAAGAATCAGTGCCGATCACAGGGTTCGATCGATATCTCTCCACCTAGCCAGCCGAGGAAGAAGAAGAGCCGCACTGATGACGTAGGCACCAGCGGGGGCACCAGCGGGGGTATTAGTGGACCGAGGCCTCGGACAAAGAGGCCAAATGTGCCTCTTCACGGACCCATTGAGATTGACGATGATGATGAGGAGGATGGTGGGGCTGAGACAGCCACAGATTATGAGCTTGATTCTACTGTCATCCCTGAGCTTGACGACTATTACCGCACGGGGACCATAGCTTACGAGGCACCTTCGGACGATCCTGATGATGAGCCAGAGGAGGCTGAGGATGACGACGAGGATGGAGATGGAGAGGACGATGGAGAGGGTGATGGAGATGGAGATGATTCAGAGTAGCCCCCTTCCCCCTAGACATTTATGACTTTTTGGCTATTGTACCCCTTTTGGGGAAAACACATCTTGTTATTTTTTGCTTATGCACATTTCTTAGACTTGGTCTATTTTGGTTTGAATGTACATTGCTATCCCTTTTTGTCGCATGCATTTATGAAATGACTAGTACATGCCCGTGTCCGAGGACACGATTTTTTTTTTTTTTAATTAAGCCCGTATCCGAGGACACGTTTTTTTTTTTTTTTTAATTAAATTTTTTTTTTTAAGGGAAAATGGGAAATTTGGCCATTGACTATAGATTCCTATGAACCCTAAAGTTTGAATTCGAATTCAATTTCTCAAATATCCCCTCGCCATTTCCATCAATTTAATTGGTCTGTCTTTACTTCCATATCTTATTAGGGTTTCTTGCTTATAGATTTAATTATTGGGTTATAATTATCTGCTATTTTCGTTTACGATTGTATTTATTGGTGTCCTCGCCCCCAATTTGTAACAATGTCGTGAAAACGCTTCGATTTGAAGTAAAGGGCCGCGTGCCGGCCAAGGGGTTGGGTTATAACATCCCGGAGCCGGTCGGAATTTTCTTTTTCTTGTTGATTGAGAGAGGAGGTGTTAACCGACCGGCTGAAAGAGAAACAAAGAGCGAAAATGGCCAACTCCGATTTGCAGATGACCCCTCAATTGGAGCAGATCCATGGAGAAATTAATTTAAAAAAAAAAAAAATTTTAAGGGCAAAATGGGAAAGGGACAAAATAGTGAGGGCAAAATGAGAATTTCGGCAATTGGAACTATTCATTCTACTGTAGCAAATGAGGTTCTAATTTATACTATAGATGGTAAGGTAACTAGCTTGAACTGAATGGTTTGAATGGATGGCTTAAATGGATTTCTGGCTTGAATGTGTACCAAGTAGATGAATGCATGGGTGTACATGGGGTACATGAACCCTCCCCTATGCATTTGAGAGGTGTATGACTGGTATTTGCAGCTATCGACATGTCGGGATTGCCACAGGGAAAGCAAAGACATTGCTGATGTCTGATGTCTGATGTTGGCTTGTTATGTCGCGCGACCTGGCTTGTTATGTCGCGCGACATAGTAAGCCTGAACTGTGCTTTTCATTGCCTTTGTAACTGCACTGGAATTTGCTGACACAGGTTGGAATTGGAGGATCAAAGAGATCACCTACCTGGCCTCCTTGGGACAATGGCAAAGAGATATTTGGTCCCTTCCTATAAGGATGGAAACGGGGTGACCTAGGAAGTCAAACAACCAATCCTTCATAAGAATGTGCCAAATAAAAAGGGATGACCAAAGTGGTCAGAAACTTGGACTTTTATGAAAAGCTTATGCACTATTGGAGAATGGAGAAAGAGAAAAGGTGACCAAAGTGGTCGGATGGCTGAACCTTTTATGAAAGGCTACCTACGTATCCCGGAGGAATCAAGCCTTGATCGTAGTTCATGTTTCATCTAGACTGTTAGGAACGATGTCTACGATTCTTAAGGTTTTAACGATTAACGGAGGTTGTCTCCTGAGGAAGCTAAAGCTTACGTTACTATCGAGTAGATAGAGGCAGCTATAACTGGAAAACTTGAGCATACTTCTCAATCTGTGATAGAGGTAGCCAAAGTTGGATTTTTGACAATCAGGAAACTGTCGCCTGGCATTATCTCGTTATAACGAAAGTAACGGAGGCACTTTTGGGAGAAAATGTTATCATTAGCAATTGGCACGTTACTTGAGCCTAGGGGTGATGATTTTTTTCTTGAAAACATGGTATGGACTGGGTCTGGATGTACATATGGAATGTGTTTAAGACGGGTTTCAAGCAGGTGGGGTTGTATCCCTTGGGTGCGGACTGAACTGCTGTTGTTGCATGAGATGTTGTCAACGTGGACTAAGATTCCCTCTTGGGCTGAGACTGGGTTTAATCCTCGGGTCTCAATGAATGTTCCTTTCTCACACTCTGGCATTTGAAGCTGATGTCGATAGGCTTTTACAACCAAAGACTAAAGCAGAAGTCGAAGTGACCAAACCTCTCTTCTAGGGATGGATGCAACTCATCGGAGCCCCGGTCTGAGGAAGAACTTTCTGCAAAGCCCCATAAAAGATCCTTTCACTGGCAAAGCCCTGGTTGGATGAACTGAGCAGGCTAAGTCTTAGGTTTTGAAGAAGTGACTTAATGAAACCCCAATCTGATGACCTAGCGAAAATCCCAATATGATTGGTACTGCGGAAGTGATCCTGAGGTTGATCTGACCAAAACTGAATCCATCTAGGGACCTAGTGAAGAACCCGATGTGAACCCCAAAAATGACTAAAGAAGCCCCAGTCTAAAGAAATGACTTGGCAAAGCCCCAGACTTGAAGAGTTTCAAGGCAACCCTAATGCGAATTGTAGCAGAAGAAGGAAGACCTATCCTTTCGTACTTACTTTCTTATTTCCTTTAATCGCTCAGTCAACCTTAAGAAGATGTGAAAGAAAAGATGCTCAGAAATACATACAGGGGCATATTTTTCGAAAGGTGGGAATAGATCCCGATTTTGTGTTATTCCGATGGCCTTATTCGATGTAGGCACAAAACTCGCTTTGGGCTTGACTCTTTTGGGAGAGTATAAGCGTAGAAGGGTTTGTAAAAGTGTATGGAAGCCCCTGCTGACAGAAAATCAGTGTTTAGCACTGTTTTTCCTAAGATGTAGAAAGAGAAGACTTGTCAAGACATCTGAAAACTTGTTTTATTTACAATGATCACAAGATTGCTTAAAACCCTTTATTAATGTTCGGGTTACTCAACCACTAATCTCGATATGAAGAAAAACATTCTTATTAATCATGAAGAGAAAGTCAATCAATGTCACGGATCAAGGTTGGCTGGTGTGAAAGAAAAGTTTGTGTATAGGGAGGTCATTGATGAGACCGGGTTTTCTGGAATCTGACTGTGTCTATGGGAGAGGTCTTTTGATGAGACCGGGTTTTCGGGAATTTGAATGTGTTTATGACCGGACCATTGCTGGTTGCCTACGTTCCCCTCATTGTGAGGAGCTCAGGTCGCCGTAGTTCGGCCTTGGCCGGACTGTGTTTGGTTTTGGGATTTGTGGTTCCTTTAGTGAAAAGGCTTAGGGTGAGATGATGATGAGGCGTGGGCCTCGGGATGATTCCTTGACCAAGTCATTCTTGGACGGCTGCTTCTGATTGCTTCCTCTTTCATTGGGGAAGAAAGGATTCGTACGTGCCTATAGGCTTATGAAATGCTTCTGGCTTTGCTTTGACCGCTCCATTGTTACCGACAACATCTATTCTTCGAGCTTTGGTTTTGTCCGTCAAGCTTTTGATGGGCGGTGCTGGGTCCTTGGCCTCATCATTTTATTTTATTTTATTTATTTATTTATTTTTTATGTGCAACCCTGTTTTTTGCCTAGACTGTCCTTTTTTTTTTGGGATTTTCAGCCTAGCTGGGCATTACTCTTTTTGCACTAAGATTTTTTATTTTCTAAAGCACTTGAGGGCCAAGGCAAGCCCCTGCTTGAATTTTTCTTGACATCTTTGAGGTCGAAGGCAGGCTCCTAGATTGTTGTCGACACGGGGTCAATCTTTCGAAGCTGAGTGGCCTTTTGTTGTCCGTTGAAAATGCCGCCGTCGTTGACTTGGTCAAGGTGAAGGTGGGGGCATGATTGGGAAAGTGTATGGTTTAATGAAGGCTTTTTGTGAGGTAAGGAAAGTGTATGGGGAAGGCATTAGTTGACTTTCTCACACTGATTAATCGGAACGTGAATTATTTCAAGAGATTATTTGTTGAGCAATGCAAGTGATCATCTAAAATAAAACCATTTCATTGAATGTAATGTAGGTGTGCAAATAATGTCTTAAGTCTAGTAAGAAAAGAAGAAGACTCTTTTATAGAAAATTGAAGATTAAATACAATGTCCGTAGAGGACTTGATTGAAAGAGAAAAGTACTAGAACCTACGAAGGTTGACTGAGAGACTATTTCTTTTTTTTTTTTTAGTCTTACTTAAGGATAGGTAGACCCTAGTCTAGCTACTCTTCGCGGGTTGGACCGCCAGGTAACTTGAGCTTTCCTTCGTAGATCAACCACTGAATTTCTTTCTTCAGATCCACACACTTGTCTGTCACATGACCAAAATACTTGTGGTACTCGCAGAACTTGGTCCTGTCAACTCTACTGGGATTTCTTGGCTTATAATTCTCGAGAGGTGTGAGAAGACCTCGTTTCACCAAATCATCGAAAACTTTGCTCGTGGGCATCCCAAAATCATCAGGCTGACGTTTCTGACCTTGCACTTCCTGAATCGACCTCTTACCATAGCTTTCTGTTTTTGGCCCATGGAGGTTCTCGAGCTTCCCTTTTTCTATCAATTTCTGGATCTCATGCCTCAAATAGGTGCAATCATCAGTGTCGTGCCCAGGGTATTGATGGAAAAGACAATGCTTAGACTCATCCACCCGAACGTTGGGGTTCTTGGGCTTCCAATTCTCCAGTGGCTTTATCAGCTTTTCTTTCATCAGCTCTTCCAGAATCTTGCTTAAAGGCATATCTGTATTGCGGAGTTTTCGGGAGACATTGTTGTTCTCAAGACTCGGAGTTCCATTGTCCAGTTGGTTCCATTGTTGGATTTGGCTAAAGGAGGCTACGACACTCTTTCCTTTGTGAGGAACTGGTGCTGATATGGGTATGGTTGTTGTTTGGTGCTGGTGGCATTGGGTTATGCTTGGTGGAGTCATTTCCTTGCCTGGTTTGACGTCTGGGGTCAAGGGAGTATTGATACTCTCATGAAGTCAAACTTCTCTTGCATTTGTTTCACTTGTTCCATCAATATTGCCACATGGGGGTCAACGGGGACTCTCGAGTTACCGGCACTCGCAACAGGACTCTGACGACTGAATTCATTAAGTCCGGTAGGTGACAGCTGAAAATTTGAATCATCCTTTGGCAACTCATGATTGCATTCAGGTGGGTATAGTGGCTTCAGAACATAGCCACATAGCTCGAACTGATTATGTGAAGCCGGAGTATAGACTGGCAGGTATTGCTGAAACTGAGAGACAGGCGGGGTGAAGCCCAATCCGTTCTGAGGAATTGAGGGCAATGAAGCCCTGATGAGCTGGGATGTTGGAAAGGACCGAGGAGAAGTGGTCCTTGGCAGGGGATCATATGTGGATGGAGGAAGGTATTGGCTGTTGGATGGAAGGTCTTGGTTATAGGATGAAGGGACTGAAATCACTGTTTCTGAAGTCTCATCTTCGACTACCACCAGAGAACCGTTCGACTCAACTGTGACCTGAACTCCATGACGACGGAGTGCGTCAATAAGCATGGCTTGATGTTCCTCATGAACCTTATGGGCATTTTCCAAAGCCAGGATTAACTCTTCCTTCCTAACCATCTGATTTCCTGCACCCTCACTGTTTTCTATCAAATCTGCCATTCTGACTTTTTGATGATTCTGCCTAAGGTTTTCTGCACTGAAAAGCCGCTGACCCGGTATTCTCGCACACTTCTTTCTCGCTGCGGGAAAGGGACAGGCAAGGTTTAGACTCGGGGATTAGGTAAGGTTTAGACTCGAAGGTAGGTAAGATTTAGACTCGGAGGTAAGTGTTTAGGCTAAAGGCTCATGTAACTTGCACTTATCGCTTAAGTTTTTACTCAAAACACATTTTCTCCTAATCCTAATTGACCGGAAAAGATGAGACCTTGAAAGGTCAAGATTGGAAATTGAAGATCGGACCGAGGAGGTCTCGACTAGGGACTTGACCATGAAAGGTCAAGATGAAAAATCTGAAATCGAACCGAGGAGGTCCCGATTAAGGATTTGACCATGAAAGGTCGAGATCGGAAAAATCTGAAATCGGACCGAGGAGGTCTCGATTAGGGATTTGACCATGAAAGGTCGAGATGAAAAATCTGAAATCGGACCGAGGAGGTCCCGATTAAGGATTTGACCATGAAAGGTCGAGATCGGAAAAATCTGAAATCGGACCGAGGAGGTCTCGATTAGGGGTTTGACCATGAAAGGTCGAGATGAAAAATCTGAAATCGGACCGAGGAGGTCTCGATTAAGGATTTGACCATGAAAGGTCGGGATAGGAAAATCGAAAATCGGACCGAGGAGGTCTCGATTAAGGGTTTGACCATGAAAGGTCGGGACAGGAAAATCGAAAATCGGACCGAGGAGGTCTCGATTAAGGGTTTGACCATGAAAGGTCGGGACAGGAAAATCAGAAATCGGACCGAGGAGGTCTCGATTAGGGATATCAGAGATAAGAAAATGCAATTATGATTACATTAATTGTTCAAGTTTACTTAAAATCATGTCTTTTATTTATTCCTATTTGGTTGGAAAAGGGGGGGTTTGCCCTTCTTTTTCGCAACTACTCTAGATCCTGGATCAGTGGGTTCCGTCACTACGTCTATAAGCCCCTCGTATTCCACCTGTATTTCGACCTCCCAGGGTGGACAGCCCGGGCGAGGGTCCTATAGGGCACGCGGATCCCACCGACCGAGAGTAAAGAACGCTCCTAACGGGTCTAGCGGGTCATAGGAACTTTCAACGCACGAGCGATGCGGATTATAGTCAAGGCAATACCGGGAAAGTCTCGTCTTTCTGCCTTGACAGAATTTTGGCAGAATGACGTTTTGACTTTCGGTAATGTCCGAGAAGATAATAGGCATGGGTCGGGCGGCAAAAGCCGGATGACACAGTGTCACATTGAACTTCGTTGCATACGCCGAGCGTGAGTCAGAATCGAAGTCAATGCCGGGTCAAGATCTTGCCAATTTTTCCTTGTCGGAATTTTGGCAGAGCTTCGCTTGAGCGAAAGATCTTTTGGTTTGTTGGCAAAGACTCGGTCTCGACTCTTACGCATTCCGTGCAGGTCAAGGTCAAAGTCAATGTCGGAGTCAAGATCTCGCCAATTTTTCCTTGTCGGAATTTTGGCAGAGTTCCTCTTCCGTTATGAACTAAGGCTTGACCTTTACGGGGGTATGCAACTGGGCTATATGACACGGACTAGACCAAAAACCAACCAAAAGTCACGGTCTTTTGAAACGTGTGACACGGACTGTGCATTGGTCGACACTGGCTGCCATGGGGAGGTTGGGATGATTCCGTGCGCGCCCGAGAGCATCGTAAGGCTGTCCGTGACTGCAGCTGGAACCACCCTCGGGTTTGAAGGACGTGCGTGCAAAGTGTACATGATATATCAGGTGCGCGTAGTGTGCGGTCTCCTAAAAATGTTCCTTTTTGAGTTAAAACAGAGATTTTCATGAATGTGTTTTAAAGGAATGATTTTCGGGACGGGGAAAATGCAACACGTAAGCACGTAAATTTTCTGGGAGCCCCGGGCCGCCATGGAGCTGAGTAGCCCCAAGCTGCTAGGACTGCCAGATTAACCATGATTTTTCCTGGTGGAATTGCCACTGAGGTCGCCCGGTCATAATCCAAGGAGGATTGAGCCGTACGACTGCATGGATCAATTTTCCAGGTTCCACTCCTTTGCTATTTTTCGGGTTGTTTCCTGTTCAAAGTATGCACAGATTCCAAGATGCAAATGATGCAATGCAAGGTAAAAAAAGCAAGCACGATTAATGAAATCGGCGACGGGAGTCTAACCCACTTAAAGGGAAAAGCTTTCTTTTTTTTTTTCTTTTTGAAAAACTTTTTTTTTTCGAAAAGGGATACTGGTACGTGGGATTGTTAAACCACCGGTTATCCCAACTCCCACATCAGGGAGTATACAGGAAGGGCAAGTGGTTTCCACCTATATACCGAGTATCGATTTTTTGTTTTGAAAATAAAAGCTTTTCTCCTTTGGGATACTCCCCAGCGGAGTCGCCAAACTGTGAATGTGTGCCCAAATTTTTTGTTTGTTGGATTCACGCGAGTTTGAAGACATCCGGTTTAATTTGAAAAACGGAGTCGCCACGCCAATTTGATTTCCTCAAAACTTTGAAAAAAGGATTTTTATGGGTTCGGAGGTTAAGTTACCCCTTGGGAAGAACGGATCGTCGTTCACCCAAGGTGCCTTGCCGGAGCAAGTCTCCCAAGATCCCATTAATCGTGCTTGCTTGCGTGCTTTCTTGTGTGCATGTGTTTGAAAATAAAGGGAGGGAATGTCCCAAGTCTTCTTCCGGACGTACAAACCATTTGTTGGTTGTTGCTCGGGATTTCTTGGATTTTTATGTATTTGGGATTATGATCCCGTCCTCATCTTGGACTTGTGATCATCGCTTTTTTTTTAGACCTCGGGACTTGCGTGATCGAGAGAATGACTCTCTTTATAGTCAAAGATGAGGTTCTTTAGAAAAGGAGGGTCCTTAGCCCATCAATCCTACACTTTAAGACGGTCGAGCTCATGTAGATGCTTCTTACTCGTCTTAAGTGATAATTGGAGATATAGGGTTCAAGGTTGTCCCTTTCTAAAGAGATCATGGAACCTTTAATGGAAGGAACGGTGTAAAGATAAGACCTTTGCACCGGTCCGTTCCAAGGTTACTAATGGGGACATGGGGGAATGCATGATAAAAATGACATTTTAGTGAAAATATGACATTTTTAAGTTGCAAAGGATGCTTTTGATTGCAAATGGATGCTTTTTATGTAAAGAAATGATTTTTGTGCAAAGAATGTATTTTTATGTTGGAAAATAGCATTTAATGTACAAATGATGCATGAAAATGGCAAAGAATGATTTTTTAATGCAAAGTATGCATTTTTAAGTATGAAAATGAGTTTTTGGGTGCAAAGAATGCATCTTTAATGTGAAAAGGGATTTTGAATGCAAAGGATGCAATTTTTAGTACAAAAGGAATGATTTTAATGCATGAAAATAGGATTTAGGTGCAAAGGATGCACCTTTATGTATGAAAATGAAAAGATGACATTTTATGTACATAGATATTATCTAAATTGCAGATAAACATCAGATTATAGCATGATGGGGGTTAACATCGGTCTTACTTGAAACTGTGAAGTTTCTGCAAACTGGCTTAGTTTGTCGCGTGACATAGGCTGCCTATGTCGCGTGACATAACTAGCCATTTTGCAGAGACTTTACAGCTGAGATTTGCAGAGGTATCAAGGCACCAATATGGCCAAGTTACTTCACAAACAGATCTCAGGGAGCAAGTATTTTAGTGATGAACACTTCAAGAGGGTGTGGATATGAGGGATCCACACTCATCTCGAGTGTTCATGCAAAAACAATGCCAAGCCGGAGCCTTTACATGAAATGGTATGCAAATGGATATGGATCTAAGCAATATAACACTAAAGCATGTAACTTTAATCAGAATACCACATTATTAACGCATTTAGCATAGAGATTTCACATTCAAAGGAAATGGATAGAGGAAAAGGGTAGAAAATCGTTACCCTTGATGACCACGACTCCCTATATCAAGTTAGATATAGGGGCCTTCAAAACAGCAACCTCCGGGGCTGAGATTGAGCCTTGGTTCTTTGAGAACCCTTGGTTCTTCGTATGTGTGGGAAGTGTGTGTGTGGGAAGTGTGTGTGGGAAGTGTGTGTGGGATTGATTTGGGGAGGATTAGTGTGGTTTGGGAGGTATGTGAGGAGAGGGGATGCTTCCTGGGCGTATTCCCTATAGAGGGGGACTGAGGGGTGGAAAAGGTGTGTCTCAAATGAGAGGTGAAGGCCTCTATTTATAGGCTGCCTGCATGGGCTTGGTATGTCGCACGACATAACAAGCCATAACCGTTTTCCTTCTAGAAACATGCAAGGTGGCAACCTTCTAGAACTCTCCCTGGCTGGTTATGTCGCACGACATAAGTAGCCACTTCTGGATTCTTCTAGAAACATGCAAGGTGGCATGATTCTAGAACTCTCCCTGGCTGGTTATGTCGCACGACATAATGAGCCACATGCAGTTCCTTCTAGAAACATGCAAGGTGGCAGTCTTCTAGAAGGAATTCCATATAAAAGAAAAACGTGTTTCTTTGGCTCCAAGTAGTCCCTTTTTCCCTTCGATGATTTGGAACATTTCCGGAATTGTTCCGGAACTCTAGGAAAGTCCGGGGAATTACCGGAAGACTTACCGGAATTGCCGGGAAACTTGCCGGAATTATCGGAAAACTTAACCGGAAGGCATGAGCCAGATTTGGGTACTTACAAAAGGATGCAACTTTATGTATGAAAATGGTATTTTAATGAAAAGATGGCATTTTATGTACATAGATACTATCTAAATTGCAGATAGACATCAGATTATAGCATGATGGGGGTTAACATCAGATTACAACTTGAAAATAGGAAGTTTCTGCAAACTGGCTATGTTTGTCGCGTGACATAGGCTGCCTATGTCGCGTGACATAACTAGCCACTTTGCAGAGTCTTCTGCAGCTGAGATCTACAGAGGTAACAAGGCCTTAAAATAGCCAAGTTACTTCACCAATAGGTCTCAGGGAGCTAGTATTTCAGTAATGAACACTTCAAGAGGGTGTGGATATGAGGGATCCACACTCATCTCGAGTGTTCATGCAAAACCAAGTCAAACCAAGGCTTTTACATGAAATGTGATGAAATCAGATGTGGATCTACGAGATATGAAGCTAAAGCATGCAACTTTAATCAAGATACATCATTATTAACCTATTTTAGCATATAGATTTCATGTATAATGAAGATAGGGAAAGGAAAAGGGTAGAAAATCGTTACCCTTGAAGACCACGACTCCCTATATCAAGTTAGATATAGGGGCCTTCAAAACAGCAACTTCTGGGGACTGAAATCAAGCCTTAGCTCCTTGAGAACCTTTGGTTCTTGATGTGTGTGTGAAGTGTGTGTGTGGGAAGTGTGTGTGGGATTGATTTGGGAGGATTAGTGAGGATTGTGAGGAGAGGGGATGCTTCCTGGGCGTATTCCCTATAGAGGGAGACTGAGGGGTGGAAAAGGTGTCTCAAATGAGAGGTGAAGGCCTCTATTTATAGGCTGCCTGCATGGGCTTGTTATGTCGCACGACATAACAAGCCATAACCGTTTTCCTTCTAGAAACATGCAAGGTGGCATGATTCTAGAACTCTCCCTGGCTGGTTATGTCGCACGACATAAGTAGCCACTTCTGGATTCTTCTAGAAACATGCAAGGTGGCATGATTCTAGAACTCTCCCTGGCTGGTTATGTCGCACGACATAAGGAGCCACATGCAGTTCCTTCTAGAAACATGCAAGGTGGCAGTCTTCTAGAAGGAATTCCATATAAAAGAAAAACGTGTTTCTTTGGCTCCAAGTAGTCCCTTTTTCCCTTAGATGATTTGGAACATTTCCGGAATTGTTCCGGAACTCTAGGAAAGTCCGGGGAATTACCGGAAGACTTACCGGAATTGCCGGGAAACTTGCCGGAATTGCCGGAAAACTTAACCGGAAGGCATGAGCCAGATTTGGGTACTTACAATAACGCAAGGCAAACCCGGAGGGAATCTGGTAAGGAGATCTTGAGAGGACAGCATAGCAAAGCCCCAGCTTGAAGAGATCCAATGCAGTCCCATCACAGGCAGAATCATCATGCGGCCAAGGCCCCATCTTTTCAGACCTTAGTCAATCAGTCATAGACTCAGAAATATATACGTGCAGGGGCACATCTTTCGAAAAGTGGGAATAGATCCCAAATTTGTGTAACACATTCGCTTTGGGTTTGACTCTTTTGAGAGAGTATAAGCGTCACAAGGTGTGGAAAGTGTATGGAAGCCCATGCTGACAGAAAGACAGTGTTTGTCTCTATATTCCTAGAATGGAGAGAGAGAAGACTTATCGAGACATTTGAAAACTTGTCTTATTCATGGTGATCACAAAGCTGCTTAAAACCCTTTAATTGATGTTCGGGTTATTCAACCACTAAGCTTGATATGAACAAATATTTTGATTAATCACGAGGAGAAAACCAACTGATATCAAGAATCAAATTTGGAGAGATGGAAATAGGATTTGTGTATGGGGACGGCCCTTGAGGAGACCGGATTTTCTGAGATTTGTTTGTGATTTCGACCGGACCAATTATGGTTTCCTACGTTCCCCTCCTTGGGAGGAGCTCAGGTCGCCGTAGTTCGGGCTTATCCCGATTGAAAGAGAAGGAATGTGGGGATTCAAGATTTTGAGGACCTTTGAGGATTTTGAGGATGAGAGAGTTGAAGAACATGTCCCCTTGGAGTGTCCATGAAAGACACGGATGCGAAGCCTCAGTAAGGCATCCATGGCAAGTGTTTGCGGAAGAGAAATGATATATGCTCACATGAAGTGCCAAATGAATGGATTGAATTTGCACAATCTTAGATCGATGATTTTGAACCAAGATGGATTAGATTCCAATTTAAGGAAGCAACGAAGCCTTAATTTGATTTAGATCTCGAGGGTATTAGAATGAAACTGCTATCCGATAGGGACTGTAGCTGGGTTTCCAGGCTTCGATCGGCCAACGGGTGATTTCGAAAATTGATTGCATCATAACCTCTTGAGATGAGAGGTCGGCTGGGCTTTTGCTGACTGAACCTCTAAAGATGAGAGGTTGGCTTGCAGGGATGCGTTTGGGATTTCTAAGGCGAGGATATTGATTGCCTCCAAGAATGAGAGGTCAATTTCTGACTTTGGCCAAAGGTAAGGGTAATGGTAATGGGAATATCCTCTAAAAGCGAGAGGATGGCTTAGGATTGATCAAGGATGGTTTGTGAGAGAAAGTCCAAGCTATCGAGAACTTTTGGAAACTTGTGAGAATTCGGGCTCCTTTTGAACATCGGAGAGCTTCTTGAGAAGACGGGGACTTTTGCTGAATTGTGAGGATCTAACGTCCTTCTTTTGATAAGCCTCTTGAGAATTCGAGGATTCTTGCTCATTTGTGAAGATTTAAGATCCTTCTTTTGATAACTTGGAAGGCCTCTTGAGGAGTTGAGGATTATCTTTGTTCTTCCTTCATGGCTTGAGTATTTTGCGCATCGCCGACTTTCGAAGCTAACTTCTTGGCATTGCTTGGACTTCTCTTAGCACGGAGCAAAGATGATGGCTAGACGGGGTTTCAAAACACGCCGATCTTGAAATGAAAGGGTATTGTTTAGTGAGGGTGACGTAGTGGCTTCCCTAGGGTGAAAGGCTTCAACCGCAATCCTTACTGGGTGACCTAAACGAGATTAAGACTTCATTGCTTGCTTAAGCTTAATTGAGAAGGATTAATGCAAATTCATTGAGCGGTGGAATGATGAGTATGATGAAAGAGATGTGAGCATATGAGATGCAAGATGGGGAATTGATGAGCCTCAATTTGAGAAAGATATCAGTCGATTTTCTCACTCTGATCAATTTAAATATTAATCATTTCAATGCATTAGTGATTGAGCAGCACAAGTGATCATGTAGAATAAGAAAATTTCAATTAAGTGTAACGTGGGTGTGCAAGTAATGTCTCGAGTCTAGCAAGAAAAGAAATAAAGACTTTTTATTACTGAAGAACTCATAACATGGACTTGACAGACTCATGACAACATAAAGTACACTCTAGAACCTATGGCACTGACTGACTGACTTCTTTGGCTTTGAATGGGAGAGCCTCTGGGCTTCTGCTGATATCACTGAAGAGGATTGGAGACAACATTGGGGCGAGCCTTCTCAACCTTTACATCATCAACAAGCTTCTGAATGAGCATCTTCAGAGGGATACATGCATTGGTGACATGGCCAGGAAACTGGTGATAGCAGCAGTACTTGCTTGTGTCCATCTTTGGGTTGCGATGAACATGACTGTAATTATCAAGGGGCTTGACCATTCCCGCCTTAACCAAGCCATTAAATGCCTCCTCAGTAGTCATGCCAAGATCTTCAAACTTCCGTGGCTGGCGAGCTTGAAATTTCCCACTGCTTGGACCAGTGCTTCCTCTATGAAGGTTGTTGATATTATTGTCTTTTGGGACCAGGGAAACTGGATTGACCATCTTGAAACCATAACCACTAACATTAACGGTCTTGACATCTGGGGTATGATTGAAGAGTCGATTCTCGCTACGGGCTCCCATGCCTACCATCTCCCTTAAATCGGGGTACCAACCCTTTCCAATAGCCTCACGAAGAACCGACTTCACACTTGACAGAATGATGTCCTTTTGATCCTGCAAAGGGATTGGCTCAGAAAGCTCATTCAGCTTAGCGTTCCATCTCTTGTAGAACTCAGTGATTGATTCATCCTGTTTCTGAATTGTACTGACCAAGTCGTCTCTGGTTGTGCGCCATTCAAGGTTCCCACGGTATTTTTCAAGAAAGGCCTCAGTGATCTAATTCCAAGTAGATCGAGCTTCTGGCTTTAGGGTTAGAAACCCTGTCAAGGCAGGTCCCTTGAGCGTGAGATGAAAGTGCTGAGCCATAAACTCGAGAGTACAACCCATTGCTCCCATAGTCATCACATATGTGTCCAAATGGGTTTTCGGACATGCTGAGCCATCGAATTGTATTTTGGGCATCTTAAACTTATAAGGAAGGGGCTCTACTTGCCCTGGATCAACAACTTTAAGTCCACTTGATCCTACAGTCAGCTTGTCGATTTGTTGTTGCATCTGTTTCAACAATGCTACCACTTCTGGGGTCATCTCTGGAAGCTGAGGAATAGATGGAGTAATAGTTGAAGAAGGCTCAAAGCTGGCTGATTGGAATAGAGACGACTGAGAAACTTTTTCCTAACCAGGACTTGACTGTCCCAAGTGCTGAAGCATATGGAATATCACTCATCCTCTTTCGCTCATCATTTGTCTTAGGACAATGAGTCTTGCTAAGAGTAACGCTATATCCCATTGGCAAGTTCCCTCTCTTAGAATTTTCCATACGGAATCTTCTAAGGACCTTGTCAATATATGTACTTTGACATAAACCAATCATCCTTCTTGATCTATCTCTATAGATCTTGATACCAAGGATATAAGCCGCTTCACCCATATCTTTCATTGAGAAACTTTTTCCTAACCAGGACTTGACTGTCCCAAGTGCAGGAACATTGTTTCCAATGAGCAAGATGTCATCGACATATAACACCCGAAATAGTACTATGCTCCCACTTATTTTCTTGTATACACAAGGCTCATCTTCATTTTTGATGAAGCCAAACTCTTTGACTGATTCATCAAAACGTAGATTCCAGCTCCTCGAAGCTTGCTTCAATCCATAAATGGATCTCTGCAACTTACATACTTTATTAGAATTCTTTGGATCGATAAACCCTTCAGGCTGTATCATGTATACATCCTCAAGTAGGTTTCCGTTAAGAAACGCTAGTTTGACATCCATTTTCCATATCTCATATACATATTATGCGGCTATGGCAATTAAGATTCTAATAGACTTAAGCATTGCTACAGGTGAAAAGGTTTCATCATAGTCAACACCATGAATCTGCCTATACCCCTTAGCAACAAGCCTAGCCTTGTAAGTATGTACCTTCCCATCCATGTCGGTTTTCTTTTTGAAAACCCATTTGCACCCTATGGTTTTTACACCTTCAGGTGGATCAATCAAGTTCCAAACTTGATTATCATACATGGATTTGATCTCGGATTCCATGGCTCCTAGCCACTTGTCCGAATCAGGAGTGGACATCGCATCTTGATAGGAAGTAGGTTCATCATTCTCAATGATTTCTACTTCGTTACTTTCCGTCATGAGAAATCCATATCTCTCAGGTTCGGATCGTATCCTATCCGATCTGCGAAGAACTTATGTATTTTGAACCGGTTCCACAACTTCTTGTGTAATTGGTTCCGTCTCTACTATTGGTTCCTTGTCATTTTCGGGTTCTTGAATTTCTTCAAGATCAATTTTACTCCCACTAGTTTCTTTAGAAAGAAACTCTTTCTCTAGAAAGACACCATGTCGAGCAACAAACACTTTGTTCTCGGATCGGTTGTAAACTTGATATCCTTTCGTTTCCTTGGGATAACCAACGAAAATACATTTATCGGATCTGGGTGCAAGCTTATTTTCAGAAACCAATTTCTTTACATAAGCTTCACATCCCCAAATCTTCATGAAAGATAAACTAGGTTTTCTTTCATGCCACATCTCATGTGGGGTCTTAGGAGCCGATTTAGTAGGGGCCCTATTAAGTGTGAAAGTAGATGTTTTCAGTGCATGTCCCCAAAAGGAAATAGGAAGGTTAACTTGACTCATCATCGATCGAACCATATCTAATAGAGTTCGATTTCTCCTCTCGGACACACCATTCCATTGTGGTGTTCCGGTTGGAGTAAGTTCTGAAACGATTCCACAACTTTTAAGATGATAGTCAAATTCTTGGCTTAAATATTCACCACCTCGATCGGATCGAAGTGTTTTAATAGTTTTGCCAAGTTGATTTTATACTTTATTTTGAAATATTCTAAATATCTCAAATGCTTCACTTTTGTACTTCATTAGATAGACATAGCCATATCTAGATAAGTCATCAGTGAATGTTATGAAGTACCGAAATCCTCCCCTAGCAATGCTATTCATTGGTCCACATACATCAGCATGTACAAGAGCCAACAAATCACTAGCCCTTTCACTACTCTTAGTAAAAGGTGCCTTAGTCATCTTGCCCAATAAACAAGATTCGCAAACATCATATGATTCACAATCATGTGAGTCTAAATATCCATCTTTATGGAGTTTAGAAACGCGTTTCTCATTTATGTGACCAAGACGGCAATGCCATATATATGTGTTGTTCACATTATTTGGTTTAGATTTCTTATTTCTATGATAGACATTTTCAACATTATTTTCAACATCTAGGACATAAAGGCCATTAAATGAATTCGCAATACAATAAAGCATGTCATTCAAATAAATGGAAAATTTCTTATTCTTAATAAGAAAACTATAACCTTCATTATCCAAACAAGAAATTGAAATAATGTTTCTACTCAAATCCGGAACATAATAGCAATTATTCAAAACTAATATTAGTCCGCTAGGTAAAGTGACTTCATAAGTCCCTACGGCTAATGCAGCAACTCTTGCTCCATTTCCCACACGTAGGTCTACTTCACCTTCTTTGAGCAACCTTCTATTCTTTAGTCCCTGCACATTTAAACAAATGTGAGATCCACATTCGGTATCTAATACCCAAGAACTAGAAGTAGAAATAAAATATCTATCACGTAGATACCTGTAGTCATGGCAATCTCATTGCCCTTCTTCTTCAGTCCTTCCTGATAAGTTTTGCAGTTACACCTCCAATGCCCAGTTTCCTTGCAATGGTAGTAAACCGCATCCTTTTGGGATTTGGGTTGAGGCTTCTCAACAACGGCAACCTTTGTCTCGGGTTTAGCAACTTTTGCTTTAACCTTGGTTTTCTTGAACCCCTTTCCTTTATTCACCATAAACACTTGATTGGTTTTCTTGGCGATATTGTTCTCTGCATTCTTAAGCATCCCATGCAATTCAAACAGAGATTTATTCATCCCATTCATGTTATAATTCATAACAAACTGATTATAACTTTCAGGGAGTGAATGCAATATTATATCCGTAGCCAGTTCCAACTGGATAGGATATCCAAACCTCTCAAGATGTTCGAGGTGACCCTTCATTTTCAACACATGAGGCCCAACAGGTTGTCCTTCAATCATCTTTCATGAATGAAGAGCCTTCATGGTGTCAAACCTTTCCTGACGTGCTTGCAAATGAAACATTTCCTTCAAATGATTTCCCAAATCGTAAGCATCCATGTGTTCAAGATCCTTTTGAAGGGCCTTACACATGGTAGCGAGCATCAAGCAACCTACATCAATAGAATCAACCATATATTTCTTGTGTTGATCCTTTTCAGCTCGAGTTGCATTAGCAGCTGGCTCGGGTGGAACGGGTCCATCGAGAATGTACAACTTCCTTTCTTGTTTGAGAACAATTCTCAAACTGCGGATCCAATCCACATAGTTGTTGCCATTCTCTTCTAACTTGTTCTTCTCAAGGACTGATCGCAGTGACAGAGTTTGATTAGGGTTTGATGTCATTGATCTACAAAGGTATGCAACACATATGAACACATATAAGTACCTATTTCATTTAAGAGATTTAAATAACGTATTTCATAAATACTCCCACTAAATTATATAACTTTCTTTTACAAATATGCATAATATAATTTGATAGGCTAAGACCCAACTTTAATTTAATTTTAAGTCGGCTATGGCACGACTGGTCAAAATTAAACTAAAAAGGTGGATAACATTTATCAATCATATCTTCATATTTCTCTTAGATTCTATATGAGATTATAGACATCACATGTCACATGTTTCAATCTCATCTTATGCCTTAGGCCCAAAACCGTTTTGATAGCCTAATTAAGTTCAACCATTTTAAACGCATAGGAATCACCGTTTCCTCATCTTGATCATACAAAGATAGAATTAATGTACCTCGCTATGGCGTAGCCTACATAAAACTATCCGTGTACTCACAAGTGTTTAAAATGGGTGGCATAAACAAACTCAAATTTCAATGAAGGTTCAATTTTCATGTTTATCAATTTACATGGCAAGGTTGATTCATGAAAATTATATGAGCATAATTATGAACATGGGATGTTACATCACAAATCACATTTGATCTTACATCAAAATTTCTAATCAATTAGGGTTTAATGATTCATGCAAAATCTCATTTAATATGAAACATAATCCCTTCAACAAACAATTTGTTTAAGACCAAGAAATTTATCAATTTACAATAATCACATTAATGAAATTGATATCCCATAATCTAGATTAATCATATTAATCATACAATTCATCTTCATAATCATGGCATATCAAAATATACAATTACTTCTATAAGCACAACTCATATAAATTCATATTCTAAATCATATTCATCATGGTAATTCACATAATCTAATTATACAATTATCACGATTATCTAAAATAAACATCATGAACGGAGCTCTGATACCACTGTTGGGTTTCGTGGGTCCATGCGCAGCAGAAAAAAGCAAATTAACACGAAAACCCGGAGCCAAGGATCCGTTCTAGATGATTAATTAAGAAGGATGAAATAGAAATATCAACCTTGATGACCTTTGTCGTTGATAAACGCGTTCCAACTCCAGGATTGATGATCTTACGAATCCTTGATGAACAAACCTTGAATCACGAACTATAGATCTTGAATTGTGAAGATCCTCTATGTGAATCCACGCGTTGAACGAACCTTAGAACAGTTTTAGGTGGATTGCTAGATCCTTTGATTGAAACTCCTTTCAATCAATGAAGAAGTATGGAATTGGTGTTTTGGTTTTTCAATTCACAATTGAAAACTCACTCTTTTGTGTTTCTCTAAACCCAAAAACGTGTGTATGACTGCTAGGGCAACCAAGGGAAGTATTTATACGCTATAAATATTTTTTCCATTTGAAAAACCCTAATTTTAAGTCATTTACATATCTGCCAGCGCCGACGGGACGACTCGTCCCATAGGGCACGAGTCGTCCCCTTCCACAATGCTTCAGATACAGTCGTCCCCTTTAAGGGGAATAGTTCATACAAATCCAGGGCACGAGTCGTCCCTATGGGCACGAGTCGTCCCCTATGGGATGAGTCGTCCCTCAAGACATTCCCTCAGATACACTCGTCCCAGGCCAAGGGAATAGTTGGTTCTGGCCTGGGGACGAGTCGTCCCCTTAATACAAAATTCCATATTCTCCATTTTTGACAATTCGTTCGATGCGTGTGACCCCATAGGACTATATTATGTTGGCAATGAGTTCGATCACATCGATCCTCATAAGACATGAGCGGACTCTAGCAAGCCATTATGCCTACCCAAATAATATAATATCAAGTTTAATTTCCTACATAGAACATATCACAATCCCATTGTCACACGATGTTATATTGAACATGAGTCATGGTCCACGTCAACTCATATTGTTCAATGCTTTCTCGTTACCAAGTAAATTGATCAATCGAATGTTATTAATCACATTAATTCATTCGGACATGGCTATATACATCATCAATCTTACTTACGAGTGGCCTAGCAAACATCTCTCTTTACGAGGGACAAATTTCCATCTTGACTTATCATTCAACAAGAATCCTATCATGCCAATAATAGCCCTTATTGTTATCCGGTTAAAGATAATGTTAAACTATATCAAACACAATATTCATCGAGTGGAAGACGATGATAATCTCAGGTCAAAGGATATCAATGATATAACTATATGAGATTTAATTATGATATTTGACCATGACATAAATCTCATAATGGGTCAAGTCCAGTACCTTGTTCTCCAACAAGTACCCATGAATTTAATGTGCATCTCTATGCATATAATCATCACATGATTATCCATTAAACTTCATACTAGTGCTTCATAAGTACTAGGGACACGATTATTACAATAAACATGCAAACATATATAATAATCAAAATAACAATCTCTTATATAAATGAATAATGACATTACATATAAGTCTATCTTTATAGGCCTAGGGCACTAACACCTACAAGAAGAACATTATTTCTCCTCCGTTCCTGAATTTTGTTCGTGCAAATAATGAAGCATGTTAGTGCTCGCGGTTGGCAGAAGAAGGACGAAAATGACTTTCACTTTAGTTTGTACAACCTGCTACTTGAGCAAAACTCATGGATTGGAGAGGGTTAAAACCCAAATTGAGCCAAACCATAATTTATTCACTTAACAAAGTGAATGCCCGTAGGGCCATGCCCAAAAATCAATCCACATGGAAACGGATGCCAGTAGGTATAATGGCCAATATATGAGCCTCTACCTGCATATGCGCAAACATCTCGTTGATTGCACGCCCACATGTACAAAGTCCTATTTTAAGCCCGTACATGATCGCAAAAAGACCCAAGGGTCCAAGAGCTTGAACCACCAATGGTGGGTATGGATGCCGGTGGGTACAAAGGACAATATATGAGCCCGGACCCACTGTTGCGCATAGGCCCAAGTTGGCTGTTAATCGCATGCCTGTATGTACAAAGGCTAATATATGAGCCCATTACATGATCGCCACGAGACTCCAAAGAGTCAAACCGTGTGAACCACCAATAGCGGATACAGACGCCAGCAAGCTCAAGAACCAGTTAATGCACGGACAAGCTTCACAGCCTAAACTGCACGCCCGCACAAAGTAGCTTAGCTTGGCTCTTTCAAAACATTTAATAGAGGACGAGAGTGATGATCAGCAGCCACAAAGCCTAATAGACTGAAGTGAGGTTAAAACCTCGAAATTCAAAAAGGTTTAACAAGCTATGATCATAGAGTGAAAAAGACTAACTCTCATGATAAGACCACAAAGGTTTTTGAACAACGAGTTATAAACTAATAAATACGGTATGCACGCCTGCGGCCACGACATTAAGTAAACAAACTAAAAGATCCAATAAGCCTACGAGCAAAGATCCAATAAGCCTACGGGCAGAAATCAAACAACAATGAGCCAACTGACCAAATGCCAACAAGCCTACGAGCAAATAAAACTCTATAAAGCCAACGAGCTAGTAAATATTTACACGCCTATAAGTCTTCGGGCAAATACATTTGAAAATACATGCAGGTTTATGCATATTTGGAGTTCAACAACTAGCTCAGGGGCTAATTCTTTCTTATTATTGGATTATTCGTCCAGGGGCCACGTGCCTGCTTTATCTACTCTCGGGAATCTCCGAGTTATATGTTCGAGCTTTCTCAGGTTCTATGCTTGTTTTATGGTGCTCTCCCACCTATGTTCGAGACTCCAGCCCCAAGGCTCCAAGTCCCCAGACTTCCTGTCCTCCGAGACTCCAGCCCCCAGGCTCCGAAAGAGGTGGTCGAGATAAAAGCAGCATGTAACCGCCACCTTCTCTCCCCTCTCCGACGAACATGGGTTAGTGACCGCAGATCCAGACTGCAGTCCGACGAGATCATGCCCGCATATTCTAGTCTCTGTGACTTCTAGTCTCCATGACTCCAAGTCTCCTTGACTCCCAGTCTCCGTAACCAAGATAAAAGCAGCACGTGGCTGCCACCTTCTCTCCCCTCTCCGGCGATTTCCAGTCCTATAGAATCCAGTCCACTAGACTCCAATCTCCCAGGCTCCAGCCTCCAGGCTTCAAGCCGATCTTGCGAGCTCCGAACTCCGGCCATAAATATATACTCAAGCCAGCCACTACCAAAATCATACTCCTTGCTCCGAGCATAAATAATCATCACTCGGAGTAGGGGGCTACTCATGAACCCTGACTTTTCGGATATATTTCTACATACACTTATACACATATACACAGTCCCATACAGTTATATATACAACATATATACGTATACCAAATATATACGGTGGGCCCTCATAAAGTGTCACATATGCACTCTCTCACCCTATATATACTATAACCTCCTCAAAGGTGAAAGGTAATCTAAAAACACACTCTCTCTCTACAATACTCTCTCTATATATCTCATATATAGAAACTAATCCTTGCGCCCGAGGGTTATAGCGGGGCAACCCCCCGCACCCCTAACGTTGCTATTTTGCAGATCTTACCCGAGGTGCGACGCGTCCACTGGAACCTTTGCCACCCCGGGTCATGGCGTCATCAAGTCCTAAATTGAGATTTGAGATTTCAATTAATCAATTCACGAGTTTAGTTTTCAGCGAGAATTTTGAAATTTACACTAATAAGAAACGATGTCATTTTAGAACAAAATATTTTATAAAAATATTAAAAAAAAAAATCAAGGCGGATCTTTGTGATAGGCAATGCCCAGCCCGACTAGTCAGCGCGTAAGTCGCCTAGACGACAATTTTCTAACTGAATGCGTTCTTGACGGATTTGAAATCAATCGTAGCATTTTATAACCACCTAGCACGTAGGCCTGCCTAGGCGAAAGCTTTTTAGAACACTGATTAGGGAAACATATTTCATATCAATATGTCTTCGTACATCAAAAATTATTCAAACATGAATCATAAAAAAATCACCCCAATTATACTTTTTCTCCCAGCCCGTAGGAAATGTCATATTTTTTCCGGAGAAATAAAATCCATCCTCTCTCACTAACCAATAGCAATTGGACTTATGACAATTATAATAATTATAAATACGACGACGATAAACAGCGAATCTAGCCTCCCTAGATTTCCAATAAAAGTGGGCAAAGAAGAGAGTATTTAGTCCATTATGACAAAATTTCCAATCATATTCATCATGGTATGAAATTTCATGATATCCAAGATCATCATCTTTTGACTGAATACGAACATTGATAGTGTCATGGATATCATTAATGATATGAACATGTGGGGTCACTAAAAAACATCTTTTTTGATGTGTCTCAGAGAAAAGAAAACACACAACTACAAGAACTCGCAAGAGGGTTTTTGTGTTGCTATCCATATGCCAAATACGAAATAGGAGAATTTTAGGTTTTCAATTTTCAGATGTCAGTACAACATCTCTTTTTATATAGTTCTTTAGGGATGACTTTGTTGATGGCTAATCTTTTGTGTTTAATGACATTATAAGACATTTTTCAAGATCAATTTTTTTTTTTTTGGAAAATATTGATATTGAAAAGTAAAGTATTTGATATTGAAAATTTTCAAGATCAATATTTTTATGTGATATCCTATAAGTACTAAAATATTTTCCTATTCTAGAGTGACCAAGTTTTGATAGTTGGCTCTCATACACATGGATTTTGGGCTTGTACATATATATTTCACTTTAGTCATTTTTTCAAGAATTAAGAAAATTAAACACATTTTTCTTTTTGTGTAATCACACAAATAAATGTTGGAAATCTTTTAAATCTACTATAGAAGGAAAATATCGGAAATTCATTTTCGGTAGCATAATTCAAGAAAGAAACATTCGATTTGCTCCTAAAGTACGTTATAAATACACTTTAACTAGAACATTTTTTTCCCTTAAATAAATGGTACAAGTTAAGTTTCTGAGAATTGCATTTATGATAGAATTAAGCCTTAGGATCATATAAGGATTAACCACTTTGTAGGAGCTTTTTCAGAATTAAAAAATTATCATCTATTAAAAGCTAATGTGATGTCAATTGTCAAATGCCTTGTTTATTTATATTTGTTTGTAAATAGGGGTTAACAAGAGATTGTAAGTTGTCTCCTTCATCTAGATATTGTTACTTTCCATAAAATTATAAAAAGAACCACGTCAATTTGATCAACTCAGTTAAACTTTAATCATTAATTAATAAAAAAATAATATTTGAATGAACGCTCGGCGAAAAATTATATTTTTGAGAGTCGCCACGCCGTTTTAAAGGAAACATTGAAAACCTTTTTTGAAAAGAGAAATGGGTCCGGGGGTCAGGTTACGTGTTGGGAAGAACCGAGAGTTCACCCAACACGCCTCCTTCGTAAACGAGTCTTTCTATGTTCAATATCTAAAACATTCAAACGTGTGTGCGAAGTGTGTGTAACAAAATATGTAATGAAATGCACTTTAATGCTTTGTTTTATTGCTCAACTAAGGGATTACAACTTGTGAACCATTGATAAGGGAGGCCACATCCCCGATTACAAATCTCAAAACAGATTACAACTGAAAACAAAGGATCTATGCAAAATGGCAAGATGTGTCGCGTGACACAGGGCCTGCCTGGCTAGACGTGTCGCGTGACATAGGATCCAGCCCGGCAAAGTTGTGTTGCGTAACACAGGTTGCCCATCTGCAAAGATCTTACATATTGAACACAGAAGAAACAGAAATCAATCCAGATCTAATTATATCACCAATTCAACTTCGAAAATGCATAAATCAACGACTAATTTGTCAAAGGGGTATGGATATGGGAGATCCACACTCCCTTGATGATCACGCCACCAATAGAAGCCAAATTATACCATGAACATGAAATTATATCAAACAGAAACAATTAAAGAGAGAGATGGCGATTGGGACTTGATAATTGAAGGCAGATGGAGCCTAATTATCAAGTCCAAGGAACAGAAATTGTGTAAAATGGCAAATACGAGAGAGATATGGAGAAAGGGAATCGTTACCCTTGGAGATCCACGATCTCTACACCACATTAGGTGTAGAGAGCTTCAACACAGCTGCTGGAATGAGATTTGGATCTTCAGATTGGAAGGCTGGACCTGAATCTTCAGCTGGTATATGTGTGGGTAACGAATTGGTGTGATGGAGGATGAATTGATTGAGAGAGAGGGGTTTTAATTGAGAGGATTGGTGTGGGTTTGTATGGATGGAAGAGAGGGATGAGTTTCTGAGGTAATTTTGGCAGTGTGACTTTAGGGAGTGGAAAAAGGATCCTGAAATGAGAGGGGGAGGGTCCAATTTATAGGGTGCTGGTGAGGGCCACTTGTGTCGCACGGCATTCTGCTTCCATTTTCCGTGGCTCGTTGTGTCACGTGACACAACATGCCACTAACCGTTTCTGGAGCCAACTTGCCATTCTGGAACCTTCCAAGGTAATTCCTCTTAGGTCCAAAATGGTTTAATTCCCTGTAGGTCCTTTTGCATGGAAAAATGACTTGAAAGTACCTCCTTCGCAAAAACTTATAAAAAGTTTTCAGAAGTCTCGGAATGGATCAGGAATTTTGCCAAAATGCCCCTAGTGCAATTTTATTATATTAAAAGGCACTCATAAAGGGTCGCGAATTGGATTGGCGTGCTCACATGAGTGATACGGATTTGTGGCACTGTCGATTGTATTTGGCGAATAACACCAAGGATAGTATCGCGGTGGCGGCAGCCAAGGGTGATACGGATTTGTGGCACTGTCGATTGGGTCACATGAGTGAGACGGGGATGAAGGTACTTTGTTCAAAGGGACTACTACCGGGTTTGAAGACAGTCAACGTGGGGATCTGCGAAGATTGTATGTTTTGCAAACAGGGGAGAAATAATTTCTCGAGGATAGGTAGGGGTTTGAGGGAAGCAAAGTTAGAACTTGTTCACACTGATTTGTGGGGACCATCTCCGGTAAGTTCTCTTGGTGGTGCGTCATATTACATGACTTTCATTGATGATTCAACAAGGAAGGTCTGGGTTTATTTCTTGAAGGGGAAAGATGAGGCTTTCGAGGTGTTCAAGAAGTGGAGGGCCTTGGTGGAGAATCAGACGGGACTTAAGCTTAAGTGCTTGAGATCAGATAATGGTGGGGAGTATGAGCTCGGTGAGTTTAGGGAACATTGTGCAGCAAATGGCATTCGCATGGAGAAGACACCAAAGCGCACCCCACAACTCAATGGGGTTGAGAGAGGATGAACAGAACATTGAACGAGCGGGCTAGAAGTATGAGATTGAAGTGTGGACTTCCGAAGACGTTTTGGGCATATGCAGTTGACACGGCGGCTTTCTTGATCAATCGGGGACCATCGGTACCATTGGGGAATGGAATTCCAGAGGAAGCATGGAGTGGCAAGCAGGTAAATCTGTCCTTTCTTCGCATATTTGGCTGCGTTTCTTATGTTCATATTGATTCTGCTGAGAGAACTAAATTAGATGCAAAATCTGTTAAGTGTACGTTTATTGGGTATGGCGGGGATGACTTCGGGTATAAGTTTTGGGATGACCAAAACCATAAAATTATTCGTAGTCGAGATGTGGTATTCAATGAACAGGTATTGTACAAGGACAGAAAGGGGGCATCTGATGATACTAGTTCAGAACCGGATATTGTAGAGGTGGAGGTTCCAAACTCGGGTGGGAGCAGAACAGCTCATGTTGACCATGGTCAGGAGGTCACTGAAGATGAATCACATACTCCAGAATCGGATATTTCGCTGCGTAGATCCAGCAGGTTGCGTGGATCGCCTGACAGGTATACTCCTTCCAATTATTATTTGCTGTTGACAGATAATGGGGAACCAGAATGTTATGCGGAGGCTGTTCGTAGTGCACTTTGTAACAAGTGGAAAGCTGCGATGGATGATGAGATGGACTCATTGAAGGCCAACAAAACTTGGGAGTTGACTGAACTACCTAAGGGGAAGAAGGCATTGCATAACAAGTGGGTTTACAGGATCAAGGAGGAAGCAGACGGCAGCAAGCGTTACAAGGCACGATTGGTTGTAAAAGGGTTTCAGCAAAAGTATGGTATTGACTACACCGAGGTATTCACTCCGGTTGTGAAGATGACCACTATCAGAATGGTTCTAGGGATAGTAGTGGCAGATAACTTGTTGCTTGAACAGATGGATGTAAAGATGGCCTTTCTTCATGGAGATTTGGAGGAAGAAATTTACATGGTACAGCCAGAGGGTTACTTGTCTAAGGGTAGCGAGGAGCTGGTTTGCAGATTGACTAAGAGCTTGTATGGCTTTAAATAAGCTCCTAGGCAGTGGTACAGAAAGTTTGATGGATTCATGCACGACATTGATTTTATCAGATGTGAGGCGGATCATTGTTGCTACTTCAAGAACACGGACAATGGGTACATAATCTTGCTATTATATGTGGATGACATGCTAATAGCGGGCTCTAGTAGTAGAGAGGTAAACAAATTGAAGGCTCAATTGTCAGAACGATTCGAGATGAAGGATTTGGGAGAGGCCAGAAAAATCTTGGGCATGCGGATTGACCGGGATAGGGAGTCGGGTAAGTTGGTTCTTTCACAAGCAGAATACGTTGAGAAAGTCTTGGCAAGATTTTGTATGGAAGAGGCGAAGCCAACAGGGACACCATTGGGTTTGCACTTCAAGCAATCCGAGAAAGACTCGCCTATGGGCAAGGAGGAGCGTGACAAGATGGAGAGAACTCCATATGCTTCAGCAGTGGGGAGTCTCATGTATGCAATGGTGTGTACAAGGCCAGACATTACACATGCGGTGGGAATAGTCAGCCGGTTTATGGGCAATCCAGGAAAGCAACATTGGGAAGCGGTTAAATGGATCCTGCGTTACTTGAAGGGTACTGCTGGTAAGGCTCTATGTTTCTCAAGCAAGGAGGTTGTGTTAGCGGGTTATGTTGATGCGGACTTGGCATCAAGCGATCTTGACAAGAGGAGAAGTACTACGGGTTATGTGTTCACATTGGGTGGTACGGCAATCTCCTGGGCTTCTAAGTTGCAGAAGATCGTGGCTCAGTCGACTGCAGAAGCAGAATATGTGGCAGTGACAGAGGCGAGTAAAGAGATGGTATGGTTGCAGAATTTCTTGGGTGAACTTGGGAAGACGCGAAGTGGTAACGTTCTCTACAGTGACAGTCAGAGTGCAATACACTTGGCTAGGAATCCGGCGTTTCATTCTAGGACGAAGCACATTGAACTGAGGTTTCACTACATCAGGCATCTCTTGGAGATGAAGATCTTAAGGCTAGAGAAGATATTGGGATCGGAGAACCCAGCTGACATGTTGACAAAGGTTGTAAACCTTGAGAAGTTGAAGCTGTGCAAAGCTTCAATTGGGCTTGGAGAATAGGAGAGGAGGATGGAACTACCATGATCGATGTGAGCACTAGGAGGACACCAAGGGTGAGTTGAAGAACGGATACGGGGCTTATATGTGTGGTTGATCTCTAGGTGGGAGATTGTTGGGATAGAGGACCAACCGGGTTAGACTTCGGAGTAAAAGGGAGAAAATAGTCGGAGTTTCTGTCGTCATGGGCGACCGCCCAGGTGATGGAGGGCGACCGCCCAGTTGCACAGTAGGTACGTCGAAAGGCTATTCATCTTGAGGGCGGCCGCGCAGGTGTCCAAGGGCGACCGCGCACTTAGACAGAAGGTTTTGGCTCGGAGGATTTTTGCCTTGGGCGATCGCCCATGGTCTGTTGGGCGACCGTCCATGTGTCGGGGTGGAAATTTCTGGGCCCATTTTTTAGGCAATTTTCGGGCTTCCCTTGTCCATCTAGGGTTAGGTTTTGTTCCTTTACATATATTTAAGCTATGTTCCGCCCCCTAGACTCATGGTAACAATATACAACTATTATAGTGCAAGATCCTGGCTTGGTAGTGCCCCCAGACGTAGCCAAACATATTGATGAACTGGGTAAACAATTTCGGTGTTCTTATTTGTGCTTTATTTCTTGTGTGTTGTTTGTGTGCACTAATCATTCTTGTAGGTTTGCTTGGTAGTGGAGGGTTCTATTCACAACACATACCCCACCCACCCAATTTTTTTCAACCTATCCCAGATTCTGTTTACACCAAAAAATATATTTATTAAATTTTTCAAACACATGAAATTGTTTTCTAGAAAACATTATCGTTAGAATTACCAAACAATTGAAAACATGTTTATGTCATTTTTCATAAAATATTTTCATTTTCAGAAAATATTTTGAGATAAATCATTTTCTAAAGGTTGTTTTACGCGAAACAAACGGAATATAAGTGAGAACATTGCAATAAAATAAAATTGGTGAGGACATTTGAATAACTCAAAAACTTAAGTGAGGAAAGTAGTAGTTTGTTCTATGGTTTAATAATATATGCCGAAAATGGTTTTAATATTATTATTTTAAATCTAATACTCATGACATCCCCAAAAAAGTATTTTACTTTGACTTTCTGGATTATATCAATCAAATGATCTCAAATTAATAATAACTTCTATCCCAAAATAAATTATCAAAAAAAATTCAAATTTGCTTTTGATAAATAGCAAATTTAATAATTTTTTGTTAATTCATTTTGGGACAGAGGTTGTGGTATTTATCATCATGAAATCCTATAAAATGTTTTTTTTTTTTATCAAAACAATTGGTGTCGGAAACGAATAGGTGAAGATGAACAGATAACCTAGATGATGAACAGGAAACTGATTTAAGAATATTATTTATAAGCCCTAAATTTAGATGTAAGATTTCAATTAATTAATTTACGAGTTCAGTTTACAGCGAGAATTTTGAAATTTACACTAATAATAAACGATGCCATTTTAATTAGAAAAAAATATTTATAAAAATATTAAAAAAAATTAAGGCGGATTTGGAATCAATCGTGGCGTTTTATAACCATCTGGCACGTAGGCGGTATAGGCGAATGCCTTTTATAACACTGATTAGGGCAACATATTTCATATCAATATTTCATCGTATATCAAAAATTATTCAAACATGAATCATAACAAAATCACCCCAATTAAATTTTTTCTCCCAACCCATAGGAAATATCATATTTTTTCCGGAGAAATAAAATCCATCCTCTCTTACTAACCAATAGCAATTGGACTTATAACAAATATTATAAATATAATGACGAAAAACATCGAATCTAGCCTCCCTAGATTTCCAATAAAAGTGGGCAAAGAAGAGAGTATTTAGTCCATTTTGACAAAATTTCCAATCATATTCATCTTGGTATGAAATGTTATGATATCCAAGATCATCATTTTTTGACCGAATATGAACGTTGATAATGCCATGGATATCATTAATGATATGAACATGTTGCGGCCTCTCTAAAAAACATCTTTTTTGATGTGTCTCAGAGAAAAGAAAACACACAACTACAAGAACTCGCAAGAGGGTTTTTGTGTTGCTATCCATATGCCAAATACGAAATAGGAGAATTTTAGGTTTTCAATTTTCAGATGTCAGTACAACATCTCTTTTTATATAGTTCTTTAGGGATGAGTTTGTTGATGGCTAATCTTGTGTGTTTAATGACATTATAGGACATTTTTCAAGATCATTTTTTTTTGGAAAATATTGATATTGAAAAGTAAAGTATTTGATATTGAAAATTTTCAAGATCAATATTTTTATGTGATATCCTATAAGTACTAAAATATTTTCCTATTCTAGAGTGACCAAGTTTTGATAGTTGGCTCTCATACATATGGATTTTGGGCTTGTACATATATACTTCACTTTAGTCATTTTTTCAAGAATTAAGAAAATTAAACACATTTTTCTTTTTGTGTAATCACACAAATAAATGTTGGAAATCTTTTAAATCTACTATAGAAGGAAAATATCGGAAATTCATTTTCGGTTGCATAATTCACGAAAGAAACATTCGATTTGCTCCTAAAGTACGTTATAAATTACACTTTAACTAGAACATTTTTTTCCCTTAAATAAATGGTACAAGTTAAGTTTCTGAGAATTGCATTTATGATAATATTAAGTCTTAGGATCAGATAAGGATTAACCAAGTTGTAAGAGCTTTTTCAGAATTAAAAAAATATCATCTATTAAAAGCTAATATGATGTCAATTGTCAAATGCCTTGTTTATTTATATTTGTTTGTAACTAGGGGTTAACAAGAGATTGTAAGTTGTCTTCTTCATCTATATATTGTTACTTTCCATAAAATTATAAAAAGAACCGCATCTATTTGATCAACTCAATTAGTGTAGAAATTTAATTAGGACAAAAGTTCTTCTTGCTTATTCTTCTCTCAAGGAGGATATATATATATTACAAGAGTTTTAGGAAAAGAAAAACACAAGAAAGGGAAACACAATCCTTATTCCAAAACAACTCTAGCTAACAGACGTAAACGTTGGATTTAATTCTGCCGGAAGCATGACTCGTGCTAGAGGGCACGAGTCGTTCCCTTGTTATTCCACTCGTGGTACGCCTCGTGCCATTTATTTCTCTCGTGCTGCTTTGTGGAACGACTCGTGCCTGTGAGCACGAGTCGTGCCCTTTGCTGTTTCTTCACACCCTCCCTCAAGTTGGAGCGTGAAGGTTGAGGAGCCCCAACTTGCTATGTAAGAGGTCAAACGGTTGCTTCCCGAGAGCTTTAGTAAAGATATCAGCCAACTAACTGTGACTTGGTTGGAATATAAGAATGAGAGATAAGTCCATCCGAGATGGCGTCACGAACGAAATGACAATCTACCTCAATGTGCTTCGTCCGCTCATGATAAACAGGGTTCTTGGCAATGTGAAGAGCCGATTGACTGTCACAGAAGATGGGATTAGCTTTGGGATGATGAATGCCCAAGCTCAACAAGAAACCCTTTAACCATTTTAATTCACAAGTAAGAGCTGCCATGGCGCGGTATTCAGCCTCAGCAGAAGATCGAGACACAGTTGGTTGTTTCTTAGTTTTCCAAGAGATGAGGGAATCCGAGAAAAACAAGCCACCCAGTTAAGGAACGACGGGTGATAGGACATGCAGCCAAGTCCGAATCACACCATCCTTGGAGCGTGAGCTCGCTGTCAGTGCGAAGTAGAATACCTTGACCGGGAGTACCCTTGAGATACCGAACAACCCGTAAAGTAGCCTCCCAATGTTCAGAACGAGGTTCTTTCATGAATTAAGACAGAATGTGGACAGTATAAGCCAGGTCCGGCCGAGTGACGGCCAAGTAGATGAGTCGACCCACGAGGCGTCGATAACGTTCTGGATCCTCCAAGAGAGCACCGGTAGCCACACCAAGCTTATGATTTGGTTCAATAGGAAAGCCAAAGGGCTTTGTACCAACAAAGCCTGCCTCAGAAATAATATCCAATGTGTACTTTCTTTGGCACAAGAACAAACCAGAAGGATTGCGGGCAACCTCAATGCCAAGAAAGTATTTGAGAGAGCCGAGATCTTTCATTTTAAAGCACTTACATAATTAATGTTTGAAGGTCTGTAGTGCAGGGGAATCGTTCCCGGTAATAATAAGATCGTCAACATACACAAGCACATTCATCTGAATTGTCCCTTTTATGAATGCAAAGAGAGAGTAGTCGGAGTAAGACTTGAGGAATCCATATGTCTTCAAAGAGTCCAGTAACTTAGCAAACCAACATTGGGGGGCCTGCTTTAGACCATAAAGAAACTTATGAAGACGACACACGGTGTTGGGATTCAGTGCTTCAAAACCCGGAGGGAGTTTCATATAAACTTCTTCCGCAAGATCACCATGTAGGAATGCATTGTGAACATCCATCTGATGTAACTCCCAATTCTTGGAAGTAGCAAGGGCAAGAAAAGCCCGAACAGTGACCATTTTTGCCACAGGAGCAAAAGTTTCTGTATAATCAACCCCTTCTTTCTGATGATTGCCACGGACGATTAACAGAGACTTGAGTCATTCAACAACTCCTTCAGAATTATATTTGATTTTATAAACCCATTGACTACCCAAGGCACGTTTGCTGGGAGGTAAAGAAACCATAGACCATGTGCCATTTTCTTCCAAGGCACGAATTTCCTCTTGCATTGACAGTTTCCAGCCATCGTGAGCCATGGCCTCGCGAAAGGAGTTCGGCTCTTTAGCCAAAGTAATGGCTGCAAGAAAGTTAAAATATATTTTGCAGAAAAATGATCACAATCTATATAGTGAGATATAGGATAATGGTTACCTGAGGAACCGATTGGAAGAGGCGAGACGGTGGATGGACTCAGAGATGAAGCAGTGAGAGCAACATAATCACAAAGGAGAACAGAGGGAGTTTTCTGTCGCATACCCCTCCCTAGAGTGCTGGGTCCAGAATCATCAGAAGGTGCCGAGGTTGATGCACAAGGAGCAGTAGTATCAGTCGATGCAGAAGGAACAATAGGGGCAACATCTTCCTAAGCGTCGGGTAAAGTAACGGGCTCGGCTGCAGTAGATTCAACTGTGGATACAACGGAGTCTTCAACAGGAAGATCAATGCTGCCAAATGCAGCTTCCTCAGCAAGAATTTCAACCGAATCCGGGACGTGAGGGACTGTGGTAGTAGGATCACTGTATGGAAACATAGTCTCAAAGAATTTCATATCACGGGAGATGAAGAATTTCTTGGTCTCAAGATCAAACAGCTTCCACCCCTTTTTACCAAGAGGATAACCCATAAAGATGCATTTACGACTTCTACTAGCAAATTTATCTCCCTTGGCTTGCTGATTATGAGCATAGCACATCGAACTAAAAAACCGAATCGAATCATAGAAGGGAGCTTTGCCAAACAAGATGTCATAGGGATTTTTATTATCTAATAAGGGGAAGGGGTTTAATTAATCAAGTGAGCAGCGGTAAGGACTGCTTCGCCCCAAAAATAAATGGAAGATGGGCAAAGATTAAACTGGATGCCATCCTTCATAAAATTGATTACATTAGTCCGCCCATTATCAGTAGAATAAATATCATAATGCCAAGGCCTCCCGAGCAACAATTGGCAAGCACTCATGTCAACAACATCACAGAGAACTTCATCCTTATATCTACCAATAGAGAAAGGAACTAAACATTGTTCAGTGACCTTGAGTTTACCTATTGCATTAATCCACCCCATGTGATATGGATTTGGATGCCTCTTGACCTCCAATTTCAGTTTATCTACTGTCCCCTTAGCAAACAAATTATCACAACTCCCGCTATCCACAATTATGTTCAAATTTTCATCATTCACCAACCCAATAGTATGAAAAATTCCATGTCTATTAGGAGCTACATTCGAGGGAGCTGTCAAAGTTAACTTCTCAAACATAAAAGTCCCATGTTCACCCCCCTCATTATCAGTGTTCGGATCCTCCCAATACTCTTTAACCTCTTCATCCCATCCTTATCAGCCATATGAACTTTGAAAGTCCCATGGCCTCGCGAAAGGAGTTCAGCTCTTTAGCCAAAGTAATGGTTGCAAGAAAGTTACGATATTTTGCAGAAAAACGATCACAATTTATATAGTGAGATATAGGATAATGGGTACCTGAGGAACCGATTGGAAGAGGGGAGATGGGGGATTGACTCGGAGATGAAGCAGTGCGAGCAACATAATCACGAAGGAGAACAGAGGGAGTTTTCTGTCGCATAACCCTTCCTAGAGTACTGGGTCCAGAATCATCAGAAGGTACCGAGGTTGATGCACAAGGAGCAGTAGTAACAGTCGATGAAGAAGGAACAATAGGGGCAACATCTTCCTGTGCATCGGGTAAAGTAACGAGCTCGGCTGCAGTAGATTCAACTGTGGGTACAACGGAGTCTTCAACAGGAAGATCAATGCTGCCAAACGCAGATTCCTCAGCAAGAATTTCAACCGAATTCAGGACGTGAGGGACTGTGGTAATAGGATCACTGTATGGAAACACAGTCTCAAAGAATTTCACATCACGGGAGATGAAGAATTTCTTGGTCTCAAGATCAAACAGCTTCCATCCCTTTTTACCAAGAGGATATCCCACAAAGATGCATTTATGACTTCTACTAGCAAATTTATCACCCTTGGCTTGCTGATTATGAGCATAACACATCGAACCAAAAACCCGAAGTGAATCATAGAAGGGCGCTTTGCCAAAAAAGATGTCATAGGGAGTTTTATTATCTAACAAGGGGAAGGGGTTCGATTAATCAAGTGAGCAGCGGTAAGGACCGCTTCGCCCCAAAAATAAATGGAAAGATGAGCTTGAAACCGTAAGGCTCTAGCTATATTTAAAATATGATGATGTTTTCATTTGACACACCCATTTTGTTGAGGTGTGCTGACACAAGAGGTTTGAAATAGAATGCCAGAGGAAAGAAAATAATCAAACAAGCAGTTAAACTCATTGCCATTGTCAGATTGAACAATTTTGATTTTTTGAGAAAACTGTCGTTCCACCATTGCAACAAAGGCCATAAACATACGAAAAACTTCAATTTTATCAACTAATAAATAAATCCAAATAACACGCGAGTAATCATCTACAAAAGTCAAGAAATAACAAGCACCACTAGAGGAAACATGAGTGTAAGGACCCACAAGTCACAGTAAACTTTCTAAAAAATTATAGTAGACTTATACTCACTAATAGGAAAACTATATCTAGAATGTTTCGCACGAAAACAAACATCACAAGGTTGATCAAGACTACTAGACAGATGACGAACCGGAGGAAGAAGTATCACTACTTTTTCAGATGAATTCCCCATACGGTTATGCCACAACTCAAGCAAAGCAGATGTATTATTGACTGAGATGTGACATGCTGAAGGTGCGCCCCCAAAGTAGTAGAGTCCATCCCGCCTAACACCCGTTCCAATTAGGTTCCTCGACTGGTCCTGTATAGCACACAGAGAGGCATTAAAATGGATAGTGTAATGAATATCATCAGATAGTTGAGAAAGAGAAAGAAGACTGCAATTTAAATTTGGGATGTAAAGAACATGATGAAGAATAAGCGTGTCTGTCAAGCGAACAGATCCCTCTATATGAGCAAATACTGAAGCGCCATTAGAAATTTGCTAAGGAATTATGGGGTTCTTTGGAACACAAATATAAAATTGAGGATGCGGGAACAAAGAAGTTCATTGTTGCCCGTTTCCTTGATTTTAAGATGGTGGACAACAAAAGTGTGAAATCTCAAGTTGATGAGTTTCAAACCATTTTGCATGAGATTCATGCCGATGGTATGATCATAAGTGAAAGCTTCCTAGTGGCTGCAATCATTGAAAAATTTCCTCCATCTTGGAATGATTTCAAGAACTAATATAGGCATAAGCGAAAGGAAATGGATGTTGAAGGGATAATTCTTGGATTGAGTATTGAAGAGAACAATATAGCCGCTGAGAAAATGTTTGTTTCTAGTGTGGCTAAGGCTAATGTGGTGGAGCATGGTCAAAGCTCTAAAGGCAAAGGCTTTGGTAAGGGAAAAGGGAAGGTTGTGTCAACCTCAAAATGTTACAACTTGAGAACAAAGGGTGGTGTTTCCAAGAAGAAGTTCTTAGGAACTTGTTACAATTGTGGTGGTGAAGGCCACAAGGCTCATGCTTGAAAGTTGCCCACGAAGGCTCGTGAGGCAAACATGGTGGAAGGCATTTATAGGGACGTGTCCGAGATGCACCTCACAGTTGCGATTTTTGAGGTGAATATGGTGGGTTCAAACCCAAATCAATGGTGGATTGACACCGGTGCTACTAGACATGTGTGCTCCAACAAATACATGTTTAGTACTCTTGTTGCTAAGGATAACGAGAAGCTATTCATGGGGAATTCGGCCACTTCCAAAATCAAAGGTGAAGGGAAATTGGTTTTGAAGATGACATCCGGGAAGGAGTTAACTCTCAACAACGTGCTTTATGTGCCCGATATCCGGAAGTACTTGGTGTCCGGATCGCTTTTATTTAAGCATGGTTTTCGTATTGTGTTTGAGTCAAATGTAGTCACTTTGTCTAAGAGTGGAATGTTTGTAGGAAAAGGCTATGTCAATGATGGTCTGTTCAAGCTAAGTGTAATGGTGGTTAAGCCAAAAGATGATGAAATGAATATCTCTTCCGTTTACTTGCTTGAGTCATCTAATTTGTGGCATGCTAGACTTGGTCTAATTTTGATTCTATATGTCGTTTGACAAATTCAAATTCTATTCCAAAGTTTAAAGTTGATTACAAACAAAAATGTGAAACTTGTGTAGAAGCAAAATTAACAGGAAAATCATTTCATTTAGTTAAAAGAAATAGTGAACCACTTGAAAACATAATCACGGGGCAGAAATAAGTACTTCATAACTTTTGTAGATGATGGCACAAAGTATTGCTATGTGTATCTTCTAAAAAGTAAAGATGAAGCTATAGAGAAGTTTACTCTCTATAAAAACGAAGTTGAGAATCAATTAAACCGAAAAATTAAGGTGCTAAGAAGTGATAAAAGTGGTGAATATGAATCCCCATTTGAAGCAATATGTGCTCAAAATGGAATTAAACACACAACCTCGGCACCTTATACACCCCAACAAAACGGTGTTGCCGAAAGGAAAAATTGGACATTAAAAGAAATGATGAATGCCATGTTATTGAGTTCGGGATTACCGGATAACATGTGGGGGGAAGCCGTGTTGTCGGCTAACTACGTATTAAATAAAATACCCCGAAAAAAACAAGACAAAACTCCTTATGAACTATGGCATGGAAGAGTGCCAAGTTACAAACACTTGAGGGTGTGGGGGTGTCTTGCAAATGTAGCCATACCTCCACCTAAAAAGGTGAAGATTGGACCTAAAACTGTTGATTGCATATTTATTGGATATACACATAATATTAGTTCTTATAGATTTCTTGTGTATGATTCGGAAATTGAAGCAATAAACAAAAATACTATAATGGAATCTGCAAACGTGTCTTTCTTTGAGAATATATTCCCGTGTAAGTCAAGAAATGAGGCAAGCTCATCGACTAGGGTTATAGATTCAATAGAAGAAGAACACGTTCAAGATAAAAGAGAAGAAGAATAGGTGGAACCTCGACGGAGCGAAAGAGCTAGGGTTGAAAAATCCTATGGTCCGAAATTTCTAACCTATATGGTAGAAAGTGAACCACAAAGTTACAAAGAAGCCGTTAGCTCTTCGGAAGGACCTTTGTGGAAGGAAGCAAATAAAAGTGAAATTGATTTCATTTTGCAAAATCACACATGGGAATTAGTGGACCTTCCTCCGGGATGCAAACCACTAGGATATAAGTGGATTTTCAAAAGGAAAATGAAGACGGACGGAACAATTGATAAGTATAAGGCCAGACTTGTAATTAAACGTTATAGACAAAAAGAAGGCCTTGACTATTTTGACACTTATTCTCCCATCACGAGAATAACGTCAATAAGAGTTGTACTTTCAATTGCCGCATTGAGAAATTTTGAAATACATCAAATGGATGTAAAAACAGCCTTTCTAAATGGAGATTTAGAAGAGGAAATTTACATGGAACAACCCGAGGGGTTTGTTGCACGTGGACAAGAAAATAAGGTGTGCAAATTAGTAAAGTCATTATATGGCTTGAAACAAGCACCAAAACAGTGGCATCAAAAATTTGATAATGCCATGATGCAAAGTGGATTTAAAATAAATGAGTGTGACAAATGTGTCTATACTAAAACCACGGAAAATGGCTATGTCATTTTGTGTTTTTATGTAGACGACATTGTAAGTACCCAAATCTGGCTCATGCCTTCAGGTTAAGTTTCCCGGAAATTCCCCGAACTTTCATAACGTTCAGGGGCGATTCGGGAACTTTTCCAAACTTTCCAAGGGAGGAAGGACATGCTAGGAATTAAAATTCCAGGCAGGATCTCGCTGGAATGAAGCTTCCAGCTGCCACCTTGCATGAATCTAGAAGCAGACTGACTCATCAGTGGATAACGCCGGATGGCTTCTTTTGCAAGAGGTTAACGTCGGGCGGCTTCTTTAGGAAGCACACTGCAACCTATAAATAGAGGCCTCCTCTACCTATTTTAACAAGAACAATTAAGTATTGTTACTCTGCCAAACTGAAAACTCAAATTTTCAGAAGCTGAAACCTCCCAAAAATCACCTCCCTCCTCCATAAAATCCTTCCAAAACCATTCCTACATAGGAAAATCCCTAAGGGAGATAGAGAGAACCACCATTGGTAATCTCTCCTTCCTTTCCCCTTGAAAGACTCTTATAATATTGCTCTATTCATTACTTGTCATTTATCTTGCCTTTATTTGTCATCTATATTGATTATATGATATAAAGATCCTATCTTTACCATGTAAACATCATATTCCACCTTTCCCCTACATAAATGATTCATGGGGAATCCTCTCCAAAGGATGAACAAGAGTCCACACGTGGCTTGTTCTAGGGAAGATTCATCACATGATGATGTGAAATCCCTTCATGTTATTACATAAAAATGCTATCTTTACTCTCATTATGTCACCCCCTCCCTTGACCTAGCTTCCAAGGATTGTCCACCTTATAAGGTTTTAAAGGACATAGGAAAGCCATAAAGGTCATCCCTTTATATTATGTCTTTAGCTTTAATAATGTTCCTTACGTTATTTACCATAAAAAGGCAATCTTTACCTTTCAATGCCATTCCCCCATGTCCCTTTTGGTTGGATCACTCTCCGAGGATTGTCTAGTAGCCTTTTAAGGCACGAAATACATAGGATGAGTATAAAGATCAAATCTTTATACCCCCTCCCCTAGTCCCCTTTGTCCTTGGAGCATCCCGTGGCGTGGATCGGTGTAAAGACCTCATCTTTACATCGTTTCTGCCACTAAAATGCCATAGTCGTAGTCCCTTTAGAATCGAATGAATCTTAGTCCCGACATCTCCGATCATCACTTGAGATGAGCATAAATGTCCCTACGAAGCTCAATCGTCTCAAGATGTAGAATTGATGGGCAAAGACTCCTCTTTTTCTAAAGAGTCTCATTCTTGGACTATAAAAAGGCGTCCCTCTCTCGATCACATATGACCAAGTCCCCAAAGAACGTTGGTTTAAGATACACCAAGGCTTTTACGCCTACTATGGTTGGTTATTCCAACGGGAGGGTAAAAAGGTCACATAATGATGATCACAAGTCCAAGATGAGTGCGGGATCAAAATCCCGAACACATCAAATCCAAGGAATCCCGAGCTATAACCTTCTTATATGGTTTATATGTCCGGCAGATAACTTGGCACATTCCCTCCTTTTTCAAATCACACACACACACACACGAGCGCACAAACAAGCACAAACTTCGGATCTAGGAAGACTTGCTTTTGCAAGGCTCTTTGGGTGAACACGATCCATTCTTCCCAAAGAGTAACTTAACCTCCGGACCCTTATCCTTTTTTTCAAAGTTTTGAGGAAATCAAAATGGCGTGGCGAATCCGTTTTTCAATAAAACCAGTATCTTCAAACTGAGGTGAAGCGGCGACCCAATAAAACGGTTCGATTCCGAGGGCCCACATTCACAGTTTGGCGACTCCGCTGGGGACAAGTAAATGTTTCCAAACTTCTTTTCTCATAAGAAGCGTTGGAAACGTTTACGAGGGTTAGCCTTCCGTCTCGGATCCGATTTTTGTGCTTGTGCTTCTTTTTTCTTATTTTGCATGCATTTTTTTTTGTTTGTGGATACTCTGAAATAATAAACAGGGAACATTCTGAAGCTGAAAGTTGCCAAAAATGCTCGGGGAAACAGTCTGGAAATGAAAAAAATTGGAACTTGGAAAACTGCTGGATCCAGCCGGACGCCTTGATCTGCCTGGATCATAGCCGGGCAGCTTCATTCACAGTTCCACCAGGACACTTTCTGAGGTTAATTTGGAAGCTTTAGCAGCTTGGGGCTATCCAGTCCTAAGTCTTGCCAGGTTCCAAAAAATTTATGTGCTTACGTGTTGCATTTTCCCCCTTCCCGAAAAACATTCTTTTAAAACACATTGATGAAAATCTCTGTTTTAACTCAAAAAAAGATTTTTTAGGAGGCCTCACACTACGCGCACTATATATCTTGTACAATTTTGCATGCACATCGTTCAACCCGGGATGGTTGTTCAGCTGTAGTCACGAACAGTGTTACGACACTCCCGAGCACGCACGGAATCATCCCAAACTCCCCATGGCAGCAAGTGTCGACCAACGCACTAGTCCGTGTCACACTTTCTAAAACCGTGACTTTTTGGTTGGTTTTTGGTCTAGACCGTGTCATACAGCCTCGTTGTATACCCCTGTAAAATTCAAACCCGAGTCCATGCCAAAAGTCAAGATCCCTCGCACATGCGAAGCCATGCCAAAATTTCGTTAGGCAAAATTGGCAAAATCTTGACCCCGGCATTGACTTTGACTTTTACCCGCACGGGGTATGTAATATTTAAACCTGAGTCTGTGCCAAAAATCAAGATCCCTCGCGCAAGCGAAGACATGCCGAAATTTCGTTAGGCATAATTTGGCAAAATCTTGACCCCGGCATTGACTTTGACTTCGACATCGACTTGCACAAAGTATGCAACAACGCTCAATGTGACGCCGTGTCATTCGACTTTTAACGTCCGACCCATGCCTATTATTTTCCTTGGACAATGCCGAAGTCAAAATGTCTATCGCGTAAGCGAAACTCTGCTGAAATTTCGTTGAGGCTAAAAGACTTGACTTTCACGGCATTGCCATTGACTATAATCTGCATCGCTCGTGTGTTAAAAATTTCTATGATCCACAAGACCCTAGGACTGTTCTTCTCTCTCGGTCGGTGGGATCCGCGTGCCCTATAGGACCCTCGCCTGGGCCTGTCCACCCTAGGATGTCGAAATACAGGTGGAAAACGAGGGGCTTATAGACGTAGTGACGGAACCCACTGATTCAGGATCTAGAGTAGCTGCAGAAAAGAAGGTGTAAGTACGCCAATCCAATTCGCAACCTTTTAGATGCATTTTAATGTAATAAAATTGCATTAAGGGGCATTTTGGTAAATTCCCGGCCTATCCCGAGACTTCCGGAAATATTTCATAAGTTTCCCGTGAAGGAAGTACCTTTTGGTACCTTACTCATGCCAAGGGACCTGTTGGGAATAAACCTTTTTGTACTTTTTAGGTATTTAGGCCTGAATGTTCCAGAAACTGGTTTTGGCGCCAAAAACGGTTGAGGCCACCTTGTGTCACGCAACAAGTCGAGGCATGGAAAGTGATTGCGTACAGTCGTGCGACACAAGGTGACCACTAACTGCAGCATATAAATAAGACCCTCCCCCTCTCAATAATGGATCCCAACATCAGCCTACTGTTACTCTGCAGGAATTGCGTCGTAACAAAGCCCCCAAACACAATTACCTCTCTCTCCTACCTTCAACCTACCCCAATTCCTTCCAATCCAAACCCATTTCCCAAACCAAACCACTTGGATCCTTTGCACCAATTCTTTCAAGCCCCCAAGACCAGAAACATCAAATTGAAGAGCTTTGTATCTAACTTGATACAGAACTCGTGGAAGCAACAAGGGTAACAAATCTCAAACTCCCTCTCCTCTCTTCCTTCTACTCAATTCTTCATAATTCTATTGTCTACTTTTGTTAGGATTCAGTAATCAAACTCTATCTGTCTAGATTCGAATCCCATATAATCTCTCTGTTTAACTTGTTTAATCTGTGTAATTGAGCTATTATTGTTGAATACTTGCTTGAATTTGGTGTTTAAACCCCAAGGGGCTGTGGATCTGCCCATATCCACACTCCCAGGATCAATTTGTTGTTATTTCTGTATTTCGTAGCTAATCTGTTCAATTAATTAGATCTGTGTTAGTTGTTGTTGATTCTGGTGTTCATCATGTAAGTTTCTGCAGATGGCCTCTGTATGTCACGCGACACACTGTTCATAAGTGATCCTGTGTCACGCGACATATGTGGTCACCTGTGCCATGTGTCATGCGACATATCGTGCCTGTCTGCAGAAACCTTTTCCCTTTGTAATCTGTTTTAGATTGTTGTAGCAGGGATGTGGCCTCCCTAAATAACTGGCTCACAAGCTGTAAATCTCGATTCATATTAAATAAAATTCATGTTTACCACACTTGTTCATTGTCAACATTTGCACACACTTTTGGATTTGCTTGGATGTTTAATTGAAAGACTCGTCTACGGACGAGGCGTGTTGGGTGAACTCTCAGTTCTTCCCAACACGTAACTTGACCCCCGAACCCATTTTCTCATTTTAAAAGGTTTTCAATGTTTCCTCTAAAAACGGCGTGGCGACTCCTTTATTTTCACTCCAATTTCGGGCGAGCGCACATTTAGTGGCGACTCTACTGGGGATATTGACTTTGAAAACCTGTTTTTCAAATGTTAAGTGGGTCAAGCTTTCATTAAAATTAAACATCCAATACATCCATTTTTGTTGTGCATCTTTGATAATCATTTGGGGTTCATGCATTTTGTTGATTATGAGACTTGTGAGCCTTATGTGCTTTGTGGTCATTGTGTTGTGCATTAGATATTCTTGCTTTGTTCTTGCCATGGAGAGGCAGGGGCTGATTTGATGATTGCAGAGTTGCTGGGTTAGTGACCATCCAGGTCGTGCGACACCTTTGTCTCTTGATTAATTGTGTCACGCGACAAGGAGGGGCCACTGAACAGATATTCAGAAGGCTGCTTTGAGGGCAGTCCCTTGGATCGAATGTGGCTCAGTTGATTGTTGTTCCCTGTATCTCCTGTGAGGGTGTGTGTGTTTTCTTTTTTTCTTTTCAAAAAAAAAAAATATAAAAAAAATATAAAAAAAATCTTGTTTTTTGTAAATAAAAGAATATAGTCATCCGCACACTACATCACTTAGACTTAGAACCCTCGGGTGCGATTGACGGCATCGCGGACGGCCATGAAATTCGCCTACGCTTGAGCGCCTAAAATCAAACCTAACCCCCTAGTGCGTTATAGGTGGCACCACACTTAAACCTTACCCACGGTTGGTTTTTGATACAATGTTTTTTATTACAACAAAATGAATTGTTTTTGAAACATACTGTAGGTCCTTATACCTTCCCCCAAAACCTCGCATCTTGTGGGCATGTTGCCAAATGCAACATGATTTCACGTGAGGACATGTCACTCCCGTGGCGTGTTCTAAACGAGAGATCATGCTGCATTGTCAACGTGCACCGACGAGAGGTCATGCCGAATTTTTCTTCGAAATTCTTCGAAAAGACCCGTTATGCTGCCCAAATTTCCCTAGAAATTTAGACAACCTCTTCGTTCCATAGTGATGTTAGGATTTGGTTAGGTATCATTACCTATTATATATTTCAAAGCAAGGCATTTAGTGTAATTTAAACGTTGCGTCCCTAGGCTTCCCCGAGGTATAGATAGTATGAATAAAGGCTTCTCCTTTCCCAACCGTACTTAGGATTTAAAACACTAATTTATACTTGAAGATAAATAAATTTGTTTGTGCGAGTCTGTTCCGTTCCTTTCCCTTTCCCGTTCCTCGAATTTTCCCTTCAATACCTTATAATCTACCCTTTTGTAAGGTAGGGTGACCAGTTCGGGTGCGTGCTCTGTTACGAGGGGTGATCAGTCAGTCCGTATCTCTGAAATATTTGCAATTTCCTCCGAAGTTCTCGTCTATTCTACTGTTCAAGGATGTCTGGTGCAAGAGATATGCCATCCGCTCAGTCTGGATTTCCTCTCACTTCGGTCCAGTTGGACATGAATGATCTGTCAGAGGCAGAGTTGCGAGCTGCTCTTGAAGCCGCCATGGTTCGTGAATGCAAGGCTCAATTTCTTGCCCAAGTTTCCAAAGCCCGAGAGGAAGAGACTCACTCTAGATTTGTTGAAGCAATGCGCATCCGGGGGGTTACGATAATTCGTCACGAAGATGGATCATACGAAGAAATCATCAAGGCCAGCGGTGTTGATTATGGGAATGGAAATGTAATGAAAGGGGTGAATGAAGACAGGCAAGACGAGATTCTTTCCCCGGCACCTCATGTAGTTCAAACCCAGATTGAAGATGAACAGCCAATCCCTGAGGTTTTCAGTATTCCTAATCAACCTGATGTGAAGAGTTAGTATCAGCCAGATTCCCAAGGGTCATGTCATTATTTCACTCAGAAAGGATCACTGCTATTCCATCCCAACCAAGATCCCCCACAAGGAAGTGTTCCACAACCACCAATGAGTTCATATGGTTTCAGCTTATCATCCCCGCAAGACCAGCGTTCAGGACCGACCTCATATGTAACTGTGAATCAGATGTCCTTTATCCCAGCTGTGAGCCCTATCCAGCAAAGGATGGCAATACCCGAGTCCCCTCCAGAGAAAGTCCAGAAAGGAAGAAAGAAAGCGTATTGGGGGAAGGTAGGAATGCCTATGAATCAATTTCTCAAGGTTTTGGTGAGCGGAGGTTTAGTTCAGCCACTAGTTAATTATATCCCTCTTCATCACAACGAAAACCTGGATCCAAGCAAATATTGCGACTATCACCAATATTCAGGACATGTCACCCATGCATGCTTACAGTTGAGGATGATCATTCAGGAACTCATTGATGAGGGGAAGATCGAGCTAAGTTCCCATGAAGGAAGCAATATCCGGGATCTCCGTCAGTTCCCTCCTCGCAAGAAGCAAGAATTCGATGACCTCAGGATATCAACTGAAGAAGCTTTCAATGGATTGATGCGAAGAGGAATGATAAAGCCGCTTGATAACTACCATCCCAACAAACCTAATCTGAATTTGGATCATGGTAAGTACTGTTACTATCATCAGTACCCTGGGCATTCAACCAATGATTGTTCCATTCTAAAGGTGCTTATTCAGAAGCTGGTTGACGAAGGTAGAATTGAGAAAGCTTCTCCTAAGGTGGCCGATAATCCTTTTCCACAACTCTAAAGATTCCTCATGTGAAGAAGTCAGTCAGTCAGGCATCGTAGGGTCTTAGATTGTTTATCTTGCTAGAAGATTTCGTTTTTATGATTTTGAGTCTATTAAATCCTTGTTATGAGTCTTTTATTTCAATAAATAAAATATTTGTTTCTATTCTTGCTAGACTCGAGACATTACTTGCTTACCCGCGTTACATTTAAATTGAAATGGTCTTATTCCAAATGATCACTTGTGCTGCTTACTGACTAATGCTTTGAAATGACTAATGTTTGAATCGATCAGAGTGAGAAAATCGACTGATATCATTTCCCAAAGTGGGGCTTATCAAATCCCCAGTTTGCATCTCCTGTGCTCACATATCTTCTTTCGTCCTCACCGTTTTGTTGACTCGATGAATTTGCATGGATCTTCCTCGAAGTAAGCTTAAGCAAGCAAATGAAGACTCAATCACGTTCGGATCATCCGGTAGGGACTGCGGTTGAAACCTTCACCCTTAGGAAAACCATTACCTTACCCTTACCTAAATAATACCCCTTCAGTTCAAGATCGACATGTTTTGAAACCCATTTAGCCATCGCCCAAAGAAGAGGGACTATCCTTGAGACTCCTGTGATTCAAAGAAAGATTGACCGTCTCCAAGCCCAAGAAACGACGGAAAGCAATGATCCATCTTGGGGACTAGCTAAAATGCTCCTCTCAAAGACAAAATTAAAAAAAAAAGAGAGAGACAAAAAAAAAAGAAAAAAAAAAGAAGAATACAAAAAAAAAAAGTATACAAAAAAAAAGGAAAAGAAAGAGAGCATAGTCACCAGCGATCCTCTCAAAAGCAAAGTCAAAGGATCCGGTCGTTACTCAAGAGGAGTCTCAGAGTGAATAAAGAGACAGCACGGATGTCCCTCACCACTACCTTGACCAATCCCAAGCCGTTCTCTCGATTTTAGGGGACATTCCCATTACCCTTACCTTTGCCTTTAGCCAAAGCCAAGATTGACCTCTCATTCTTAGAGGCATTGAAGATGCAATAATGGATTCCCTCACCTTAGAAATCCCAAACACATACCCAAGAGCCAACCTCTCATCTTTAGAAGTCCAGTCAGCAAAAAGCCTAGCCAACCTCTCGTTTTAAGTGGTCATGATATCCTGAATCACCCGAAGACAGATCGAAATCCCGAAACCCAGTCGCAGTTCCTACCGGATAGCAGTTTCATTCCAATACCGTCGAGATCTAAAACAGATTATTGCTTAAAGCAGAGTCAAGACCATCCCGGCTCAAAGGACCGTCAAGCGAAGATTGTGCAAATTCCATCCGTTCATTCGACGTTGCATGTGAGCATATTTCTTTCCTCCTCCGCAAACACTTGCCGTGAACGTCCCACTGGGGCTTCACATCCGTGTCTCCCATCGACACTCTAAGAGGACACGTTCTTTCAATTTTCAAAAATTCTCGAAGGTCCTCAGATCCCCGAATTTCACCATTCATTCTTTTCATTCGGGATAAACCCAAACTACGGCGACCTGAGCTCCTCCTATGGAGGGGAACGTAGGCAACCATAAGTGGTTCGGTCGAAATCACAAACATATATCAGAAAATCCGGTCTCCTCAAGGACCATGCCCATACACTGTCCATCCGTCCGAGCTTGATTCTCGATATCAGTGGGCTTTTCTCCTTAGGATTGATCAAAATATCTACTCATATCGACTTTGGTGGTTGAATAACCCGAACATCAATAAAGGGTTTTAAGCAGCTTTGTGATCATCGTGAATAAGACAGGTTTTCAAGTGTCTCGGAAAGTCTTCTTCTCCACATTTTTAAAGATATAGAGCTAAACACTGTATTTCTGTCAAGCAGGGGCTTCCATACACTCTCCACACCTTGTAATTCTTATACTCTCTCAAAAGAGTCAAACCCATAAACGAGTGTGTCGAACGCAGGTCCAAAATTCATTCCACCTTCGAAAGATGTGCCCCTGCATATAAAAATTCTTAAGTCTTGTCCGCCGTCCGACTGACTAAAACCTGAAGATCAATCTCATCCTGGGGCTGCATAAGACTGTGTGGCAGACTGAAGCTTGGTCAAAAGGTAATGTGTGTATTGTGTGTGGTTCCTGGGGCTGTTACTATAATATCGGTACTTGAGAGTGGATTTTGTTACAAGAGGCCTACTCCATGACGAAGCTACTGAATTCCATATCCTGGGCAAGAGGATAAAGCTTGGAGACAATGAAGAAGTCCATTTTTGAAAACCTGTCAACCTGACTTGTCATGTCACGCGACAGAATGTACCCTGGCTGTCTTGAGTCGTGCGACATAGTAAGTCCAACACCAGACATCAGCAAGCTGCAATCTGATCAGTACCAGGGCACGCCCCGACTTGTTTCAAACTACAAAATAGCAAAGACACCCTGCAAGCATCATGGGAGAGGGAAGTTTATTCAAAATAACATACACATTCACCACTCACATATACACGCCAAAACATGCAAACCATTCATACTCATGCCATAGCCATTCAAAAACCATCCTTTCCCATTCTTCCCCAAAAGGTGGACTCGCGCAAACAACTAATAACTAATAATAATGTACTAGGTGCAATGCAAATAAATAAAAAAAGAGAGTGTTTGTCTGTTTCTTGCCAAAGCAGGGTACAATAATCAAAAGAGCCATAAATCAATCCAAGAAACTACTCCGAGCCATCATCTCCAGAAATGTAAGTACCATCATCATCGTCACAGCTATCATCATCATCAGCACCCTCGCTGCCTTCTCCATCTGCATCTCCCTCCTCAGGATCTGGGTCAGTAATAGGATCGTGATAAACAACAGGATCATCCCGGAAAAGGTCGTGGACAGCAGGAATGGCAATAGTCTCAAGCTCGTGAAAGGATCACTGCTCGTGAAGAGTTAGTACCAGCCAGATTCCCAAGGGTCATGTCATTATTTCACTCAGAAAGGATCACTGCTATTCCATCCCGACCAAGCTCCCCCACAAGGAAGTGTTCCACAACCACCAATGAGTTCATATGGTTTCATCTTATCATCCCCGCAAGACCAGCGTTCAGGACCGACCTCATATGTAACTGTGAATCAGATGTCCTTTATCCCAGCTGTGAGCCCTATCCAGCAAGGGATGGCAATACCCGAGTCCCCTCCAGAGAAAGTCCAGAAAGGAAGAAAGAAAGCGTATTGGGGGAAGGTAGGAATGCCTATGAATCAATTTCTCAAGGTTTTGGTGAGCGGAGGTTTAGTTCAGCCACTAGTTAATTATATCCCTCTTCATCACAACGAAAACCTGGATCCAAGCAAATATTGCGACTATCACCAATATTCAGGACATGTCACCCATGCATGCTTACAGTTGAGGATGATCATTCAGGAACTCATTGATGAGGGGAAGATCGAGCTAAGTTCCCATGAAGGAAGCAATATCCGGGATCTCCGTCAGTTCCCTCCTCGCAAGAAGTGAGAATTCGATGACCTCGGGATATCAACTAAAGAAGCTTTCAATGGATTGATGCGAAGAGGAATGATAAAGCCGCTTGATAACTACCATCCCAACAAACCTAATCTGAATTTGGATCGTGGTAAGTACTGTTACTATCATCAGTACCCTGGGCATTCAACCAATGATTGTTCCATTCTAAAGGTGCTTATTCAGAAGCTGGTTGACGAAGGTAGAATTGAGAAAGCTTCTCCTAAGGTGGCCGATAATCCTTTTCCACAACTCTAAAGATTCCTCATGTGAAGAAGTCAGTCAGTTAGGCATCGTAGGGTCTTAGATTGTTTATCTTGCTAGAAGATTTCGTTTTTATGATTTTGAGTCTATTACATCCTTGTTATGAGTCTTTTATTTCAATAAATAAAATATTTGTTTCTATTCTTGCTAGACTCGAGACATTGCTTGCTTACCCGCGTTACATTTTAATTGAAATGGTCTTATTCAAAATGATCACTTGTGCTGCTCACCGACTAATGCTTTGAAATGACTAATGTTTGAATCGATCAGAGTGAGAAAATCGACTGATATCATTTCCCAAAGTGGGGCTTATCAACTCCCCAGTTTGCATCTCCTGTGCTCACATATCTTCTTTCGTCCTCACCGTTTTGTTGACTCGATGAATTTGCATGGATCTTCCTCGAAGTAAGCTTAAGCAAGCAAATGAAGACTCAATCTCGTTCGGATCATCCGGTAGGGACTGCGGTTGAAACCTTCACCCTTAGGAAAAACATTACCTTACCCTTTCCTAAATAATACCCCTTCAGTTCAAGATCGGCATGTTTTGAAACCCATTTAGCCATCGCCCAAAGAAGAGGGACTATCCTTGAGACTCCTGTGATTCAAAGAAAGATTGACCGTCTCCAAGCCCAAGAAACGACGGAAAGCAATGATCCATCCTGGGGACTAGCTAAAATGCTCCTCTCAAAGACAAAATTAAAAAAAAAAAGAGAGACAAAAAAAAAAGAAGAATACAAAAAAAAAAGTATACAAAAAAAAAAGGAAAAGAAAGAGAGCATAGTCCCCAGCGATCCTCTCAAAAGCAAAGTCAAAGGATCCGGTCGTTACTCAAGAGGAGTCTCAGAGTGAATAAAGAGACAGCACGGATGTCCCTCACCATTACCTTGACCAATTCCAAGCCGTCCTCTCGATTTTAGGGGACATTCCCATTACCCTTACCTTTGCCTTTAGCCAAAGCCAAGATTGACCTCTCATTCTTAGAGGCATTGAAGATGCAATAATGGATTCCCTCACCTTAGAAATCCCAAACACATACCCAAGAGCCAACCTCTCATCTTTAGAAGTCCAATCAGCAAAAAGCCTGGCCAACCTCTCATTTTAAGAGGTCATGATATCCTGAATCACCCGAAGACAGATCGAAATCCCGAAACCCAGTCGCAGTTCCTACCGGATAGCAGTTTCACTCCAATATCGTCGAGATCTAAAACAGATTATTGCTTAAAGCAGAGTCAAGACCATCCCGGCTCAAAGGACCGTCAAGCGAAGATTTTGCAAATTCCATCCGTTCATTCGACGTTGCATGTGAGCATATTTCTTTCCTTCTCCGCAAACACTTGCCGTGAACGTCCCAGTGGGGCTTCACATCCGTGTCTCCCATCGACACTCTAAGAGGACACGTTCTTTCGATTTTCAGAAATTCTCGAAGGTCCTCAGATCCCCGAATTTCACCATTCATTCTTTTCATTCGGGATAAACCCGAACTACGGCGACCTGAGCTCCTCCTATGGAGGGGAACGTAGGCAACCATAAGTGGTTCAGTCGAAATCACAAACATATCTCAGAAAATACGGTCTCCTCAAGGACCATGCCCATACACTGTCCATCCTTCTGAGCTCGATTCTCGATATCAATGGGCTTTTCTCCTTAGGATTGATCAAAATATCTGCTCATATCGACTTTGGTGGTTGAATAACCGGAACATCAATAAAGGGTTTTAAGCAGCTTTGTGATCATCGTGAATAAGACAGGTTTTCAAGTGTCTCAAAAAGTCTTCTTCTCCTCATTTTTAAAGATATAGAGCTAAACATTGTATTTCTGTCAAGCAGGGGCTTCCATACACTCTCCACACCTTGTAATTCTTATACTCTCTCAAAAGAGTCAAACCCATAAACGAGTGTGTCGAACGCAGGTCCAAAATTCATTCCACCTTCGAAAGATGTGCCCCTGCATATAAAAATTCTTAAGTCTTGTCCGCCGTCTGACTGACTAAAACCTAAAGATCAATCTCATCCTAGGGCTGCATAAGACTGTGTGGCAGACTGGGGCTTGGTCAGAAGGTAATGTGTGTATTGTGTGTGGTTCCCGGGGCTGTTACTATAATATCGATACTTGAGAGTGGATTTTGTTACAAGAGGCCTACTCCATGACGAAGCTACTGAATTCCATATCCTGGGCAAGAGGATAAAGCTTGGAGACAATGAAGAAGTCCATTTTTGAAAACTGTCAACCCGACTTGTCATGTCACGCGACAGGAATGTACCACGGCATGCAGAGTCGTGCGACATAGTAAGTCCAACACCAGACATCAGCAAGCTGCAATCTGATCAGTACCAGGGCACGCCCCGACTTGTTTCAAACTACAAAATAGCAAAGACACCCTGCAAGCATCATGGGAGAGGGAATTTCATTCAAAATAACATACACATTCACCACTCACATATACACGCCAAAACATGCAAACCATTCATACTCATGCCATAGCCATTCAAAAACCATCCTTTCCCATTCTTCCCCAAAAGGTGGACTCGCGCAAACAACTAATAACTAATAATAATGTACTAGGTGCAATGCAAATAAATAAAAAAAGAGAGTGTTTGTCTGTTTCTTGCCAAAGCAGGGTACAATAATCAAAAGAGCCATAAATCAATCCAAGAAACTACTCCGAGCCATCATCTCCAGAAATGTAAGTACCATCATCATCGTCAGAGCTATCATCATCATCAGCACCCTCGCTGCCTTCTCCATCTGCATCTCCCTCCTCAGGATCTGGGTCAGTAACAGGATCGTGATAAACAACAGGATCATCTCGAAAAAGGTCGTGGACAGCAAGAATGGCAATAGTCTCAAGCTCGTGAGGATCTCCTGAGGCATCACTATAAGAGCTGGAAGGGCTAGGTGGACGACGAGGAACAGTCTTGGTTCTGGGCCAGTGTGTATCCGCAGCAGATATATCGGTCCGAGATCTCTTCCTGTCAGGCAAACTAGGCGTGGAATCGCCATCATCAGAACTCTGAGCCAGACACCGCTCCCTCCAATACCGGTTGCTCCTCACCAGCTGATCAATCATGTCCATGGCTCCAGTATAATGACAAGCAAAGCCCCAGTAAATGTCAGCTGAGACCTGGTACAACCAAGCAAAAGAATAATCAGAAACCAATCCAGAATAAAGGACAAAAGATGCAAACAGTTCAAAACCAAGAAAGAGAAAAACAGTTACTTACAGATCGAGTGCCCTCAGGGAGATGAAAGTATGGATAAACCCGGCTGGTATCAAGAGTGGCCCGCCTCATGTGGTCCCCGTCCTGAAAGTCAACAAAGGGAGGAGGTAAAGGAGCATCCGCAACATGTCCGGTAGAAGGGCCTGCAGCCTGAGTATCACGTCTCGGAGCCACCTGCGGTGACCTCAGCCTCGTAGCCACATAAACTCCATAATCCCCATCATCATCAGTATAATTGAAAGCAGGCTCTCCCTGGATCAAAGCAGCTACATCCTCTAGTTTTCGAGGAAACCATATATCAGCAGGAGGATCAAATGGGACTCTAGCAGCGCTACCAGGGCCGTGCTGTCTATAAACCCGCTCTCCCAAATACAAAGCGTCCCTAGATAAGCCTACCAGTAACTTGCGGCACTCAGTCTGATGAAGGGCATGCTCCAGATTAACCCCAGCATATCGGTCAGCCCAAGGAAATAGAGTCAGACTCCTGGGAGTCCTCCGCAAACAGACAAGGGTATCAGCTTGTGAGGCAGGCATCCGTCCCTTGGTATCCGCCGTCTGGACCTTCTGCCTTGCGTCCTTCACCCAGCGCCTCATAGCAGGAAATGTAGTGGTCGGGTATGCTTCCCCCACCCGCCAGGCATAGCAACCATTAGCCTCATAAGCCCAAGCCTGAGAAAGGAAAGAGCAAAGCAAAGTTAGATTAAAAAAAGAGAAGGGAACAGAAAGAAACGGTATTCGAAAGAGGAGATCAGACCAAGAAATACCTCAAAAGCTAAGTGGCAGCAGTTGAAGGACTTAGCCTTCCCCCGACTGACATCATCCAGAGCCAGATACAGCTCAGCCAATCCGGCCTCTCCCCAAGACAAGGACCCAACAGTAGCCCAATCCCTCAAAAGCTCTAACAAGGAAAGCAAAGCTGAAGATGTGGCATTGATTAACAACATATCAGAAAAGCCAACCCAAACAAAAGCCCTAGTTAATCTTAGAGCTCTCAACCTGCCCTCCTCAGTGTCTGCCACCTCAACTGGATAATCGGTACTCTGCTCAACCATCTGGCCATGGAGATCCCCTAGCTCGTATCCGTTCCCCTTCTTGTCCTGGGGAACAAAGCCGATAACCTCCATAAAGTAGGCCTCAGTGGGAGGCTGTGGGACATCATCCAAAGCAGGCTCCTCCATATATAAAGGCTTATCAGTGAATGGAAGGCCGGTAATAACAGCAAAGTCGTACGGCGTGACAGTCGCCTCACCCCAAGAAAAATGGAAAGAGTGGGTAGTCTCCCACCAGAACTCCCTGAACGCCTTCACCAGTCCAACACTCCTCTGAGTACCTCCAACAGCCCTCGCCATCTCAAAGAATCGCCCTAACCCGGCAACATATACTAAGCCTTTTGGCTAATGATCAAGCTCCTGACTGCCGGGCAGCAGATCCCACAATCGGCCGATAACCTCTGGAGAGCCCCGGGTACGCAACTCCTGCAGGTAAACACAGCACAGGTATGAATATCCCAGGATTCTTCCAAAAGAAAAGCATGACAATAAATCAATTGCATATTTCAACTTTCAAGCAAAACTAGGGTTTGAGCATTTAAGCATGCATTCATAACTTCTAGATAACTCAAAGCATGCAATAAATTCATGAGTTCAACAAAGAGAAAGAATTCGATCATGTTGGCACAAAATCCGATTTTTCATTACAACAAAAAAAGCAAGGGTTACAAAAATTACCTTCGTTTTCTTCTCCGGCGCTGAAGTGTGCTCTTTAAGATGCGGGTAAAAATCTCCTCTCACAGTTTGAGGGACGAATGGCCGTTGATTCCTTAAAGCATTCTTTCTCCGAGCGGCTAACTGAGCTTGGGTAGGACCTTTCTTCGTGGGTCGTTGTCTAGGAGGCATAATGACAAGTCGAAAGCAAAATCAAGCCCTAAAATCGATTGATTACACTTGATGTGGTGGATTTTGTATACATTATTTCCCTCTTTTTCTTATGTATTTTCATTCATTTTGATGTACTTTGGCTAGTTTTTGATGTAATTGGGGCTTTATTTTCCATTTGAGCTTTTATTGTAATCCGGGGGTAAAATAGTTGTGTTTAGTAGTTATTTTTCCGGATGTAATTTTGGTGTTTCAAAGTTATGCCCCGAGTATAAAATTTAGTAAAGTCAAAGTCAGCGAAGCGGAAGATAGTGACCAAATTGCAAGAGGATGAAATTGCAGTGACCGAAATTGAAAGAAAAGAAAGTGGAATTGATGTGCACGTGTGAGTGTGCTGAATGGAAGGAGTATGTGTTTTATTTGGAAACTAAAATATTGTTCCAAGTTGGTCACACAAGGGAACCAAGGAATTGACAAGAGCATTTACTAAGGAACTTCACGTGGACCGACGACCAAAAACGTTGACCGAGGCAAAAATTGGCATGGACTGGCGTGGAAGAAGGAGTAATAGTATTATTATTTTTATTTTTATTAAATATATTTCTTTTCCTTTTTCTTTATGGTTTCCCATTAGGTTTTTATTATTAGTTGGAACAAGTATAAATATTTGTTTCAACTACAGTTTTAGTTTTTAGACTTTTTATTATTATTCCTTAGAGTTTTTAGCAACTTTATGGAGAACTAAACTCTTTGCTTCGGATTTGGATCCCGAACCGTTTGTTTAATTCATTGAGGTATTGATTTCTTTATTTCTGAATCCCTATTCATAGTTTTACTTGTTTTAAATTGATTATTTGCTAGTTTAATCTTAAGTCTGTGTCAGATTAGGGTTTTTCACAAGTAGCATCTTTGAAGATTTATGCACGTGTCGTGGTAAATTAAAAAGGGGGTAAAACTAGATTTTGATCTATTTGCAAAAGAATAGTGAAATTCTTGATCTTAATTTCTTAAAGCTTTATCAATCAATATTGTGAATCTAGACTGTGTCAGTTAGGTTTAGGTATTGATTAGGGGAATAGGTGAGTGTGTCACTGCTTATAACCATTAATAAGAAAGAAATAGGGGTTGAAATATATTCCGGATCAAGTGAATAGGGAGAAAGGGAGAGAAATTGTGCCAATGATATTGAATTGATAAACGGGGACGGAGACAAATCTGAAGTGTTTCCCGTTAATTGTTTACAACTTAGTTTTCTTAATTTCTGTTTTAGGAATTTAATTAAAATCAAACAAAACCCCCAATCTTGTCAAGTGACAATTGTGCAATCAAATAACCGTTCTTCAGTGGATCGACCCTGGACTTGTCCTAGCTACAGTTTTTGTAGCCGAGTATAGTCTTGGAAATTAATTAATTTGTAGGCGTGCGACTTTAGACCTATCAAATTTTGGCGCCGTTGCCGGGGAACGGTTTTATTTGTTTGCACTCTTATTCTTTACTTAATCTATTTCTTTTTCTTTTTCTTTTTCTTGTTTCCTGTTAATTGTGCATTATTATTATTGTTGTCTTGTGGTGTGGAACCTTTTATGGTCCATACCCGTTCTGCTAATCAATCTGTTAGTCCTTTTATTCCAGAAATTGAAAGATATTTCAGGTGCAGGAGAAATTTACAGCGGGACGAGATGAATAATAATAATGGTGGAAACGATGATGGTCCGGAGGTTGTGAACAATGGGGGTAACGGAAGAGGTAATAACAATCCCCCACCTCGGACATTGAGGCAAAGGATTGCTCCTAACTGGAATGAGCAACCGCAAGCAGTGCTATTTCCGGATTTGCCGGCTGGGGTCACTTTTGAGTTGAAACCGGGGTTGTTGAACCAGTTGCCCCATTTCCATGGTATACGAGGAGAACCCGAATCAACATATCTCCCGGTTGTGCAGATTTGCAAGAGCATGAAGCCGGCTGCATTGCCTCTTGAGCAGTTATTGTTGAGGGCGTTTTCCTTTACTCTTAAGGATAACGCGAATGCGTGGTACTATCACTTGCCACCGAATAGCATTACATCTTGGCAGCAGTTGAAGGAGGTGTTCCTTGATGAGTTCTTCCCTCCTGATCAGATTAATGTCATGAAGCGGGATATCAGCAACATGGAGCAGCGGTCCGATGAATCACTATATGACTATCACAACCGGTTCTACAAGCTCTGCAGAAGCTGTCCGTATCATGGTTTTGATGATGAGCAGCTTATTGTTTACTTCTATGGGGGATTGACTGTGCAGGACAAACGGTGGATAGATTCTGCTTGTGGAGGTAGCATTCTGAACAAAACTACCAGGGATGCAGAGCAATTGATAGAGGAATTAGCCAAGAGCACAAGGACTCATGGGAGGAGGTCTAGCGTTAGACAAGTCAGTGCTGCAGGATCGAGTGATGCATCGAGTGAGTTGAAGACTGAGTTGGAAGATGTTAAAAGTACATTGAAGACTTTGGTTTTGGGTCAACAACCTCGGGCATGTGGTATATGTAATGATGTGACGCACCCGACTGATTCTTGTCCTACTCTTCGGGCGGAGGAGGTGGTAGATGTCAATGCTATAGGGTTCAATCGAGCGGGGGTCGAGGCCGCCGCGGTTCAATTACAATGCTTTGCAAATAATGTTCATCCGAACCTTAGGTATGGTCCACCGCGAAGTCAACAAGGTTCGAGCGGCCATTCAATAATCGGCGGGGGTTTCAACAGGGCGGCGTATCGGGGCAACCGGTTTAATCCGGTACAGACCACACGTTGGACGACCGCACGGCGAGGGACGTCTACGAGAGGACATGGTTCGGTCGCTAGCTCGAGCATGTCGACCATGAATGGAAACTTTCAGCAGTTCCAGCAGGAGACTAAATCCAGCATCAGTAATTTAGAGAAGCATATGAGTCAGCTGGCAGATGCAGTTGGTAGAATAGAGGCTAAAGATTCGGGGAAGTTACCATCTAGAACTGAACCGAATCCGAAGTCTAATGTTAGTGCAATGACTTTGAGCAGTGGGAAAGGGCCAACAATTTAACCTTCATTCATGCGGCCGCCCCATTTCCCCATGTGCGCACGCCTCAAGACCAATGTTTGAGGCCAAAATTTGCCAATTTGAGGCGCCCGCCCTACAATCTTGATGCGCCCGCCTCAATGTTGGTGAAATTGTGGTGAAGTGACGCCATTTGAAGCGCTCGCCTCATCCTCACAGTGGCGGCCGCCTCGCGAACCCGGAAATTGTTGGAGATCCGGCCCATGGATGGTGGAACGGGTTGAATCCAAATGAGAAACGGATTTGGTGTTGATTTGGGTAAGTATAAAGGAAATTGAATCTTTATTTCCTCAGAAATAACAAACGCAGCTCCCACCGGTCTCTCCCTCTCTCTAAAACCTCTCTCAAATTCCGGCCAAGCCCCCATTAAATCCGGCGAATACCTCCCTTCCCAACCCAAATCCTTCCACCATTCCTCCACCAAACATCTCCCATCACCCTAAACCTTCAGTTTAACCAATCTTTGTTCCAATCCGGGGTGCTTCTTCTGAAACCCGAAAAGATTCCGGCAGTTGTTGAAGATTCCGACGAGTCCCTTTAGTTTTCCGGCGAGTTTGTTGAATTCTCCGAGGCGGGTTTTGCGAGTACGGCGAGCTGTTTAAACACAGGCGAATATTTTTGCCCTTGAAGTATTGAAAGGTTAGAAACTAATTCTTTCCCTCTCGTTCTTTGCGTTTTCAACCTGTGATTGAGAGAGTTGGGTATTGTTACTTAGATTTATTGTGTTAAGAAGTTGATTACTGTTATTGTTATTGGGGATTGTTTTGTTGTGGGTGATAAAGTGTTTGATATGGGTAAAACTAAAGAGCCATCGAAAAAGGGAAGTAAGAAAAAGCAAAGGGTTGATGATGGTGCGTCTAGTTTGCCTCCTCCCCCGCCCCTCGGAACCCGTCTTCGGTGTGAGGACACTCATGATTCCTCAAGGTTTAATTATTATATGTCCCAAAACTATTTTTATTTCCATACTGATAGATCCATAATTGCGGAGAGACAGTTTCACATTGGTTCTTTTGGGCTTGCTTGAAAAATTTGGGATGAGAAAATGGCAACAATTTTGTGATGAGCCGACGGAGGAGGAAACAGTTTGGTGGTGAAAGAGTTTTATTCAAATATGAACAAACTCCCCATGGATCGAGGGTACTCCTACGTGAGGGGAAAAACAATAAAATTCAGAAGTGAGGATGTTAATAAATTTTACGGGCTTCCTAGAGTGAAAAGGGAGGAATGTGAGTATTTTCAAGCAGTAAATGGGGAGTGGCGTGTATATTTTGCTTGATGTGACGAGGACGTTGGAGGGTAACCATCTCCGATGGACCCACAACTCGGATGGTTCGCCCAAGAGTGTGATTGAGACGCAGTTTAATCTCGTGGCAAAGGGGGTTCATAAATTTGTGTGTTCGAGGATACTTCCTACAAAGCAGCATTTGAAAGTTTCGTGGAACCATGCATTATTGATTCACTTGATTATCAACGGAGGACAGATTTCATTGGGGGACATCATTTCAGATAATATGCAAGCTGTGGGAGAGAATAAACGGAATGGATTTCCGTATCCATCATTGATTACCAAGTTAGTGAGAGCTGCGGGGGTGCAGTGGAGTTTTGGGGGTGATAAGGTGAAGATAATTAGGCCCATATCACGAGACTCCCTTGAAAGCAATAAGAGGGAGGTAAGAGGAATGAACGCTAGAATTGTTGAAGAAGCGAGTTGGAGGAGGAAGGCTGAATATGTTGAAGAGGAGGGCGGCGGCGATGATGATGATTATATGGAGGAGGCTGCGGATGTTGATTCTGGGGCTGCGAGTCTTGGTGATAGAGATGTAGATCGTTTGATAGCTCTTATGGATATGCAGTTTGCCATTACTATGGATCGGCAGGATCAGCTTCACGATTATATGGTGCGCATGGCACCACAGTATGATGACGGGAGATGGCAGAGGTGGCCATTCCCAATGAAAGCAAAGGCCTCCAAAGAAGGTCCTTGGGACTACCATTTCAGCCGCCTCGGTAGCTCCGAGAGGTATCCCTACCCCTATCTTTCTTATGTTATACTGTTGTGATGCATAGGGGACTATGCAAGATTTAGGGAGGGGGTGGGGTGTATGTTGGTTGTTGTATATGTTGTTTTCGTTTTTGAAAAAAAAAAAAAAAAAAAAAAAAAAAAAAAAAAAAAAAGAAAGAGAGGCTAAGTGAAAACCCGAGAGGGCACTTAGGCAAAAGGAGAGGTGTGTTAAAAAAAAAAAAAAAAATGAAAAAAAAAAAAAAAAAAAAAAATGAAAAAAATGAAAAAACAAATGAGAGTCTAGGTGAAAACCGGAAACGGCATCTAGGAAAAAAAGGTGAGTGAGTGAAATACTTTTTATTCTTTATATCACCGGAGTTGGAGCATAAGGGAGGATTGGAGCGTAGGGTAGGATTGATCACTATTGGCGTAGGAGGTTTGGTTTAGAGGCGTTAGGTTAGAAAATCCTCGTTCTTTTCTGGAGATATAAGGGGGAATAGGTGTTTTGTTACGAGGTAAAGTTTTGTGATTAATTATAAATCATACCGAAAACTTTAGTTTATGAGGGAGATTGTAGTGTGAGATAAGCGTGGGGGAAAATTAGGACATCTTTAGTTCCCCTTGGCTTTTTGATGTGTGGGCCTTAGCTTGGATATCCCGTTTTTGCATATTTGGAGTTGGGGTCGAGCTAAGGCCATTGATACCCTTGTATTGTTTTGGAGTGATAAGGAGCGGAGTCTCATTCTCCGATTACGTTGATTGACTTGTTTGAGTTGGTTGATTTTTGATTGGTGGTTTAGAGGAGATTAGGGGTCAATTTCTCCCATGCTACGCTGATTAGACCGGTGCTTAGAGTGGGGTTAGGATATTACTCAGGGACGAGTAATGGTCTAAGCGTGGGGAATTTTGATGTGGTGGATTTTGTATACATTATTTCCCTCTTTTTCTTATGTATTTTCATTCATTTTGATGTACTTTGGCTAGTTTTTGATGTAATTGGGGCTTTATTTTCCATTTGAGCTTTTATTGTAATCCGGGGGTAAAATAGTTGTGTTTAGTAGTTATTTTTCCGGATGTAATTTTGGTGTTTCAAAGTTATGCCCCGAGTATAAAATTTAGTAAAGTCAAAGTCAGCGAAGCGGAAGATAGTGACCAAATTGCAAGAGGATGAAATTGCAGTGACCGAAATTGAAAGAAAAGAAAGTGGAATTGATGTGCACGTGTGAGTGTGCTGAATGGAAGGAGTATGTGTTTTATTTGGAAACTAAAATATTGTTCCAAGTTAGTCACACAAGGGAACCAAGGAATTGACAAGAGCATTTACTAAGGAACTTCACGTGGACCGAAGACCAAAAACGTTGACCGAGGCAAAAATTGGCATGGACTGGCGTGGAAGAAGGAGTAATAGTATTATTATTTTTATTTTTATTAAATATATTTCTTTTCCTTTTTCTTTATGGTTTCCCATTAGGTTTTTATTATTAGTTGGAACAAGTATAAATATTTGTTTCAACTACAGTTTTAGTTTTTAGACTTTTTATTATTATTCCTTAGAGTTTTTAGCAACTTTATGGAGAACTAAACTCTTTGCTTCGGATTTGGATCCCGAACCGTTTGTTTAATTCATTGAGGTATTGATTTCTTTATTTCTGAATCCCTATTCATAGTTTTACTTGTTTTAAATTGATTATTTGCTAGTTTAATCTTAAGTCTGTGTCAGATTAGGGTTTTTCACAAGTAGCATCTTTGAAGATTTATGCACGTGTCGTGGTAAATTAAAAAGGGGGTAAAACTAGATTTTGATCTATTTGCAAAAGAATAGTGAAATTCTTGATCTTAATTTCTTAAAGCTTTATCAATCAATATTGTGAATCTAGGCTGTGTCGATTAGGTTTAGGTATTGATTAGGGAATAGGTGAGTGTGTCACCGCTATAACCATTAATAAGAAAGAAATAGGGGTTGAAATATATTCGGATCAAGTGAATAGGGAGAAAGGGAGAGAAATTGTGCCAATGATATTGAATTGATAAACGGGGACGGAGACAAATCTGAAGTGTTTCCCGTTAATTGTTTACAACTTAGTTTTCTTAATTTCTGTTTTAGGAATTTAATTAAAATCAAACAAAACCCCCAATCTTGTCAAGTGACAATTGTGCAATCAAATAACCGTTCTTCAGTGGATCGACCCTGGACTTGTCCTAGCTACAGTTTTTGTAGCCGAGTATAGTCTTGGAAATTAATTAATTTGTAGGCGTGCGACTTTAGACCTATCAACACTCGAAATTGAACAAAGGGATGTCTTCTCCTCACAAAACCGTCCACCTCCCTCTAAGATTGCGTTCAAAAATGAGGACTGTCCGCCTTTATAAAAGACTGTTCACTGGCTTTAAACAGTCGTGCGACACAACGATCCCCGTAGCCAAATTTTCAAAAAAATGCCCCTGTAATTTGATGATTTGCAATTTTGACCCCTTATGGCATACTCTGTAGACTCTCTCGCTGGTAAAATGATCAACTGAGTCTCACCATACCCCGAAGACTGGCCCTCATGCCAAACCGAAAAAAAATAAAGAGAAAGAACAAAAAAGCCCGTATCTGTGATAGTCTCCCAAGCAGAGCTCAGCAAGACCAACGGCCCCAAAAATCCCAAAAAGAAGCCAACTCCCCAGAAAGCAGAGTCCCTTGTTTACCAAGCAAAAATTTCAAAGATCAGTAGCCTCAAGGCACAAACAAAAGCAGAGTCCCCGTCTTACCAAGAGAAGTCCAGGACACAAAAAGCAACAATCAATAAAGACCGTCCAGCAGCAAAACCGGTAAAAGAACAACAACAGAGCAGAAAAGAAGTAGCGTGAGACCCCTGGCAGCTACACCTATCCCTAAAAGAGCAGAAAAGAAGTAGCGTGAGACCCCTGGCAGCTACACCTATCCCCAACAGAGCAGAAAAGAAGTAGCATGAGACCCCTAGCAGCTACACCTATCCCCAGCAAAGCAGAAGAAGAAGTGGTATAAGACCCTCCGGCATCCACGAAGAGAAGCAGCAGTAGTGTGAGACCCTCCGGTAACTACCCTGCACCAACAAAGTGGTATGAGACCCTCCGACATCCACGAAGAGAAGCAGCAGTAGTGTGAGACCCTCCGGTAACTATCCTACACCAGCAAAGTGGTATGAGACTCTCCGGCATCCACAAAGAGAAGCAGCAGTAGTGTGAGACCCTCCAACAACTACCCTTCACCAGCAAAGTGGTATGAGACCCTCCGGCATCCACAAAGACCAGTTGTAGCATGAGACCCTCCGGCAGCTACAACTCATCAACAGCGATAGCATGAGACCCTCCGTCAGCTACTCGCAAATACCAGTTGCAGCATGAGACCCTCCGGCAGCTACAACCTGGCACAAAAGGCAGCTACAAGCCAACCGCAGTAGTACCGACCCCTCAAGAAGTCACAGGTAAGCACAGCAAAGGTATGAAGCCACATCTCTACCCCTTTCTTGCTTGTAGTTAGTTTTGGTAATTTCGAACTACGATTTGGCTTGATTCCCTTTTAAGGGATACGTAGGAATCCTTTCTCAGAAAGGTCCAGCCATCAGATTCCCCAATTCACCTTCTAGCCCGTTGCCTTATCCCTTGGTGCTCCTTGGGATTGGGTCTTATTTTATCGACAACCCCACTTTTTCCAAAAGTGACGTTGCCGAGGGGCTCTATAAGTGCGTCAATCCAATTCGCAACCTTTTTAGATGCATTTTAATGTAATAAAATTGCATTAAGGGACGTTTTGGTAAATTCTCGGCCTATCCCGAGACTTCCGGAAACATTTCATAAGTTTCCCGCGAAGGAAGTACCTTTTGGTACCTTACTCATTCCAAGGGACCTGTTGGGAATAAACCTTTTTGGACTTTTTAGGTATTTAGGCCTGAATGTTTCAGAAACTGGTTTTGGCGCCAAAAACGGTTGAGGCCACCTTGTGTCACGCGACAAGTCGAGGCATGGAAAGTGGTTGCGTACAGTCGTGCGACACAAGGTGACCACTAACTGCAGCCTATAAATAAGACCCTCCCCCTCTCAGAAATGGATCCCAACTTCAGCCTACAGTTACTCTGCAGGAATTACGTCGTAACAAAAGCCCCCAAACACAATTCCCTCTCTCTCCTACCTTCAACCTACCCCAATTCCTTCCAATCCAAACCCATTTCCCAAACCAAACCACTTGGATCCTTTACACCAATTCTCTCAAGCCCCCAAGACCAGAAGCAGCAAATTGAAGAGCTTTGTATCTAACTTGATACAGAACTCGTGGAAGCAACAAGGGTAACAAATCTCAAACTCCCTCTCCTCTCTTCCTTCTACTCAATTCTTCATAATTCTATTATCTACTTCTGTTAGGATTCAGTAATCAGACTCTATCTGTCTAGATTACTGAATCCCAATCGCAATCTCTCTGTTTAACTTGTTTAATCTGTGTAATTGAGCTATTATTGTTGAATACTTGCTTAAATTTGGGGTTTAAACCCCAAGGGGGTGTGGATCTGCCCATATCCACACTCCCGAGATCAATTTGTTGTTATTTCTGTATTTCGTAGCTAATCTGTTCAATTAATTAGATCTGTGTTAGTTGTTATTGATTCTGGTGTTCATCATGTAAGTTTCTGCAGATGGCCTCTGTATGTCACGCGACACACTGTTCATAAGTGATCCTGTGTCACGCGACATATGTGGTCACCTGTGCCATGTGTCATGCGACATATCGTGCCTGTCTGCAGAAACCTTTTCCCTTTGTAATCTTTTTTAGATTGTTGTAGCAGGGATGTGGCCTCCCTAAATAATGGGCTCACAAGCTATAAATCTCAATTCATATTAAATAAAATGCATGTTTACCACACTTGTTCATTATCAACATTTGCACACACTTTTGGATTTGCTTGGATGTTTAATTGAAAGACTCGTCTACGGACGAGGCGTGTAGGGTGAAATCTCGATTCTTCCCAACACGTAACTTGACCCCCGAACCCATTTTCTCATTTCAAAAGGTTTTCAATGTTTCCTCTAAAAACGGCGTGGCGACTCCTTTATTTTCACTCCAATTTCGGGCGAGCGCACATTCAGAAGGACAACCTTTTCCAACCAAATAGAAATAATTAAAAGACACTGTTTTAAGTAAACTTAAACAATTAATGGAATCACGATTGCATGGTCCCATTTCTGGAATCTCTAATCGCGACCTTCATGGTCTGATCTCCGATCTTCGATCTCGACCTTTCACGATCAAATCTCTAATCGCGACCTTCACGGCCCGATCTCCGATCTTCGATCTCGACCTTTCACAGTCAAATCTCTAATCGCGACCTTCACGGTCCGATCCCCGATCTTCGATCTCGACCTTTCACGGTCAAATATCTAATCGCGACCTTCACGATCCGATCTCCGATCTAAACCTTTCACGGTCAAATCTCCAATCGCGACCTTCACGGTCCGATCTCCGATCTTCGATCTCGACCTTTCACGGTCAAATATCTAATCGCGACCTTCACGGTCCGATCTCTGATCCTCTATCGAGACCTTCACGGTCTAATCTCCAATCTTTAATCTCGACCTTTCACGGTTAAATCTCCAATCACGACCTTCACGGTCCAACCTCCGATATCGACCTTTCATGGTCAAATATGCAATCCCGACCTCTTGGTCAAATCTTTAATCTCGACCTTTCACGGTCAAATCTCCAATCAAGACCCTCACGGTCCAATTTTCAATCTTGACCTTTCAAAGTCTAATCTTTTCCGATCAATTAGGATTAGGAGAAAATGTGTTTTACGTAAAACTTAAGCAGTACATGCATGTTACTTGAGCCTTCCGTTTAAATACCTACCTCCGAGTCTAAACCTCACCTACCTCTAAGTCTAAACCTTATTTACCTCCGAGTCTAAACCTTGCCTACCCCAAGTCTAAACCTTTCCTGTCTCTTGTCCGCAGCGAGAAAGAAATGGGTGAGAATACCGGGTCAGAGGCTTTTCGGTGCGGAAACCTCAGGTTCAGACAGTTCAGCAGAATCATCAGTTTTGTCTACTCAAGGGTTTAGAATGGCAGATATGACAGAAAATAGTGATGGTATGGGTAATCCGATGACTAAAAAGTAAGAGTTAGTCCTAGCTTTGGAAATGCCCATAAGGTTCACGAGGAGCAGCAAGCCATGCTCATCGGTGCTCTCCGCCGTCATGGGGTTTAGGTAACAATTGAGGCAAATGGTTCTCTAGTCATGGTCGAAGATGAAACTCTAGAAATAGTGATTTCAGTCCCTCCATCCTATAACCAATACCTTCTATCATATAACCAATACCCTCCATCCTATAACCAATACCCTCCTCCTTTGACATATGATCCTCCACCAAGGACTACTGCCCTCCATTTCCCCCCAATGTCTCAGGACATCAGGGCTCCATCTCCCTCAGCTCCTCAGAATGGATTGGGCTTCATCACACCTGTTTCTCAGTTTTAGCAGTACCTGCCAGTTTATGCTCCAGCTTCACATAATAAGTTTGAGCCATGTGGCTATGTTCTGAGACCCCTATACCCACTTGAATATGATCATGAGTTTCTAAAAGAAAACTCGGATGCCTCAAGTTTTCCGTTGCCGCCTGCCGGATTTAGTGAATTCGCCCGTCAGTTTCGCAAGTCTACTGATGTGGTTCCCTCTACTGATAAAAGTCTTGTTGCGAGTTCCAGTAAATCGAGTGTTCCCGTTGACGCCCATGTGGCAATATTGATAGAGAAAGTGAAACGAATGCAAGAAAAGCTTGATCTCATGATGAGTACCAGTACTCCCTGTAAGTACCCAAATCTGGCTCATGCCTTCCGGTTAAGTTTCTCGGCAATTCCCCGGACTTTCCTAAAGTTCAGGGGCAATTTTGGAACTTTCCTAAACCTTCCAAGGGGTGAAGGACTTGCTAGGAATTAAAATTCCACGTAGTCCCTCGCTGGAAAAGAGCTTCTAGAATGCCACCTTGCATGGTTCTAGAAATAAGCTGAGTCACTAAAGGATAAGACCGCACGGCTTCATTAGCCAAAGGTTACAGCCGCACGGCCTCATTAGCCAACCCCAGACTGCCTATAAATAGAGGCCTCCTCTATTCATTTTAGAAAAAGGATTGGAAGCACTGTTACTTTGCCAAAATATAGCCACGAATTTCTAGAGAACAAAAGCCTCCCAAAATCACCTCCCTCCTCTCCAAAATCCTTCCAAAGTTGCTCCTTCCTTAGGAAACTTTCAAGGAGATAGAGGAACACCACCATTGGTAACCTCTCCTCCTCTTCTCATTAAAATATACTTGTCATACTTGCTATATTGATCTTTGCCATTTATATTGCCATATACTTGCTTTATATTTGATTTATTGCCATAAAAATCATGTCTTTATTCATGTAGATCATAATACCCCCATTCCCCTATCACATAGGATTCATGGAGGATCCATCCCAAGGACGAACAATAAGACCTCAAATGGCTTGTTCTAGGGTGGATCTCTCACATGATGATGTGAAAATGTCATCTTTTTCATATAAAAATGTCATCTTTTTCCATTAAAAATGTCATCTTTTTTCATGAATGTCATTCCCCTTCCCATAGACCTTGCTTCCAAGGATTATCCACCTAAATGGTTCTTAAATGACATAGGAAAGCCATAAAGGTACTCCCTTTACATTCCTAGTCTTAGCTTGCATCATGTTCATTACATATGTTAGCATAAAAATGTCATCTTTACTTTAAAATGCATTCCCCATGTCCCTCATGGTTGGATCATTCTCCAAGGATTGCCTAGTAACCTTCTTAAGGCACAAAAAGGCATATGATGAGTATAAAGATCCAATCTTTATACCCCTCCCTTAGTCCCCTTTGGTACTTGAAGCATCTCTTGGAGCGTAATGGTGTAAAGGTCCTATCTTTACATCATTTCCTCCACATAAAGATGCCATAGCCGGATATTCCTTTAGAAAAGGATGAACTTGAGCCCCTACATCTCCGACCATCACTTGAGACGAGCATAAATGTCCCGACCAAGCTCAAATCGTCTCAAGATGTAGGATTGATGGGCAAAGGTCCTTCCTTTCTAAAGAGTCTCATCCTTGGACTATAAAAAAAGGTGTCCCTATTTTGATCACATGTGACCCAAGGTCTCATAATGATGATCATAAGTCCAAGATGAGAACGGGATCAAAGTCCCTAACACATCAAAATCCAAGGAATCCCGAGCAATAACCAACTCATGGTTTATACGTCCGAAAGACCACTTGGCACATTCCCTCCTTTATCAAAACACATCCCACACACGAAAGCACAAAGGCAAGCATGAAAGTCGGAACTTGGAAGACTTGCTTCGGCAAGGCTCCTTGGGTGAACGACGATCCGTTCTTCCCAAGGGGTAACTTAACCTCCAGACCCAAATCCTTTTTTTCAAAGTTTTGAGGAAATCAAAATGGCGTGGCGACTCCGTTTTTCAATTTAAACCGGATGTCTTCAAACCGATGTGAGGCGGTGACCCCTTACACGAGAAAGCGGTTCCAACGTAAAAATAAAAAAAAAACAAGGAAAGCCGCAATCTTGGGCACCACATTCACAGTTTGGCGACTCCGCTGGGGAAAGGAAAACAAAAAATCTTTCATTTTTAAAACAAAAAAATGATACTTGGTATATAGGTGGAAATCATTAAACTTCCCGTTATCGCCTCCTAACACGAGTCTGGGATAAACCATGGTCTAACAATGCCACGTACCGGTATGCTTGCCTTCTTTTCCTTGCATTGCATTGCATTGCATGCATTGTTGGTTCTTAGGATTGTGCATATTCTGGATACTGAACAGGAAGCTTGCTGGAGCTAAAAAAAGGTGCCAAAAAGGCCGGGGAAACAACCTGCAAATGAAAGAAAATGGAACCTGGAAAATTGATTGATGCAGCCGTACGGCTTGATCCTCCATGGATCCTAGCCAGGCGGCTTCATTGGAAATTCCACCAGGACAAAACCTGAGGTTAATCTGGCAGCCTTGGCAGCTTGGGGCTATTCAGTTCCAAGACTGACCGGGCTCCCAGAAAATTTATGTGCTTACTTGCTACATTTCCCCTGTCCCGAAAAATCATTCCTTTAAAACACATTTTTTAAAATTTCTGTTTTAACTCAAAAAGGAACGTTTTTAGGAGGCCGCACACTATGCACACCTTAAATATCCTGTACACTTTGCACGCACATCCCTTTAACCCGGGATGGTGGTTCAGTTGCAGTCACGGACAGCCTTATGATGCTCCCGGGCGCGCACGAAATCATCCCAAACTCCCCATGGCAGCCAGTGTCGACCAATGCACAGTCCGTGTCACACATTTTAAAACCGTGACTTTTGGTTGGTTTTTGGTCTAGTCCGTGTCATATAGCCCAGTTGCATACCCCCGTAAAGGTCAAACCTTAGCCCATGTCGAGAGTTGAGATCCTTCGCGCAAGTGAAACTCTGCCGAAATTCCGCCAAGGAAAATTGGCAGAATCTTGACCCCGACATTGACTTTGACTTTGACCCGCACGGGATACATAAAGGTCAAACCTTAGCCCATGTCGAGAGTCGAGACCCTTCGCGCAAGCGAAACTCTGCCGAAATTTCACCAAGGAAAATTGGCAGAATCTTGACTCCGGCATTGACTTTGACCCGCATGGGATACGTAAGAGTCAAGCCCGAGTTCGTGCCAAAAATCAAAAGATCTTTCGCGCAAGTGGAGCTCTGCCAAAATCACGACAAGGAAAAATTAGCAAGATCTTGACCCGGCATTGACTTTGGCTTTGACTCACGCAACGTATGCAACAAAGTTCAATGTGACACTGTGTCATCCGGCTTTTACCGTCCGACCCATGCCTATTATCTTCTTGGACAATGCCAAAAAGTCAAAACGTCAATCGTGCAAGTGAAACTCTGCCGAAATTCCGTTAAGGCTGAAAGACGAGACTTTCCCGCCATTGCCTTGACTATAATCTGCATCGCTCGTGCGTTAAAAGTTCCTATGACCCGCTAGACCCATTAGGAGCATTCTTCTCTCTCGGTCGGTGGGATCCGCGTGCCCTATAGGACCCTCGCTCCGGGTTGTCCACCCTGGGAGGTCGAAATACAGGTGGAAAACGAGGGGCTGGAAAACGAGGGGCTTATAGACGTAGTGACGGAACCCACTGATCCAGGATCTAGAGTAGTTGCGAAAAAGAAGGGCAACCCCTTTTCCAACCAACTAGAAATAATTAAAAGACACAGTTTTAAGTAAACTTGAACAATTAATGGAATCACAATTGCATGGTCCCATTTCTGGCATCTCCAATCGCTACCCTCACGGTCCGATCTCCGCTCTTTGATTCCTACCTCCCACGATCGAATTTCCAATCGAGACCCTCCCGGTCTGATCTTCGATCTCCAATCGAGACCTTTCATGGTCCAACCTTCGATATCAATCTTTCGTGGTCAAATAGGCAATCCCGACCTTTCATGGTCAAGTCTCTAATCAAGACCCTCACGGTCAAATTTTCAATCTTGACCTTTCAAGGTCTAATCCTTTCCGATCATTTAGGAATAGGAGAAAATGTGTTTTAAGCAAAATCTAAGCAATGAGTGCATGTTACTTGAGCCTTCAGCCTAAACACTTACCTGCGAGCCTGAACCTCACATACCTCCGAGTCTAAACCTTGCTTACCTCCGAGTCTAAACCTTGCCTACCCCCAAGTCTAAACCTTACCTATCTCTTTTCCACAGCGAGAAAGAAGTGGGTGAGAATATCGGGTCAGCGGCTTTTTGGTGCAAAAACCTCAGGTTCAGACAGTCCAGCAGAATCATCAGTTTAGAATGGCAGATGTGACAGAAAGCAGTGGGGGTACGAGTAAATTAATGACCAGAGAGGAAGAGTTAGTCCTAGCTTTGGAAAATGCCCATAAGGTCCACGAGGAGTAGCAAGCCATGCTCATCGGTGCTTTCCGCCATCATGGAGTTCAGGTAACAGTTGAGGCAAATGGTTCTCTGGTCATGGTAGAAGATGAGACTCAAGAAACAGCGATTTCAGTCCCTCCATCCTATAACCAATACCCTCCATCCTATAGCCAATACCCTCCTCCTTCAACATATGATCCCCCACCAAGGACTATTGCCCTCCAGTTCCTCCCAGTGTCTCAGACCATCAGGGCTCCGTCGCCCTCAGCTTCTCAGAATGGATCGGGGTTCATTACACATGTTTCTCAGTTTCAGCAGTACCTGCCAGTTTATGCTCCAGCTTCACATAATCAGTTTGAGCCGTGTGGCTATGTTCTGAAGCCTCTATACCCGTCTGAATGCAATCATGAGTGGCTAAAAGAAAATTCGAAGGCCTCAAGTTTTCAGTTGTCACCTACCGGACTTAGTGAATTTACCCATCAGTTTCACCAGTCTGCGGTTGTGGTTCCCTCTACTGATAAGAGTCTTCTTGCGAGTTCCAGTAACTCGAGTGTTCCCGTTGACCCTCATGTGGCAATATTGATGGAGCAAGTGAAACAAATGCAAGAAAACCTTGATCTCATGATAAGTACCAGTACTCCCTCGACCCAAGATGTCGAACCAGGCAAAGAAATGATTCTACCGTGCAAAACCCAATGCCACCAAAGACTAAGCAAAGAATCGCACCCAACTCAGCACCAGTTCCTCACAAAGGAAAGAATGTCATAGCCTCCCTCAGCCAAGTCCAACAATGGAACCAACTGAACAATGGAAATCCGAGTCTTGGGAACAACAGTGCCACCCGAAAACTCCTCTCCCTTCATTATGACTTTGTAGAGATGCCTTTAAGCAAGATGCTGGAAGAACTTGTGAAAGAAAAGCTGATAAAGCCACTGGATAATTGGAAGCCCAAGAACCCCAACATTCGATTGGATGAATCTAAGTATTGTCTTTTCCACCAGTACCACGGGCACGACACTGATGATTGCCATTATCTGAGGCATGAGATCCAGAAGTTGATAGAAGATGGGAAGCTTGAGAGCCTCCATGGGCCAAAAACAACAAGCCATGTTCTTAGTGGTAAGAGATCCAATCAAGAAGTGCTAGGTCAGAAATGTCATTTTGATGATTTCGGGATGCCCATGAGCAAAGTTTTTGACGATTTGGTTAGACAAGGCCTTCACAAACCTCTAGAGAATTATCAGCCGAGAAACCCACGTAACCTTGACAGGACCAAGTTCTGTGAATACCACAATCATCATGGTCACACGATAGACAAGTGCCTGAATCTGAAGAAAGAAATCCAAGGGTTGATCTATGAAGGAAAGCTCAAGTTCCCTGGCAGTCCAACCAGCGAAGAGTAGCTAGGCTAGGGGTTACCTATCCTTAAGCAAGACTAAGAAATAAAATAGTCTCTCAGTCAACCTTCGTAGGTTCTAGTACTTTTCTTTTTCAATCAAGTCCTCCTCGGACATTTGTAGTTTATCTTAAATCTTCTATAAAAGAGTCTTTTTCTTTTCTTGCTAGACTTAAGACATTATTTGCACATCTACATTACATTTAATGAAATGGTTTCATTTTATATGATCACTTCCATTGCTCAACAAATAATCTCTCGAAATAATTAACGTTCTGATTAATCGTTGCGAGAAAGTCAATTAATGCCTTCCCCATACACTTTCCTTACCTCACAAAAGCCTTCATCAATCCATACACTTTCCAAATCATGTCCTCACCATCACCTTGACCAAGTCAACGACAGCGGCAACATCAAGAAACAACAAAAGGGCACTCAGCTTCGAAATATTGACCACATGTCGACAACAACCTAGGAGTTTTCCTTCGACCCCTAGGGCATCAAGAAAGTTCAAGCAGGGGCTCGCCTTGGCCCTCATGTGCTTAAAAAAAATAATAAATAATAATAATAATAAAAAGAAATATAGTGCAAAAAGAGTAATACCCAGCTAGGCTAAAAACCTTGTAAAGGGTTGTCTAGGCAAAAAATAGGGTTGCACGTAAAAATATATATATATATATAGTGCAAAAAGAGTAATACCCAGCTAGGCTGAAAACCCTGAAAGGGACGGTCTAGGCAAAAAACAGGGTTGCATATATAAAAAAAAGAAAAAAAATGAGGCCAGAACCCAGCACCGCCAATCAAAAGCTTGACGGATGGGCAAAATCAAAGCTCGAATAACAGATGCGGTCGATAACAATGAAGCGGTCAAAGCAAAGCCTTTAGGCTTATGCCAATTATTTCTCCCCCAGTAAAAGACGAAAATCAGGAAGTGATTGAAGCAGCCGTCCAAGAATGACTTGGTCAAGGAATCATCCCGAGGTCCATGCCTCGTCATCCAACCTTCTCATCCGAGCCTTTCCACCAAAGGAACCACAAATGTTCAAATCCCAATTCCTAAAATCAAACACAGTTCAGCCGAGGACGAACTACGGCGACCTGAGCTCCTCACAATGAGGGGAATGTAGGCAACCAGAAATGGTCCGGTCATAAGCATATTCAAATTCCAGAAAAAATCTGGTCCCATCGAATGACCTTTCCCATAAACACATTCAAATTCCCGAAAATTCGATCTCATCAGTGACCTCTCCCATAGACATATTCAAATCCCAGAAAACCCGGTCTCATCAATGACCTCCTTATACACAAACTTTTCTTTCACACCCAGCCAACCTTGATTCGCGACACTGGTTGACTTTCTCCTCATGATTAATCAAAATGTTTGTTCATATCGAGATTAGTGGTTGAATAACCCGAACATTAATAAAGGGTTTCAAGCAATCTTGTGATCATTGTAAATAAAACAAGTTTTCAGATGTCTTGACAAGTCTTCTTTTTCTACATCTTAGGAAAAATAGTGCTAAACACTGATTTTCTGTCAGCAGGGGCTTCCATACACTTTTACCAACCTTTCTACGCTTATACTTGTATGTGTTAGTGCCCTAGGCCTATAGAGATAGACTTATTTGTAATGTCATTATTCATTTATATATGAGATTGTTATTTTGATTATTATATATGTTTGCATGTTTATTGTAATAATCGTGTCCCTAGTACTTATGAAGCACTAGTATGAAGTTTAATGGATAATCATGTGATGATTATATGCATAGGGATGCACATTAAATTCATGGGTACTTGTTGGAGAACAAGGTACTGGACTTGACCCATTATGAGATTTATGTCGTGGTCGAATGTCATAATTAAATCTCATATAGTTATATCATTGATATCCTTTGACCTGAGATTATCATAGTCTTCCACTCGATGAATATTGTGTTTGATATAGTTTAACGTTATCTTTAACCGGATAACAATAAGGGCTATTATTGGCATGATATGATTCTTGTTGGGAAGAATGATAAGTCAAGATTGAATTTTGTCCCTCGTAAAGAGAGATGTTTGCTAGGCCACTCGTAAGTAAGATTGATGATGTACATGGCCATGTTCGAATGAATTAATTTGATTAATATCATTCGATTGATCAATTTAGTTAGTAACGAGAAATCATTGAACAATATGAGTTGATGTGGACCATGACTCATGTTCAATATAACATCGTGTGACAATGGGATTGTGATATGTTCTATATAGGAAATCGAACTTAATATTATATTATTTGGGTAGGCATGATGGCTTGCTAGAGTCCGCTCATGTCTTATGAGGATCGATGTGATCGAACTCATTGCCAACATAATATAGTCCTATGGGGTCACACGCATCGAACAAATTGTCAAAAATGAAGAATATGGAGTTTTTGTACACAGGGGACGACTCGTCCCCAGGCCAGAACAAAATATTCCCTTGGCCTGGGACGAGTGTATCAGAGGTTTTGTCCTGAGGGACGACTCGTCCCATAGGGGATGACTCGTGCCCATAGGGATGACTCGTGCCCTGAATATGTACCAAATATTCCCCGTAAAGGGGACGAGTGTATCTGGGCATTGCGAAGAGGGGACGACTCGTGCCCTTGGGGACGAGTTGTCCCGTCGGCGCTGGCAGGTACGTAAATGACTTAAAATTAGGGTTTTCTAATTGGGAAAATATTTATAACGTATAAATACAAACCCTTGGTTGCCCTAGCAGTCACACTCATGTTTTTGGGTTTAGAGAAACACAAAAGGAGAGATTTTCAATTGTGAATTGAGAGATCAAAACACCAATTCCATATTTCTTCATTGATTGAAAGGAGTTTCAATCAAAGGATCTAGCAATCCACCTAGAACTGTTCTAGGGTTCGTTCAACGCGTGGATACACATAGAGGATCTTCGCCAATCAAGATCTAACGTTCGTGATTCAAGGATTGTTCATCGAGGATTCACAAGATCATCAATCTGGAGTTGGAACGCGTTTATCAAAGACAAAGGCACACAAGGTTGGTTATTCTATTTCATCTTTCTTAATTAATCATCTAGAACGGATCCTTGGCTCTGGGTTTTTGAGTTAATTTCTTTCTTCCGCTGCGCATGGACCCTAGAAATCCAACAGTGGTATCAGAGCCCCGTTCATGATGTTTATTTTAGATAATCATGATAATTATATAATGTGATTATGTTAATTTTCATGATGAATATGATTTAGAATATGAATTATATGGGATTTGCTTATGGAAGTAATTGTATATTTTGATATGCCATGATTATGAATTGAATTATATGATTAATGTGATTAATCTAGAATATGGGATAAGGATTACTCTTGAAGTATTACTTAGTATATAGGCTGGAAACCAAGACCTTCCCCATAGGCACTTCTTGGAAGTGTGGGATAACTTTGGATTACAATGCCAAGTACTAGTAATTACACATCAAATGTGATTTGTGATGCATCATCCCATGTTCATAATTATGCTCATATAATTTTCATGAATCAACCTTGCCATGTTAATTGATAAACATGAAAATTGAACCTTCATTGAAATTTGAGTTTGTTTATGCCACCCATTTTAAACACTTGTGAGTACATGGATATTTTTATGTAGGCTATACGCCATAGCGAGGTACATTAATTCTATCTTTGTATGATCAAGATGAGAAAACGGTGATTGCTATATGTTTAAAATGGTTGAACTCAATTAGGCTATCAAAATAGTTTTGGGCCTAAGGCATAAGATGAGATTGAAACATGTGACATATGATGTCTATAATCTCATAAAGGATCTAAGAGTCATATGTAGATATGATTGATAAATGTTATCTACCTTTTTAGTTTAATTTTGAGAAGTCGTGCCATAGCCGACTTGAAATTAAATTAAAGTTGGGTCTTAGCCTATTAAATTATATTATGCATGATTGTATAAGAAGGTTATATAAATTAGTGGGAGTATTTATGAAATACGTTATTTAAATCTCTTAAATGAAATAGGTACTTATATGTGTTCATATTTGTTGCATATCTTTGTAGATCAATGGCTGTAAACACTAATCAAACTCATCCTTTGCGATCAGTCCTTGAGAAGGACAAGTTAGAAGAGAATGGCAACAACTATGTGGATTGGATCCGCAGTTTGAGAATTGCTCTCAAACAAGAAAGGAAGTTGTACATTCTCGATGGACCCATTCCACCCGAGCCTGCTGCTAATGCAACTCGAGCTGAAAAGGATCAACACAAGAAACATATGGATGATTCTATTGATGTTGGTTGCTTGATGCTCGCTACCATGTGTAAGGCCCTTCAAAAGGACCTTGAACACATGGATGCTTATGATTTGGGAAATCATTTGAAGGAAATGTTCCAGTTGCAGGCACGTCAGGAAAGGTTTGACACCATGAAGGCTCTTCATTCATGCAAGATGATTGAAGGACAACCTGGTGGGCCTCATGTGTTGAAAATGAAGGGTCACCTCGAACATCTTGAGAGGCTTGGATACCCTATCCAGTTGGAACTGGCTACGGATTTGATATTGCATTCACTCCCAGAAAGTTATAATTAGTTTGTTATGAATTATAACATGAATGGGATGAATAAATCTCTGTCTGAATTGCATGGGATGTTTAAGAATGCAGAGAACAATGTCGCCAAGAAAATCAATCAAGTGTTGATGGTGAATAAAGGAAAGGGGTTCAAGAAAACCAAGGTTAAAGCAAAAGTTGCTAAACCGGAGGCAAAGGTTGCCGTTGTTGAGAAGGCTCAACCCAAATCCCAAAAGGATGCGGTGTGCTACCATTGCAAGGAAACTGGGCATTGGAGGCGTAACTGCAAGGTTTATCAGGAACGTTGAAGAAGAAGGGCAATGAGATTACCATGACTTCAGATATCTATGTGATAGATATTTTACTTTCTACTTCTAGTTCTTGGGTATTAGATACCGGATGTGGATTTCACATTTGTTTAAATGTGCAGGGACTAAAGAATAGAAGGTCGCTCAAAGAAGGTGAAGTAGACCTACGTGTTGGAAATGGAGCAAGAGTTGTTGCATTAGCCGTAGGGACTTATGAAGTCGCTTTACCTAGCGGACTAATATTAGTTTTAAATAATTGCTATTATGTTCCGGATTTGAGCAGAAACATTATTTCAATTTCTTGTTTAGACAATGAAGGTTATAGTTTTCTTATTAAGAATAAGAAATTTTCTATTTATTTGAATGATATGCTTTACTGTATTGCTCATTCTTTTAATGGCCTTTATGTCTTAGATGTTGAAAATAATGTTGAAAATGTCTATCATGTAAATAAGAAATCTAAACCAAATAATGTGAACAACACATTTAAATGGCATTGCCGTCTTGGTCACATAAATGAGAAACGCGTCTCTAAACTCCATAAAGATGGATATTTAGACTCATATGATTATGAATCATATGATGTTTGTGAATCTTGTTTATTGGGCAAGATGACTAAAGCACCATTTACTAAGAGTAGTGAAAGGCTAGTGATTTGTTGGCTCTCCTACATACTGATGTATGTGGACCAATGAATAGCATTGCTAGGGGAGGATTTCGGTACTTCATAACATTCACTGATGACTTATCAAGATATGGCTATGTCTATCTGATGAAGTACAAAAGTGAATCATTTGAGATATTTAGAATATTTCAAAATGAAGTACAAAATCAACTTGGCAAAACTATTAAAACACTCCGATCCGATCGAGGTGGTGAATATTTAAGCCAAGAATTTGACGATCATCTTAAAGTTGTGGAATTGTTTCAGAACTTACTCCACCCGGAACACCACAATGGAATGGTGTATTCGAGAGGAGAAATCGAACCCTATTAGATATGGTTCGATCGATGATGAGTCAAGTTAACCTTCCTATTTATTTTTGGGGACATGCACTGGAAACAGCTGCTTTCACACTTAATAAGGTCCCTACTAAATTGGCTCCTAAGACCCCACATAAGATGTGGCATGGAAGAAAACCTAGTTTATCTTTCATGAAGATTTGGGGATGTGAAGCTTATGTAAAGAAATTGATTTCTGAAAATAAGCTTGCACCCAGATCCGATAAATGTATTTTCGTTGGTTATCCTAAGGAAACGAAAGGATATCAATTTTACAACCGATCCGAGAACAAAGTGTTTGTTGCTCGACATGGTGTCTTTCTAGAGAAAGAGTTTCTCTCTAAAGAAACAAGTGGGAGTAAAATTGATCTTGAAGAAATTCAAGAACCCGAAAATGACAAGGAACCAATAGTAGAGACGGAACCAAATTCACAAGCAGTTGTGGAACCGGTTTAAGATACACAAGTTCTTCGCAGATCGGATAGGATACGATCCGAACCTGAGAGATATGGATTTCTCATGACGGAAAGTAACGAAGTAGAAATCATTGAGAATGATGAACCTACTTCCTATCAAGAGGCGATGTCCACTCCTGATTCGGACAAGTTGCTAGGAGCCATGGAATCCGAGATCAAATACATGTACGACAATCAAGTTTGGAACATAATTGATCCACCTGAAGGTGTAAAAACCATAGGGTGTAAGTGGGTTTTCAAAAAGAAAACCGACATGGATGGGAAGGTATATACTTACAAGGCTAGGCTTGTTGCTAAGGGGTATAGGCAGATTCATGGCATTGACTATGATGAAACCTTTTCGCCCGTAGCAATGCTTAAGTCTATTAGAATCTTAATTGCCACGCATATTATGACTATGAGATATGGCAAATAGACGTCAAAACAGCGTTTCTTAACGGAAACCTACTTGAGGATGTATACATGATACAGCCTGAAGGGTTTATCGATCCAAAGAATTCTAATAAAGTATGTAAGTTGCAGAGATCCATTTATGGATTGAAGCAAGCTTCCAGGAGCTGGAATCTACGTTTTGATGAATCAGTCAAAGATTTTTGCTTCATCAAAAACGAAGATGAGCCTTGTGTATACAAGAAAATAAGTGGGAGCATAGTACTATTTCTGGTGTTATATGTCGATGACATCTTGCTCATTGGAAACAATGTTCCTGCACTTGAGACTGTCAAGTCCTGGTTAGGAAAATGTTTCTCAATGAAAGATATGGGTAAAACGGCTTATATCCTTGTTATCAAGATCTATAGAGATAGATCAAGAAGGATGATTGGTTTATGTCAAAGTACATATATTGACAAGGTCCTTAGAAGATTCTGCATGGAAAATTCTAAGAGTGGGAACTTGCCAATGGGACATGGCATTACTCTTAGCAAGACTCATTGTCCTAAGACAAATGATGAGCGAAAGAGGATGAGTGATATTCCATATGGTTCGGCAATTAGGTCTATCATGTATGCCATGTTATGTACTAGACCTGATGTCTCGCATGCTACACGAGCATGACGAGTAGATACCCGATCGATCTGGTGAGAACCATTGGATAGCGATCCAAGAATATCCTTAAGTACTTAAGAAGAACTAAGGATGTATTCTTGGTATTTGGATGAATGGAAGATGATCTGGTTGTAAAGGGTTACACAGATGCAAGCTTCCAAACCGACAAAGATGACTTTAGATCGCAGTCTGGGTTCGTGTTTATGCTAAATGGAGGTGCCGTTTGTTGGAAGAGTTCCAAGCAAAGAAATGTTGCTGATTCTACAACCGAAGCCGAATGCATAGCAACATCGGATGCGGCTAAGGAGGCGGTTTGGATCAAGAAGTTCGTTAGTGACTTAGAAGTCATTCCGAGTATCACTAACCCAATAGAGCTTTATTGTGACAATAATGGTGCTATTGCCCAAGCAAAAGAAACAAGGTCACATCAACGATCCAAACACATTCTGAGGCGTTTCCACCTCATTCGAGAAATCTGTGAAAGGGAAGACGTCAAGATATGCAAGGTACCTACGGATGACAACATTGCGGACCCTCTCACCAAGCCTTTGCCACAAGCTAAACATGATGGTCATGTTAGGTCCATGGGTATAAGATACATGAATGATTGGGCCTAGTGCAAGTGGGAGACTGTAGGTGTTAGTGCCCTAGGCCTATAGAGATAGACTTATTTGTAATGTCATTATTCATTTATATATGAGATTGTTATTTTGATTATTATATATGTTTGCATGTTTATTGTAATAATCGTGTCCCTAGTACTTATGAAGCACTAGTATGAAGTTTAATGGATAATCATGTGATGATTATATGCATAGGGATGCACATTAAATTCATGGGTACTTGTTGGAGAACAAGGTACTGTACTTGACCCATTATGAGATTTATGTCATGGTCGCATGTCATAATTAAATCTCATATAGTTATATCATTGATATCCTTTGACCTGAGATTATCATAGTCTTCCACTCGATGAATATTGTGTTTGATATAGTTTAACGTTATCTTTAACCGGATAACAATAAGGGCTATTATTGGCATGATATTATTCTTATTGGGAAGAATGATAAGTCAAGATGGAATTTTGTCCCTCGTAAAGAGAGATGTTTGCTAGGCCACTCGTAAGTAAGATTGATGATGTACATGGCCATGTCCGAATGAATTAATGTGATTAATATCATTCGATTGATCCATTTAGTTAGTAACGAGAAAGCATTGAACAATATGAGTTGACGTGGACCATGACTCATGTTCAATATAACATCGTGTGACAATGGGATTGTGATATGTTCTATGTAGGAAATCGAATTTAATATTATATTATTTGGGTAGGCATGATGGCTTGCTAGAGTCCGCTCACGTCTTATGAGGATTGATGTGATCGGACTCATTGCCAACATAATATAGCCCTATGGGGTCACACGCATCGAACGAATTGTCAAAAATGAAGGAGTTTTTGTACACAGGGGACGACTCGTCCCCAGGCCAGAACCAAATATTCCCTTGGCCTGGGACGAGTGTATCAGAGGTTTTGTCTTGAGTGACGACTCGTCCAATAGGGGATGACTCATGCCCATAGGGACAACTCGTGCCCTGAATATGTACCAACTATTCCCCGTAAAGGGGACGAGTGTATATGGGCATTGTGAAGAGGGGACGACTCATGCCCTAGGGGACGAGTCATCCCGTTGGCGCTGACAGGTACGTAAATGACTTAAAATTAGGGTTTTCTAATTGGGAAAATATTTATAACGTATAAATACAAACCCTTGGTTGCCCTAGCAGTCACACTCGTGTTTTTGGGTTTAGAGAAACACAAAAGGAGAGATTTTCAATTGTGAATTGAGAGATCAAAACACCAATTTCATATTTCTTCATTGATTGAAAGGAGTTTCAATCAAAGGATCTAGCAATCCACCTAGAACTGTTCTAGGGTTCATTCAACGCGTGGATACACATAGAGGATCTTCGCCAATCAAGATCTAACGTTCGTGATTCAAGGATTGTTCATCGAGGATTCACAAGATCATCAATCTGGAGTTGGAACGCGTTTATCAAAGACAAAGGCACACAAGGTTGGTTATTCTATTTCATCTTTCTTAATTAATCATCTAGAACGGATCCTTGGCTCAGGGTTTTCGAGTTAATTTTCTTTCTTCCGCTGCGCATGGACCCTCAAAATCCAACAATACTCTCTCAAAAGAATCAAACCCAAAGCGAGTTCTCGTGCCTACATCGAATAAGGCCATCGAAATAACACAAAATCGGGATCTATTCCCACCTTTCGAAAAATATGCCCCTGCATGTATAAATTTCTAAAAATTCCCTTCTTACACATCTTCTTGCGGTTGAATGAGTGACTAAAGATAATAAGAGAGAAAGTATGAAAGGATAGGTTTTTCCCTCTCCTGCTACAATTCGCATTAGGGCTGCCTTGAAACTCTTCAAGGTTGGGGCTTTGCTAAGACATTTCTTTAGACTGGGGCTTCTTTGGTCATTTTTGGGGTCCGCGTCGGGTTCCTCACTACGTCACAACATGGATTCAGTCTTGTTCAGATCAACCTCAGGATCACTTTTGCAGTACTATTCAGATTGGGACTTTTGCTAGGTCATCAGCCGGAACTCCACCAAGTCACCTCTTTAAGCCGGGGCTTTGCAGAATTTTTCCCTCAAACCGGGGCTTCGATAAGTCGCATCCACCCCTAGAAGAGAGGTTTGGTCACTTCAACACCTGCTTTATTCTTTGGTTCTAAAAGCCTGTCAGCATCAGCTTCAAGTGTGAGAGTTTGAGAAGGGAACTTTAGTCAAGACCTGAGGTTTAAACCCGATCTCAGTCCAAGAGGGAAATTTGGTCCACATGATACCTTTTGGCAGCATTAGCCAAATCTCAGCAACAGCAGCAGCTCATTCCGCACCCAAGGGATACGACCCCACCTGCTCGAAACCTGTCTCAAACAGTTCCCAAACACATACATACAAACACATGCATCCAAACACAGTGTTTAATAAAAATCCTCTCACATTGCCTTCCCACAAAAGAGTCAGCCTGTGGCTCATGTGACATGCACAAAGAAAAATAACCTTAATTGATTATCAAATCAAAATAGGAAATACTTTTGCCCAAAATATTCTTGTTATCTCCAAATGGAATAACGCTTTCTCCCAAGTTTTCCCGTTACATCCAAATGGATATAACGTTGTCACCTAAAAATCTCCGTTATCACCAAATGGGATAACGTCTTCTCCAGGAAACCTTCCGTTATCGCCAAATGGGATAACGTTTCTTGTTAAAAATCTCAGTTATAGCCAGAAGGCAATAACATTTCGACCTTTTTCGATCTCCATTATTCCCGAAGGAAGGAATAACATTTCGACCTCTCTCGCGATCTCCGTTATTCCCTAAGGAAGGAATAACATTTCGCTATCTCTCGTGATCTCCATTATCACCAAATGGGATAACGTCTCATTCGGGAAATTTCCCGTTATCTCCAAATGGAATAACAATTTTCCCAAATCATCATCCGTAGCCCGGAAGGCTATAAATTACCCGGTCCGGAAGACTGTATAAATATTCCAAACTATTATCCGTAGCCCGGAAGGCTTTAAATCACCCGGTCCGAAAGACCGTATAAACTTCACAAAATCATTGTCCTTAGCCCGGAAGGCTATAAATTACCCGGTCCGAAAGACATTATAAATTTCCCAAAATCTTTGTCCTTAGCCTGGAAGGCTATAAATTATCCGGTCCGGAAGACCGTATAAATTTCCCAAAATCATTGTCCATAGCCTGGAAGGCTATAAATTACCCGGTCCGGAAGACCATATAAATTTCCCAAATTATTATCCGTAGCCCGGAAGGCTTTAAATTATCCGGTCCGAAAGATCGTATAAATTTCCCAAAACGTATAAATTTTTCCCAAAAATCTCCGTTATCCCTATTGGAATTAAATAAAATGAGGTGACAGCCTTCGAATTGTCAAGATTCAACTTCAGCTACCTCTATCCCATAGATAGTGAAGTACGCTTCCGTTTCTCCAAACTTTAGCTACCTCTATCCCATAGATAGTGAAGTACGCTTCCGTTTCTCCAAACTTTAGCTACCTCTATCCCATAGATAGTGAAGTACGCTTCAGTTTCTCCAAACTTTAGCTACCTCTATCCCATAGATAGTGAAGTACGCTTCAGTTTCTCCAAACTTTAGCTACCTCTATCCCATAGATAGTGAAGTACGCTTCAGTTTCTCCAAACTTTAGCTACCTCTATCACATAGATAGTGAAGTACGCTTCAGTTTCTCCAAGATTTAGCTACCTCTATCCCATAGATAGTGAAGTATGCTTCAGTTTCTCCAAACTTTAGCTACCTCTATCCCATAGATAGTGAAGTACGCTTCAGTTTCTCCATACTTTAGCTACCTCTATCCCATAGATAGTGAAGTACGCTTCAGTTTCTCCAAACTTTAGCTACCTTATCCCATAGATAGTGTAGTACGCTTCAGTTTCTCCAAAATTTAGCTACCTCTATCCCACAGATAGTGAAGTACGCTTCAGTTTCTCCAAACTTTAGCTACCTCTATCCCATAGATAGTGAAGTACGCTTCAGTTTCTTCAAAATTTAGCTACCTCTATCCCATAGATAGTGAAGTACACTTCAGTTTCTCCAAACTTTAGCTACCTCTATCCCAAAGATAGTGGAGTACGCTTTAGTTTCTCCAAACTTTAGCTACCTTTATCCCATAGATAGTGAAGTACGCTTCAGTTTTTCCAAACTTTAGCTACCTTTATCCCATAGATAGTGAAGTACGCTTAAGTTTTTCCAAACTTCAGCTGCCTCTATCTCTGATTCGAAAGAGATAGTGAAGTACGCTTAAGTTTTTCCAAACATAGCTACCTCTATCCCATAGATAGTGAAGTATGCTTATGTTTTTCCAAACTTCAGCTGCCTCTATCTCTGATTCGAAAGAGATAGTGAAGTACGCTTAAGTTTTTCCGAACTTCAGCTACCTCTATCTCTGATTCGAAAGAGATAGTGAAGTACGCTTAAGTTTTTTTGAACTTCAACTACCTCTATCTCTGATTCGAAAAAGGGATAGTGAAGTACGCTTTAGTTTTTCCAACTTCAGCTACTCTATCTCTGATTCAAAAGAGATAGTGAAGTACGCTTTAGTTTTTCCAACTTCAGTTGCCTCTATCTCTGATTCGAAAGAGATAGTGAAGTACGCTTAAGTTTTTCCGAACTTCAGCTACCTCTATCTCTGATTCGAAGGAGATAGTGAAGTACGCTTAAGTTTTTTTGAACTTCAACTACCTCTATCTCTGATTCGAAAGGGATAGTGAAGTACGCTTTAATTTTTCCAACTTTAGCTACTCTATCTCTGATTCAAAAGAGATAGTGAAGTACGCTTTAGTTTTTTCAACTTCAGCTGCCTCTATCTCTGATTCGAAAGAGATAGTGAAGTACGCTTAAGTTTTTTCGAACTTCAGCTACCTCTATCTCTGATTCGAAAGGGATAGTGAAGTACGCTTTAGTTTTTCCAACTTCAGCTACCTCTATCTCTGATTCGAAAGAGATAGTGAAGTACGCTTAACTTTTTCCAACTTCAGCTACCTCTATCTCTGATTCGAAAGAGATAGTGAAGTACGCTTAACTTTTTCCAACTTCAGCTACCTCTATCTCTGATTCGAAAGAGATAGTGAAGTACGCTTAACTTTTTCCAACTTCAGCTACCTCTATCTCTGATTCGAAAGAGATAGTGAAGTACGCTTAACTTTTTCCAACTTCAGCTACCTCTATCTCTGATTCAAAAGAGATAGTGAAGTACGCTTAAGTTTTTTCGAACTTCAGCTACCTCTATCTCTGATTCGAAAGAGATAGTGAAGTACGCTTTAGTTTCCCAACTTCAGTTACCTCTATCTCCTCGATAGCGACGTAAGATTTAGTTCAATCAGGTGACAACCTTCATTAATTGTCAATCAGGTGACAACCTCCATTAATTGTCAATCAAGCGACAACCTCCATTAATTGTCAATCAGGTGACAACCTACATTAATTGTCAATCAGGTGACAACCTCCATTAATTGTCAATCAGGTGACAACCTTCATTAATTGTCAATCAGGTGACAACCTCCATTAATTGTCAATCAGGTGATAACCTCCATTAATTGTCAATCAAGCGACAACCTCCATTAATTTTCAATCAGGCGACAACCTCCATTAATTGTCAATCAGGTGACAACCTCCATTAATTGTCAATCAGGTGACAACCTCCATTAATTGTCAATCAGGCGACAACCTCCATTAATTGTCAATCAGACGACAACCTCCATTAATTGTCAATCAGGTGACAACCTCCATTAATTGTCAATCAGGTGACAACCTCCATTAATTATCAATCAGGTGACAACCTCCATTAATTGTCAATTAGGTGATAACTTCCATTTATTGTCAATCAGGTGACAACCTCCATTAATTGTCAATCAGGTGACTCCTCCATTAATCGTCAAAACCTCAAGGATCCTAGACATTGTTCCTAACTATCTAGTGAGACTTGAACTACGACCAAGGCTTGATTCTTCCAGGATACGTAGGTAGCCTTTCATAAAGGTCCAGCCATCCGACCACATTGGTCACCGCTTCCCTTCATCACTCCTCAGTGGTGAAGTAGCCTTTCATAAAGGTCCAGCCATCCGACCACATTGGTCACCCCTTCCCTTCATCACTCCTCAGTGGTGAGGTAGCCTTTCATAAAATGTCCAGCCATCCGACCACATTGGTCACCCTCTTCCTTCATCACTCCTCAGTGGTGAGGTAGCCTTTCATAAAAGGTCCAGCCATCCGACCGCAATGGTCACCTTGTTCATTCATCACTCCTCAGTGGTGAAGTAGCCCCTCACAAAGGTCCAGCTATCCGACCACATTGGTCACTTCCTTCATCTAGCATATCCCCAGTAGGATCATTCATTTGACCTCCTAGGTCACTTTCCTTCCATCTTCCTAGCAAGGGACTAGTTTCTCTTCACCATGCCCCAGTGGATCTCGAACTACGATCATGGCTTGATTCCCCCGGGATACGTAGGTAGCCTACTTTAGGTTCAGCCAATTCGTCACATATGACACCCCTTTCCCCAGTGGATTTCTGAACTACGATCATGGCTTGATTCCTCCGGGATACGTAGGTAGCCTTTCGAAGGTTCAGCCACTCGACCACCTTGGTCACCCAATCCCTCTCGGCAGTTCGCCAGATTGGATCCTTTTTTATCGACAGCCCCACTCGCCCTGCAAGTGACGTTGCCGAGGGGCTTCTGTAAGTACCTAAATCTGGCTCATGCCTTCCGGTTAAGTTTCCCGGCAATTCCCCGGACTTTCCTATAGTTCAGGGGCAATTTGGGAACTTTCCTAAACCTTCCAAGGGGTGAAGGACTTGCTAGGAATTAAAATTCCACGTAGTCCCTCGCTGGAAAAGAGCTTCTAGAATGCTACCTTGCATGGTTCTAGAAATAAGCTGAGTCACTAAAGGATAAGACCGCACGGCTTCATTAGCCAAAGGTTACAGCCGCACGGCTTCATTAGCCAACCCCAGACTGCCTATAAATAGATGCCTCCTCTATTCATTTTAGAAAGAGGATTGGAAGCACTGTTACTCTGCCAAAATACAGCCACGAATTTCCAGAGAATAAAAGCCTCCCAAAATCACCTCCCTCCTCTCTAAAATCCTTCCAAAGTTTCTCCTTCCTTAGGATACTTTCAAGGGGATAGAGGAACACCACCATTGGTAACCTCTCCTCATCTTCTTATTAAAATATACTTGTCATACTTTCTATATTGATCTTTGCCATTTATATTGCCATATACTTGCTTTATATTTGATTTATTGCCATAAAAATCAAGTCTTTATTCATGTAGATCATAATACCCCCATTCCCCTATCACATAGGATTCATGGAGGATCCATCCCAAGGATGAACAATAAGACCTCAAATGGCCTGTTCTAGGGTGGATCTCTCACATGATGCTGTGAAAATGTCATCTTTTTCATATAAAATGTCATCTTTTTCCATTAAAAATGTCATCTTTATTCATGAATGTCATCCCCCTTCCCATAGACCTTGCTTCCAAGGATTGTCCACCTAAATGGTTCTTAAAGGACATAGGAAAGCCATAAAGGTCCTCCCTTTACATTTCTAGTCTTAGCTTGCATCATGTTCGTTACATATGTTAGCATAAAAATGTCATCTTTACTTTAAAATGCATTCCCCATGTCCCTCATGGTTGGATCACCAAGGATTGCCTAGTGACCTTCTTAAGGAACAAAAAGGCATAGGATGAGTACAAAGATCCAATCTTTATACCCCTCCCTTAGTCCCCTTTGGTACTTGAAGCATCTCTTGGAGCATAATGGTGTAAAGGTCCTATCTTTACATCATTTCCTCCACATAAAGATGCCATAGCCGGATATTCCTTTAGAAAAGGTTGAACTTGAGCCCCTACATCTCCGACCATCACTTGAGACGAGCATAAATGTCAAATCGTCTCAAGATGTAGGATTGATGGGCAAAGGTCCTTACACGAGAAAGCGGTTCCAACGTAAAAGGATGAACTTGAGCCCCTACAAATCCTTTTTTTCAAAGTTTTGAGGAAATCAAACTGGCGTGGCGACTCCGTTTTTCAATTTAAACCGGATGTCTTCAAACCGATGTGAGGCGGTGACCCCTTACATGAGAAAGCGGTTCCAACGTAAAAATAAATAAAAATACAAGGAAAGCCGCAATCTTGAGCACCACATTCACACTCCCTCGACCCAAGATGTCGAACCTGGCAAAGAAGTAATTCTGTTGTGCAAAATCCAAATGCCCGAAGTGAGAGAATCTGATAGGACAACATGCCCCAAAAATCGCTTGGTCAATGCCAGTTCTAAGCTTGAGAAAGGTCTGAAGACACAACCAGCCTCAAACATAACCCAATACCACCAGTACAAGGCAGCAACTGCACCCAACTCAGCATCGGTTCCTCACAAAGGAAAGAATGCCACAGCCTCCTTCAGATAGATCCAACAATGGAACCAACTGAACAATGGAAATCCAAGTCTTGAGAACAATAATGCCTCCCGAAAACATCCCTCCCTTCATTATGTTGATGTAGGGATGCCTTTGAGCGAGATGCTGGAAGAACTAGTGAAAGAAAAGCTGATAAAGCCACTGGAGAATTGGAAGCCCAAGATCCCTAAAATTTGATCGGATGAGTCTAAGCATTGTCGTTTCCACCAGTACCACAGACACAACACTGATGATTGCTACTATTTGAGGCATGAGATCCAGAAGCTGATAGAAGATGGGACACTTAAATGCCTGTGTGTATCTAACAATCTCTCCCTAAGTAATGCCAACATGAGTGTCATGGAGTGGGAAGCAGGGTCAGCTGACTCAGACCAAAGTTCTTTGCCAAAAGTGCACATCTGTTATGACACTCGTGACTGTGCGGATTGTTTAGAAGATAAGTTTCAGGACTGGATAAGTGAAGGCTCTCCCCAGAAGAAAGGAAAATCCTCCTCCCAGCAGAAGTTGAAAGAAAGATATGAGGCCGGAGATAACAGCGTAGGGACACTCGGGGAACCCTCGGGAAATTCGATTGCTACGTCCTGTACTCAAACAATCCCTTCCAGACCAAATCTCCTCCTTCGCCAAATGGCGGCACAAGGTCAGAAACAACAAGCCATGTTCATAATGGTAAGAGATCAAATAAAGAAGTGCTAGGTCAGAAATGTCATTTTGATGATTTCGGGATGCCCATGAGCAAAGTTTTTGACAATTTGGTAAGACAAGGTCTTCTCAAACCTCTCGAGAATTATCAGCCAAGGAACCCAGGTAACCTTGATAAGACCAAGTTATGTGAATACCACAATCATCATGGTCACACGATAGAAAAGTGTCTGACTTTGAAGAAAGAAGTCCAAGGGTTGATCGAAAAAGGAAAGCTCAAGTTCCCTGGCAGTCCAACCAGCGAAGAGTAGCTAGGCTAGGGGCTACCTATCCTTAAACAAAATTAAAAGATAAAACAGTCTCTCAGTCAACCTTCGTAGGTTCTAGTACTTTCCTCTTTCAATCAAGTCCTCCTTGGACATTGTAGTTAATCTTAAATCTTCTATAAAAGAGTCATTTTCTTTTCTTGCTAGACTTAAGACATTATTTGCACACCTACATTACATTTAATGAAATGGTTTTATTTTATATGATCACTTGCATTGCTCAACAAATAATATCTCGAAATAATTAACGTTCTGATTAATCGATGTGAGAAAGTCAGCCAATGCTTTCCCCATACACTTTCCTTACCTCACAAAAGCCTTCATCAATCCATACGCTTAACAAATCATGTCCTCACCATCACCTTGACCAAGTCAACGATGGCGGCAACATCAAGGAACAACAAAAGGTCACTCAGCATCGAAAAATGGACCCCATGTCGATAACAACCTAGGATCTTGCCTTCGACCTCAAAGGCATCAAGAAGTTCAAGCAGGGGCTTGCCTTTGCCCTCATGTGCTTCAAAAAAGAAAAAGAAAAAAAAAAAAAAAAGAGGCCAAGGACCCAGCGTCACCAATCAAAAGCTTGACGGACAGGCAAAATCAAAGCTCAAAGAATAGAAGTTGTCAATAACAATGGAGCAGTCAAGGCAAAAGAAAAGGCAAAGCATATCTTAAGTCCTTAGGTTATTCTCTCCCGATGAAAGACGAAGATCAAGCAACAATGAAATCATTGAAGCAGCTGTCCAAAATGACTTGGTCAAGGAATCATCCCAAGGCCCATGCCTCATCATCCAACATCCTCATCCAAGCCTTATCACCAAAGGAACCCCAAATATTCATACCCTTTCCCTAAGCCAAACACAGTTCAGCCGAAGCTGAACTACGGCGACCTGAGCTCCTCACAATGAGGGGAACGTAGGCAACCAGAAATGGTCCGGTCATAAGCATATTCAAATTCCAGAAAATCTGGTCTCATCAATGGCCTCTCCCAAAAGCATATTCAAATTTCAAAAAAACCGGTCTCATCAATGGCCTCTCCCATAAAACATTCAATTTCCAGAAAATTTGGTCTCATCAGTGGCCTCTCTCATAAGCACATTCAAATTCCAAAAATTCCGGTCTCATCAATGGCCTCTCCCATAAACACATTCAAATCCCAAAAAACCTTGTCTCATCAATGACCTCCCTATACACAAACCATTCTTTCACACCCAGCCAACCTTGATCTGCGACATCGGTTGACTTTCTCCTCATGATGAATCAAAATGTTTGTTCATATCGAGATTAGTGGTTGAATAACCCAAACATTAATAAAGAGTTTTAAGTAATCTTGTGATCATTGTAAATAAAACAAGTTTTCAGATGTCTTGACAAGTCTTCTTTTTCTACATCTTAGGAAAAATAGTGCTAAACACCGATTTTCTGTCAGCAGGGGCTTCCATACACTTTTACAAACCTTTTTACACTTATACTCTCTCAAAAGAGTCAAACCCAAAGCGAGTTCTTGTGCCTACGTCGAATAAGGCCATCAAAATAACACAAAATCGGGATCTATTCCCACCTTTCAAAAAAATATGCCCCTTGAATGAATAAATTTCTAAAATTCTTTTCTTTAACATCTTCTTGCGGTTGACTGATTGACTAAAGAAAATAAGAAAGTAAGTACGAAAGGATAGGTTTTTCCTCTTCTGCTGCAATTCGCATTAGGGCTGCCTTGAAACTCTTCAAGGTTGGGGATTCGCCAAGCCTTTTCTTTAGACTGGGGCTTCTTTAGTCACTTTTGGGTCCGCATCAGGTTCTTCACTAGGTCCCTAGATGGATTCAGTTTTGGTCTGATCAACCTCAGGATCACTTTTGCAGTACCAATCAGATTGGGACTTTTTCTAGGTCATAAGATCGGGGCTTCACAAGTCATTTTGGAGAAAGTTCATTCATAGGTTCCGTAAAGTTGTTTCAAACACGACTCCATCTCTCTCTCTGTGGATGACCAGTCAGTTTGATGTTTTTCGCTGTTATCTTGGATCAGGCCATCAGTCGGAGCTCTACCAAGTCATCTCTTCAAGCCGGGGCTTTGCCAATGAAAGGATCTTCCTTCGCTTTAATAGAACCTGGGGCTTTGCAGAATTTTTCCCTCAGACCGGGGTTTCAGTAAGTCACATCTACCCTCAGAAGAGAGGTTTTGTCACTTTCACAATTGTTTTGGAATTTTAGTTTTGGGGATTATCTGTATATAAGGTTCAGAATCAGGTTCTTCCCCGTACCAACATTTCACCAAGTCATTCTCTGAACATGGGCTTTGGCAAGCCATAACAAACCCAAACTGAAAGGGTTCATTTATCTGGATAGATTGCTTTAGTCTTTGGTTCTAAAATCCTGTCAACATTAGCTTCAAGTGCAAGAATTTGAGAAAGGAACTTTAATCAAGACCCGAGGTTTAAACCCTATCTCAGCTCAAGAGGGAATTCTGGTCTACATGATGTCTTTTAGCAGCATTGACAACATCTCAGCAACGACAGCAGTTCAGTCCGCACCCAAAGGATACGAACCCACCTGCTCGAAACCTGTCTCAAATAATTCCCAAACATATACATCCAAACACATTCCCCCAACACATTCTTTCATAAAAACCTTCTCCCATTGCCTTCCCGCAAAAGAATCAGCCCGTGGCTCATGTGACATGCACAAAGAGAAATAACCTTAATTGATTGCAAATCAAAATAGGAAATACTTTTGCCCAAAATTAGGCTCGCGCATACCCCAAAAGCAGAATAAAAATAATAAAAGAAAAAAAATCATCATCATTCTAAGTAATTGCATGAATTGTTTGTCGCCATTAGCCTTGCTAACATATTCATGGTCATACCATCTCATGCCTCCATACGTCATCATAAATGTCATACATATCTCTGTTTGTCTCTTCACTAACGAATGCATGAATTCAAACGTGAAAGACCATTTTCCATCGCTATTGAGACCTATCCTTAACAAGGAAAATAGTCACCAAAGCTCAAAATCAATGGTTTAAACAAAATTGCAAGAAATCAAATCCCCTTTTTCGGCAAGAGATAATTCTGGGGAAAACACGTGAAGACTGCCTCCAGTGTCTACAAATAGGTCAGGGACGCCAAGTTCGCAAATGCGAATCTGTAAGTACCCAAATCTAGCTCATGCCTTCCGGTCAAGTTTCCCGGCAATTCCCCTGACTTTCCTAAAGTTCAGGGGCAATTTGGGAACTTTTCCAAACCTTCCGAGGGGTAAAGGACATGCTAGGAATTAAAATTCCACGTAGTCCTTCGCTGGAAAACACCTTCTAGAATGCCACCTTGCATGGTTCTAGAAATAAGCTGAGTCACTAATGGATAAGACCGCACGGCTTCATTAGCTGGGGGTTACAGCCGCACGGCTTCATTAGCCATCACCAGACTGCCTATAAATAGAGGCCTCCTGTATTCATTTTAAAGAGGAGTTTTTAGGCACTGTTACTCTGCCAAAATACCTCCACGAAATTCCAGAAAGCTGAGAGCTCCCAAAATCACCTCCCTCCTCTCCAAAAGCCCTCCAAAGTTGGTCCTTCCTTAGGCAATCTTCAAGGGAGATAGAGGGACACCACAATTGGTAACGTCTCCTCCCCTTCTCTTTAAAATATACTTGTCATACTTGCTATATTGCTCTTTGCTTTCTATATTTTCATTTACTTGCTTTGTATTTGATATATTGCCATTAAAAATCAAATCTTTTGTCATGTAGATCATAATACCCCCATTCCCCTATCAGATGGGATCCATGGAAGATCCATCCCAAGGATGAACAATAAGATCTCAAATGGTTTGTTCTAGGGTGGATCTCTCACATGGTGATGTGAAAATAGCATCCTTTGCATATAAAAATGTCATCTTTTTCCATAAAAATGTCATCTTTTCATTAAAAATGCCATCTTTACTCATGAATGTCATTTCCCCTTCCCATAGACCTTGCTTCCAAGGATTTTCCACCTAAAAGGTTCATAAAGGATATAGGAAATCCATAAAGGTCCTTCCTTTACATTCCTAGTCTTAGCTTGCATCATGTTCATTACATATGTTAGCATAAAAATGTCATCTTTACTTTAAAATGCATTCCCCATGTCCCTCATGGTTGGATCACTCTCCAAGGATTGCCTAGTGACCTTTATAAGGCACAAAAAGGCATAGGATGAGTATAAAGATCCAATCTTTATACCCCTCCCCTAGTCCCCTTTGGTACTTGGAGCATCTCTTGGAGCGTAATTGTCACGACCCTAATCCTAGGCACATTTTGGTCACACGTGAAGCACGTGGGGGTTGGTTGCATTGCATATCATCCATGGTTTATGTCATTTGAAGTGCTTGAGTATTCATTTTGATACTTGGGATGAAATATGTGATTTAGATGTTATAACTTGATTGAATCATATAATGTCTAAGTAAAGGGAAAATTATGTAGTTAATTGATAAAACTTGAAATTTGAATTGAAAGTGTTGTTAAAGTATCAAGGTGCTTAGGTGTAAATATAACTTTAAGGTAGTGTTTTGGTTGATTTCAAACTTGGAGGAGCTTGTTTGTAAATTGGTTATATAAATATCCTATTTTAGCTTCTTCAAGAAGCATATTAACCTCCTCAGTTTCTCTTCTTCCTCTTACGTTCTTGAAAGTTCCAAACCCTTGTTTAACTTCAAAAATTCCTAGAATTCAGCCTTTAAGTTCTGGTTGATTCCAGCTTTGATTTTGTGCTAAGGGAGTTGTTAGGAGCAAGAATATCCAACTTTCTCTTCTTTTTATTTTGGTGAAAATTGGTAAGTTGTTATGGTTCTTTATTTAACTGTTCATAACATGTTAATTGATGTTAATTTAGTGTTGTGACCAGTTTAGTAAAGGTTGGAATCCTTGTTCTTGGTGTTTGAAGTGGAAAGCAAGGAGTTGGTTCAATACCTTGTGTTCTTGCCTTGGGGTTATGAATTAAAGGGGTTAAAGTTATTATAGATGTGTTGTATGGCATGAAATGTATGTATTTATGTGTTATAATACTGTTAGGGTGAAGTTAGAATCACTTTACCATAGCTGGACTGAGAAATGGTGTTGTTGTTGTTGTTGCTGATGTTGTTCAGCACAGAATTTCAGTTTCTGGGCAAGGGCACGAGTCGTGCCCAGAGGCACGAGTCGTGCCTCAGTCGTCCCTTGCATTTTCACTAAGTCGTGACCTTGTCCTGCACGACTGTATCTGGTGGGGGTTCAAAGGGCACGAGTCGTGCCCTACCCTGCAGTCCATGAGCAATGTTTGAAGCCTTGTGAACCTAGCTTAATGAGCATGGATGGGTACACTCTTTAACTAGGATTCTAGTACAACTTTAATACTACAATGTGGAACTTAAAATGGTCCAATTGGATAATGGGAAGGTCTTTAAATATTGTCTTGAAAATGCTTGGAAGGCAATTGTACAACTTGAACCAAAGTTTATAAAACTTGGTAAATGAACTTGGAACCTTAAAAGAAGTTGTTTAATATGATATTGTGAATATATAGGGTTACTTATATGGTATTGTAGGCTTATGTGTTGACCTTGGTAGGGTTAATTGTTCTTATAGTGCCTAAATTGTGTTGTGCACTATTTACTTGGCTTTGGACAGGAGTGGTAGTACCCTGTTGCGGGTTTACATATTGTGTAATGAATGTGTAGGACTTATGTGATCTACTTTGTTTCATACGAGTTTACATATTCATAGTTCATTGTGCACTTAGTGTGAAATACATGTTGCACTGTTCCAATGGTTTAACATGAATTGCAGTACCATGTTATATATATGTTGATGTCCCATTGGGTGGGCTTATTTTCAAGTATCTGTGATGTGCTTGAATATGGTATACCAGTTGATCTTCGGGGGTATAGGGAATGCAACCACTTATGAGAAGATATTTCATAGAGTGATTGGATTCCTTACACTTGTACCGTTCACCCCCTTCTGTGGCCATGGATTGAGGGGTTCAGCTTCTGTGGATACGTGCAGTCATGCCACATGATAGTGAGGCAGCTTATATGGATCTCTATAAGGGGTCGTATAAGAGGTGAATGTGCACTAGCAGTTTACCAAAATGAGTGGAGTATAAGTATAACTCCCACCGTAGTACTACTTATGACACCGATGGGGAAAAAGGTAAAGGGAAAGGTAACGTAACGTGTTTACTCTTTTCCCAACGTGATTGAGCAACCTATTTAGTGTTTCATATTGATATTGAGCAACCTGTTTGTGTGTTGCATCTTGTATGGCATATTGTTGCATACATAATAGCTTGCTGAGATTTTATCTCACCCCTTCTCCCTTTATTGTTTTAGATCCCGCTGAGACAGGAAGACCGGACCAGTGAGGCCGGGGTAGGAGTTTGGACATCTTTTGGTTGTCGGGGTATGTGTTGTCATGGGAAGTTTGGATTGTTGGTTGTTATTCTTTTGGGGAAAGGTTTTGTAGATAAAACTTTCTTAAACATGTTTTCAGTTGGATTGTATTGTAATTCAACTTGAGTTTGGTTTGTTGTATGGTTGGCTTGTTTAAGCTTTCCAGTTGTACAGTTTGTATAAACAGGTTGTGTGTGGTTGTAAATAGGTTATCTATCGCCTCTGTGTAAAGATGTTATTTTGAAATTGTTTTAAAAAAAAGTACTAGTATACTTTTCATGTTAAAGGGAAAGAAAAGTTTTTTTTAAAAGTGTATTTTTGGGACTTTCCATCCTGGGACACGATTTTATAGGTCTCGGGAGTTGGCAGGAGCCCACAGTTGGTATTAGAGCTTTGGCTAGAAGTCAAGGGTAGATGTCTAGTCTAAGGGGGAGTGTGTGATCTCTGACGCTGAGTGTTTAATGCAGGGATCACTGTGATGGCTGGGACTAGTGGTGACCAGCAGAGGGAACAGGGGAACATTGGTGATCAGAGTGCTGGGGGAGATCAGAATGCCGAGATGATGGCTATGTTTTGGGTATTCCTCATGAATATGGCAGCTCAGGGTAGAGCACAGCAGTAACCTGAGGCAAGGCCGACACAGGGGTTGGAGAAATTCATTAAATTGTCTCCACCAAGCTTCAACGGAGATCCAGATCCACTGATAGCTGAGAGGTGGCTGGAAGCTATAACTAAAATCTTTATCGCAATGGAGAGTACAAATGAAGAAAAGTTTAGATGTGCAGTGTTCAATCTTAAGGGTCCTGCTGAGCATTGGTGGCAAATTCTTAAGGAAAGCTGGGAGCGGGATCATATGCCCCAGACTTGGGAAAACTTCGTGGGGAAATTCAAGGAGCACTTCAATCCTGTGATTACCAAAGACAAGAAAGAGGTAGAGTTCCTTAAGTTTGAGCAGGGGGCAATGACAGTATCTCAGTATTCTGCCAAATTTACAGAGTTAGCCAGGTATTGTCCACACCTTGTACCTGATGAGAGCAGGAGAGTTTACAGGTTCGTCAAGGGACTCAGGTTGGAGTTCAGAAAGCAGTGGTTGACGCATGATTTTCCTAACTACCAGGCGGCAGTTAATATGGCCTACAGAATTGAAAATGACATTGAGGAACATCGTGGTAAATCTGAGGGTAGTGGAAGCAAGACTAAGTTCTCAGGCCAGAGTTCAAGTCAGAGTAAGAATCAGCCTAAGTCCTCAACTTCTGGAGTGGCTAAGGGAGGAAAAGTTACAGTTTCTACTCGACCTGTTTCAAGCAAGTTTGGCACCGTTTGTAATTGGTGTAAGAAAGTTGGGCACTCAGAAGACAGCTGTTGGAGTAAGCAGGGAAAGTGTATGAGTTGTGGTGAGATGGGGCATTTCAGAAAGGATTGTCCTAAGTTCAAAAAGGGTCAAGCCACGGGTGGTAGACCACAGGGGGATCAGCCCAAAGGAGGGGTAAAAAGAGATGTTGAGGGGAAACCCAAAGATAGAGTCCAAGGTAGAGTTTTTTCTTTGGATAGAGGCGCAGTAGATCCCACTACGGTGATTAGAGGTATTGTTCCTGTCTCAGGGGTCAGGGCTCGTATTCTTATCGACCCTGGATCGTCTCATTCATATGTGGCATCTCATTTTGCATTTACATTGCATAAGTTGCCTATGTTGTTACCTTATGTGTTAGAGGTTTCTACTCCTGTGGGAGAGCACCTCGAATCTTCTTTGATCTATCATGGCTGTGAGGTCATTATATGTGGGCATGTATTGCCAGTGGACTTGGTAGAGTTGCCAATCCATGATTTTGATGTTATTTTAGGCATGGACTGGTTGAGTTCTTGTCATATGTGTAAGTACCCAAATCTGGCTCATGCCTTCCGGTTAATTTTCCCGACAATTTCGGTAAGTTTTCCGGTAATTCCCCAGACCTTCCCAGCGTTCCGGAAACATTCCGGAACTGTTTTTTATTAAATAAGGGATGAAGAGGATCCTTCCTAATTAAGAAACACGTTTTTCTTAATTAGGAAGGAGGGTTCTAGAATTTGCCACCTTGCATGGTTCTAGAATGCTGAGTCATTCAGGATAAGCCCGCACGGCTGCATTAGCTCGCTGCTCTTAGCCCGCACTTGGGCTTCCTTCACCTTATCCAGATTACCTATAAATAGAGGCCTCCTCTACCCATTTCAACACACACAATAGAGGCACAAAATACACAATACACTTATAAACACTCCCAAGACGTGAAGAATATTGGTGCAAGCTCAAGAAGGTGAAGAAGGAAGGCCAAGAAGCTACCTCCCTCCTCCTTGAAGAACCAAGACCAACCTCTCCTCCTAACTCCGTTCGAAGAAGCAAAGGAAGCAATTGGTAACCTCGCACGCCCTAACCTTGCTTTTAATTGATATACTTGCTCATTGCATTCATATATCTTGCTTGGGACTTGGCATTTATTCATAAAGATCACATCTTTATCACCCCCTTTCCCTTTTGCATGCATTAAGACCTCATTTGTCATAAAAATGTAGTCTTTTTTCATAAAGGTGCATCCTTTGCACCTAAAACCCCCATTTTCAAATAAAAATGTCATTTTTATGCATCATTTGCACATAAAAATCCAATCTTTTCAATAAAAATGCATCCTTTGCATTCAAAAACCTTTTCCAATGCATCATTTGCATAAAAATCCTATCTTTACGCATCACTTGCATAAAGATCATTTCTTTCAATCAAAAAGCATCATTTGCTAAAACCAAAATGTCATCTTTTCATTAAAGAGTCATTTTTCATCATGCATTTCCCTTTCCCCAACCTTGGAACGGACCGGTGTAAAAGATCCTATCTTTTACAACGTTCCTTCCATTAAAGGTTCACGATTTCTTTGGAAAGGGATAACCTTGAACCCTATATCTCCGATTATCGCTTAAGAAAGAGTATGAAGCCTCTATACGAGCTCGACCGTCTTAAAGCGTAGGATTGATGGGCTAAGGACCCTCCTTTTCTAAAGAACCTCATCTCTGACCAAAAGAGAGTCATTCTCTCGATCACGCAAGTCCCGAGGGTCCCGAGGTTAAAATGCGATGATCACAAGTCATAAGATGAGGACGGGATCATAATCCCAAATACATAAAATTCCAAGGAATCCCGAGCGACAACCAACAAATGGTTTGTACGTCCGGAAGACAACTTGGGACATTCCCCCTTTTTCTCAAACACATGCACACAAGAAAGCACGCAAGCAAGCACGACACGAAATCTTGGGAGACTTGCTCCGGCAAGGCACTTTGGGTGAACGCCAAACGTTCTTCCCAAGGGGTAACTTAACCTCCGAACCCAAGTAAAAACCTTTTTTTCAAAGTTTTGAGGTAATCAAAATGGCGTGGCGACTCCGTTTTTCAAATAACTCGGATGTCTTCAAACTCGCGTGAATCCAACAAAATTTGGGCACACATTCACAGTTTGGCGACTCCGCTGGGGAAATCCCAAAGGAGAAAAGCTTTTATTTTCAAAACAAAAATTGATACTCGGTATATAGGTGGAAACCACTTACCCTTCCTGTACACTCCCTGACGTGGGAGTTGGGATAACCGGTGGTTTAACAATCCCACGTACCAGTATCCCTTTTCGAAAAAAAAAAAATTTGAAAAATGAAAGAAAGCTTTTCCCTTTGAGCGGGTTAGACTCCCGTCGCCGATTTCATTAATCATGCTTGCTTTCTTTACCATGCATTGCATCATTTGCATCTTGGAATCTGTGCATACTTTGAACGGGAAACAACCCGAAAAATAGCAAAAGGAGTGGAACCTGGAAAATTGATCCATGCGGTCGTACGGCTCAATCCTCCTTGGATTCCGACCGGGCGACCTCCGGCAATTCCACCAGAAAAATCATGGTTAATCCGGCAGTCCTAGCGGCTTGGGGCTACTCAGCTCCATGACCGATCGGGGCTCCCGTAAAATTTACGTGCTTATGTGTTGCATTCTCCCCGTCCCGAAAATCATTCCTTTAAAACACATTTCGAAAATCTCTGTTTTAACTCAAAAAGGAACATTTTTAGGAGACCGCACACTACGCGCACTGATATATCCCGTACACTTTTGCACGCACGTCCTTCAAACCCGAGGGTGGTTCCACTGCGTCACGGACAGCCTTACGATGCTCCCGGCGCGCACGGAATCATCCCAACCTCCCCATGGCGGCCAAAGTGTCGACCAATGCACGATCCGTGTCACACGTTTCAAAAACCGTGACTTTTGGTTGGTTTTTGGTCTAGTTCGTGTCATATAGCCCAGTTGCATACCCTCGTAAAGGTCAAGCCTTAGTTCATAATGGAAGAAGAACTCTGCCAAAATTCCGACAAGGAAAAATTGGCGAGATCTCAACTACGACATTGACTATTGACCTTGGCCTGCACGGAATGCGTAAGAGTCAAGACCGAGTCTTTGCCAACAAATCAAAAGGTCTTTCGCTCAAGCGAAGCTCTGCTAAAATTCCGACAAGGAAAAATTGGCAAGATCTTGACCCGGCATTGACTTCGATTCTAACTCACGCCCGGCGTATGCAACGAAGTTCAATGTGACACTGTGTCATCCGGCTTTTGCCGCCCGACCCATGCCTATTATATTCTCGGACATTACCGAAAGTCAAAACGTCATTCGCTCAAGCGAAATTCTGCCAAAATCCTATCAAGGCAGAAAGACGAGACTTTCCCGGTATTGCCTTGACCATAATCCGCATCGCTCGTGCGTTAAAAGGTCCTATGACCCGCTAGACCCGTTAGGAGCGTTCTTTACTCTCGGTCGGTGGGATCCGCGTGCCCTATAGGACCCTCGCCCGGGGCTGTCCACCCTGGGAGGTCGAAATACAGGTGGAATACGAGGGGCTTATAGACGTAGTAACGGAACCCACTGATCCAGGATCTAGAGTAGTTGTGAAAAAGAAGGGCAAATCCCCTTTTCCAACCAAATAGAAATAAATAAAAGACATTGTTTTAAGTAAATTTGAACAATTAATGTAATCATAATTGCATTTTCCTATCTCTGATATCCCTAGTCGAGACCTCCTCGGTCCGGTTTCCGATTTTCTATCCCGACCTTTCATGGTCAAACCCTAATCGAGACCTCCTCGGTCCGATTTCTGATTTCTCTCTCTCGACCTTTCATGGTCAAACCCTAATCGAGACCTCCTCGGTCCGGTTTCCGATTTTCTATCCCGACCTTTCATGGTCAAACCCTAATCGAGACCTCCTCGGTCCGATTTCTGATTTCTCTCTCTCGACCTTTCATGGTCAAACCCTAATCGAGACCTCCTCGGTCCAATTTCCGATTTTCTATTCCGGCCTTTCATGGTCAAACCCCTAATCGAGACCTCCTCGGTCCGATTTCCGATTTTCCTATCTCGACCTTTCATGGTCAAATCCTAATCGAGACCTCCTCGGTCCGATTTCCGATTTTCCTATCTAGACCTTTCATGGTCAAATCCTAATCGAGACCTCCTCGGTCCGATTTCCGATTTTCTATCTCGACCTTTCACGGTCAAATCTCTAATCGAGACCTCCTCGGTCCGATCTCCGATTTTCTATTCCGACCTTTCATGGTCAAATCCCTAATCGAGATCTCCTCGGTCCGATTTCTGATTTTCTATTCCGACCTTTCATGGTCAAACCCTAATCGAGACCTCCTCGGTCCGATTTCCGATTTTCTATTCCGGCCTTTCATGGTCATATTCCTAATTGAGACCTCCTCGGTCCGATTTTCGATTTCCCATCTCGACCTTTCATGGTCAAATCCTTAATCGAGACCTCCTCGGTCCGATCTCCAAATTTCAATCTTGACCTTTCAAGGTCTCATCTTTTCCGATCAATTAGGATTAGGAAAAAATGTGTTTCGAGCAAAAGTTAAAGCGATAAGTGCATGTTACTTGAGCCTTCAGCCTAAACATTTACCTTCAAGTCTAAACCTTATCTATCCCCGAGTCTAAACCCTGCCTATCCCTTTCCCGCAGCAAGAAGGAGGTGGACAAGAATACTGGGTCAGCAATTTTTCAGAAAACCTTAGGTTCAAACAGTTCATCAGCTCAGTCAGAATGGCAGATTTGACAGAAAACAGTGAGGGTGCAGGAAGTCAGATGGTTAGGAAGGAAGAGTTAGTCCTGGCCTTGGAAAGTGCCCATAAGGTTCATAAGGAACAGCAAGCCATGCTTATCGATGCGCTCCGTCGTCATGGGGTTCAGATAGTGGTCGAGTCCAACGGTTCCCTGGTTATGGTAGAAGATGAGACTCCAGAAGTAGCCATCTCAGCTCCCTCAGCCTATAACCAATACCTTCCTGTAAGTACCCAAATCTGGCTCATGCCTTCCGGTTAAATTTCCCGGCAATTTCGGTAAGTTTCCCGGTAATTCCCCGGACCTTCCTAGTGTTCCGGAAATGTCCTGGAGCAGTCCCAAATTAAAATTAGGGCTGAAGGGAGCCTTCCTAATTAAGAAAACACGTTTTTCTTAATTAGGAAGAAGGTTCTAGAATAATGCCACCTTGCATGGTTCTAGAATGCTGAGTCACAATGGATAAGCCCGCACGGCTGCATTAGCTTGCTGCCCTTAGCCGCACGGCTTCATTAGCCTTATCCGCATCGCCTATAAATAGAGCTCTCCTCTACCCATTTCAACACACAACAACAATACACACAATCCATAGCAATACACTCAGTCACTCCCAAGACGTGAAGAATATTGGTGAAGGCTCAAGAAGGTGAAGAAGAAGGCCAAGAAGCTCCCTCCCTCCTCCTTGAAGATCCAAGACCAATCTCTCCTCCTAGCTCCGACCAAAGAAGCAAAGGAAGCAATTGGTAACCTCGCACGCCCTAACCTTGCTTTTAATTGATATACTTGCTCATTGCATTCATATATCTTGCTTGGGACTTGGCATTCATAGTTAAAGATCACATCTTTATCATCCCCTTTCCCTTTTTGCATGCATTAAGACCTCATTTGTCATAAAAATGTAGTCTTTTTTCATAAAGGTGCATCCTTTGCACCTAAAACTCCCATTTTCAAATAAAATGTCATTTTTATGCATCATTTGCATATAAAAATCCAATATTTTCAACAAAAATGCATCCTTTGCATTCAAAATCCCTTGTTCAAGCATCATTTGCTTTAAAGATCATGTCTTTACCATAAACTAGCATCATATGCTTTTCAAAATGCAATCTTTATGCATCATTTGCATAATGAATGCCAATTTCTTCAACAAAAATGCATCATTTGCATAAAAATCAAATCTTTATGCATCGTGTGCAATAAAGATTATTTCTTTAAACTAAGTGCATCATTTGCAACCCAAAAATGTCATCTTTTCAATTAAAGTGTCATTTTTCATCATGCATTCCCCTTTTCCCCCAACCTTGGAACGGACCGGTGTAAAAGATCCTATCTTTACATCGTTCCTTCCATTAAAGGTTCCATATTTCTTTAGAAAGGGATACCTTGAACCCTATATCTCCGATTATCGCTTAAGAAAGAGTATGAAGCCTCTATACGAGCTCGACCGTCTTAAAGCGTAGGATTGATGGGCTAAGGACCCTCCTTTTCTAAAGAACCTCATCTTTGACCAAAAGAGAGTCATTCTCTCGATCACGCAAGTCCCGAGGGTCCCGAGGTTTAAAATGCGATGATCACAAGTCATAAGATGAGGACTGGATCATAATCCCAAATACATAAAATTCCAAGGAATCCCGAGCGACAACCAACAAATGGTTTGTACGTCCAGAAGACAACTTGGGACATTCCCCCCCCCCTTTTTTCTCAAACACATGCACACAAGAAAGCACGCAAGCAAGCACGATTACTGAAATCTTGGGAGACTTGCTCCGGCAAGGCACTTTGGGTGAACGCCAAACGTTCTTCCCAAGGGGTAACTTAACCTCCGAACCCAAGTAAAAACCTTTTTTTCAAAGTTTTGAGGTAATCAAAATGGCGTGGCGACTCCGTTTTTCAAATAACTCGGATGTCTTCAAACTCACGTGAATCCAACACAAAACTGTGAATGTGGTGCCCAAATTTTGTGTTGGATTCACGCGAGTTTGAAGACATCCGAGTTATTTGAAAAACGGAGTCGCCACGCCATTTTGATTACCTCAAAACTTTGAAAAAAAGGTTTTTACTTGGGTTCGGAGGTTAAGTTACCCCTTGGGAAGAACGTATGGCGTTCACCCAAAGTGCCTTGCCGGAGCAAGTCTCCCAAGATTTCAGTAATCGTGCCTTATCCACAATGACTCAGCATTCTAGAACCATGCAAGGTGGCAAATTCTAGAACCTTCCCTCCTAATTAAGAAAAATGTGTTTCTTAATTAGGAAGGATTCCCTTCAGCCCTTATTTAATTAAAAACAGTTCCGGAATGTTTCCGAAACACTAGGAAGGTCCGGGAATTACCGAAACTTACCGAAATTGCCGGGAAATTTAACCGGAAGGCATGAGCCGATTTGGGTACTTACAAGCCCTCGGCAACGTCACTTGCAAGGCGAGTGGGGTTGTCGATAGAAAAGGATCCGATCTGGCGAATGCCGAGACGGATTGGGTGACCAAGACGGTCGAGTGGCTGAACCTTTTGGAAGGCTACCTACGTATCCCGGAGGAATCAAGCCAGGCCGTAGTTCGGAATTAGGATCCGCTGGGGGAGGAAGAAGAGAAACTGGTCTCTTGCTGGGGAAAAAGAAGAGAAAATGACCTAGGAGGTCAAGCAATTGATCCTACTGGGGATATGCTAGAAGTGACCAAGGTGGTCGGATATCTGAACTTCTATGAGGGGCTGCTTTATCACTGAGGAGTGACAAAGAAACAGGGTGACCAAAGTGGTCGAATGGCTGGACCTTTTATAAAAGGCTACCTACGTATCCCGGAGGAATCAAGCCTTGATCGTAGTTCAAGCATCACTAGATAGTTAGGAACGATGTCTAGGATCCTTGAGATTTTGACAATTAATGGAGGCTGTCACCTGATTGAAACTAGAGCTGACGTCACTATCGAGTGGATAGAGGTAGCTAGAGTTTGGTGAACTTGAGCATACGTCTCAATCTCTTTCGAATCGTAGATATGGGTTGCCAAAGTTTGAATGATTTAAGCATACGATACGTCACTATTCGGGATAGAGGTAGCTTGTTGAGAGAAACTTAAGCGTACGTCACTATTCGGGATAGAGGTAGCTTAAGTTGAGAGAAACTTGAGCGTACGTCACTATTCGGGATAGAGGTAGCTTAAGTTGATAGAAACTTAAGCGTACGTCACTATTTGGGATAGAGGTAGCTTAAGTTGATAGAAACTTAGCGTACGTCACTATTGGGATAGAGGTAGCTTAAGTTGATAGAAACTTAGCATACGTCACTATTCGATAGAGGTAGCTTTAAGTTGATAGAAACTTTAAGCATACGTCACTATTCGATAGAGGTAGCTTAAGTTGATAGAACTAGCATACGTCACTATTCTGGATAGAGGTAGCTTGTTGATAGAAACTTAGCATACGTCACTATTCCGGGATAGATAGCTTGTTGATAGAAACTTAAGATACGTCACTATCTCGGGATAGAGGTAGGCTCAGTTGAGAGAAACTTAGCATACGTCACTATTCGGGATAGAGGTAGCTTGTTGATAGAAACTTAGCATACGTCACTATTCCGGGATAGAGGTAGCTTAAGTTGAGAGAAACTTAGCATACGTCACTATTCTGTATAGAGGTAGCTTAAGTTTAGAAGAACTCGAGCATACTTCACTATTCTGGATAGAGGTAGGCTCAGTTTAGAGTTTTGACAATTCGGAGGTTGTCACCTAGCGTTATCCCGTTATAACGGAATTAACGGAGGCGACTGGGAATAGAGCTTGATTGCTAAAGAGATAAGGGATATTTTCTGAAAAAGATGTTATCTTGGTTAAAAGATAACGGAAATTGCATGCCCAAGTGGAAGGTCCAGGGGCAGGATTGTAATTTCGCTCGTAGCGAATGAAGCCGCCCGGCATGAGATGGAGAAAAAGGAGCCGTACGGCTAGAGACCTGTTTTTTCCAGATTATTTAAAACAGGTTTGAACGGGCATTGGGCATTATTGCCGCCCAAGAACTGCCGAGGAAGAGAGAGAGAAAGGAGAGAATTTCTTCAAAATTCTTCAATTCCCTTTGCTTCTATCGATTGGAATGGATCCGGAGGGCAATCCCATACCGAGGCAAGCAAGAAGGAACATCTCCGCGGCTGCGAGAAGGAGGAGAAAGGAGCTCGTTCGGACGGAGAGGAAGTATGACTTCCTTACGCCTCCATCGGAGCTTTACCCGGGGAGAAGGGAGCATAAATCAACGAACCCGCGATCGGTTGGGGTAAGCATTCTGAATTTGCTCGAATCCGATGATTTTGCTTGAATTTTGAATGATTTAGGGCTTGACCCGAATTCTAGGATTTCTGAATGATTTTTTTTTTTTGAATGATTTTGGGATGCATGAACAACCTATGAGGCTAAGAATATGCAATGTGCAACTTATTTGATGAAAATTATGAGAATGACTCACTTTTTTCTCGCAAAATGAAGTAAGAATGAGAATTTTCAAAATATGAGACGGAGTTCTTGCCTTGTGCTAGAACTAGGTCAAAATTCTGATTTTCAATGAGAAAACATGATTTTGGAAGATGAAAATGATTCATGCATGCCATTTTTTGAAAGAATAATGCTTATGTGCAAAGAATTGTGAAAATTGTGATTTTGTGTTTTAGGAAAGCAATGGGACTTGACATGACGCGTTTCAAGTGATGAAAGACGCTTTTTTGATGCAAATAATGCTAGAAAAACTTTTGTGAATGATTTTCTTTTGAAAACATGTGCATTTTTGTGAATATATGCATGCTTTTGAAAATGATGAAGGACTGACACTTCTTTTTTTTTTTGTGCTTGTCTACAGGAGAACAAGTCTAGAGGACCATCGGAGATAGCGGTTAAGCTTTGGCAGAGGATGCCGGATTTTGAGAAGAATGGGGTGAACCCCAAGAATTTGGTGAGGGCTACCGGTCTGGATGCATTTGTAGAGGCCATCGGCAGGGGTGTTCACATCACCTCTAAGAGCAAGGGCTTGGTCCAGGCCCTTTCTGAGTTCTGGTGGGATAGTACCCATAGCTTTCACCTGAGCTGGGGAGAGCTGACAGTGACTCCTGCCGATTTCACAGCTATTACTGGCCTACAGTTCACCGGGAGGCCCGTGACTTGGAGAGACCACATTACAGCTGAGGAGTTCCAGGCTTTGGTTGGGTTTGAGCTGATTCCCAAGGGGCTGGGGATGGAGACGCGGAATGGCAGGCAGTTCAGACTTGCATGCAGAACTTTGCTGCTGCTAATGATGTGACGGCCCAGCAGCTGGCTAGAGCATTCATATGGTTGATGCTATCAGTCACTATCTTTGCTAATTGGGACGCTGGCCATGACTGCCTACTTTCTGGAGGATGTGGATGGGATAGGGACGGTCTCTTGAGGCCCGGATTGGCGGAGTTGTACTTCTCGTTGGACATGTACAGTCGGAACAAAGCTGCTTCTATGGACTGCTTCTCATTTGCCCTTGAGGTAGTCTCCTTTCTTTCTTTTTTCTTTTCCTGTCTTGAGACTTTTATGAGAGAGAGAATGACCTTTTTGATGTTTTGAACATGCAGGCCTGGTTCTGCGAGGTGTACTGGGCTCCCTAGCACGGGGAGGCAGTATCCTCATCCTCACCCATGGACCACTGGAGATGCAGGAGGGATAAATTCACGGGTCAGAGGCTCATCCTCCCCATATCCCCGAGTGAGCTTCACTAGCTTCGTGGCATCCTCAGCGCCGCTCCACAAACACAGCCAGGGGGTGTCCATGTCAAAGTACTTCTACGCAGCCCACGCCTGCCCGGTACCTCGCTATCTCATCCTCTCGGCCAATCCTCGGGTCAGCATCCGTGGCTGGAGGATCGTGAGGAGTAATGGCGTCCAATGGAGGGACATGGCCACGCCGCTCGAGAAACGGTCCCCCAAGTAAATGACATCACATGTCACCTCAAATGAGCCACCTCCTTCTCGCCTCGTCACATCAATGGCATCTCCCAAAGAAGATCTCCGATACCGCCCCAAGGGTAGAAGTCCACTCCGTCATGCCCATCCTCGTTGATGACCGGCCTCACCATTTTGTAGTCGAAAGTGATCCGGGTCTTCCCCGTGAATTTATCCTCGCATCTCCCCTCCAAATAACCATAGCAGTGGAAGATGGTGACATCACTCGCCGGTTCCAAGGGAAGAACCCGATCACCTCGCAAAACCAGCCCGCATGTTCAAAACATCAAAAGGTCATTCTCTCTCTCATAAAAGTCTCAAGACAGAAAAGAGAAAAGAGAAAAGAAAGGAGACTACCTCAAGGGCAAATGAGAAGCAATTCCCATGGAAGCAGCCTTTGTTCCGACTGTACATGTCCAACGAGAAGTACAACTCCGCCAATCCGGCCTCTCCCCAAGAGACCGTCCCTATCCCATCCACATCCTCCAAAGAGTCGAGGAGGCAAGTCATGGCCGCGTCCTGTAATTAGCAAAGATAGTGATCGATAGCATCAACCATATGAATGCTCTAGCCACCCAAGGGCCACATCATTAGCAAGCAAAGTTCTCGCATGCAAGTCTGAATCGCCACCTCGACGTTCCCGCCTCCATCCCTCAGCCCCTCGGGAATCAGCCAAACCCGACCAAAGCCTGGAACTCCTCACCGTAATGTGGTCTCTCCAAGTCACGGGCCTCCCGGTGAACTTGGTAGGCCGCAATAGCCGTGAAGTCGGCAGGAGTCACTGTCGCTCTCCCAGCTGAGGGTGAAAGCTACGGGTACTATCCCACCGTAACTCGTAAAGGGCCCGGACCAAGCCTCGCTCTTAGAGGTGATGTGAACACCCCCGCGATGGCCTCTACAAACGCATCCAGACTCGGTAGCCCTCACCAAATTCTTGGGGTTCACCCCATTCTTCTCAAAATCCGGCATCCTCCTCGCCAAAGCTTAACCGCTATCTCCGATGGTCCTCTAGACTTGTTCTCCCGTAGACAAGCACAAAAAGAAGTGTCGCCCTTCATCATTTTCAAAAGCATGCATATATTCACAAAAAGCGCACCTATTTTCAAAAGAAAAGCATTCACAAAAGTTTTTCTAGCATTATTTGCATCAAAAAGCGCCTTTCATCACTTGAAACGCGTCATGTCAAGTCCCATTGCTTTCCTAAAACACAAAATCACAATTTTCACAATTCTTTGCACATAAGCATTATTCTTTCGTAAATGGCATGCATGAATCATTTTCATCTTCCAAAATCATGTTTTCTCATTGAAAATCAGAATTTTGACCTAGTTCTAGCACAAGGCAAGAACTCCGTCTCATATTTTGAAAATTCTCATTCTTACTTCATTTTGCGAGAAAAAGTGAGTCATTCTCATAATTTTCATCAAATAAGTTGCACATTGCATATTCTTAGCCTCATAGGTTGTTCATGCATCTCAAAATCATTCAAAAAAAAAATCATTCAAAAAATCCTAGAATTTGGGTCAAGCCCTAAATCATTCAAAATTCAAGCAAAATCATCGGATTTGAGCAAAATGAGAATGCTTACCCCAACCGATCGCGGGTTCGTTGATTTATGCTCCCTTCTCCCGGATAGAGCTCCGATGGAGGCGTAAGGAAGTCATACTTCCTCTCCGTCCGAACGAGCTCCTTTCTCCTCCTTCTCGCAGCTCGCGAGATGTTCCTTCTTGCTTGCCTCGGTATGGGATTGCCCTCCTGATCCATTCCAATCGATAGAAGCAAAGGGAATTGAAGAATTTTGAAGAAATTCTCTCCTTTCTCTCTCTCTTCTTCGGCAGCTTGGGCGGCAATAATGCCCAATGCCCGTTCAAACCTCGTTTTTAAATAATCTGAAAAACAGTCTCTAGCCGTACGGCTCCTTTTTTTCTCCATCTCATGCCGGGCGGCTTCATTCGCTCCGAGCGTAAATTACAATCCCGCCCCCAGACCTTCCACTGGGCATGCAATTTCCGTTATCTTTTAACCAAGATAACATCTTTTTCGTAAAATATCCCTTATCTCTTTAGCAATCAAGCTCTATTCCCGCCGCTCCGTTAATTCCGTTATAACGGATAATGCTAGGTGACAACCTCCGAATTGTCAAAACTCTAAACTGAGCCTACCTCTATCCAGAATAGTGACGTACGCTTAAGTTTCTCTCAACTTAAGCTACCTCTATCCAGAATAGTGACGTATGCTAAGTTTCTATCAACTTAAGCTACCTCTATCCCGAATAGTGACGTATGCTAAGTTTCTATCAACTTAAGCTACCTCTATCCCGAATAGTGACGTATGCTAAGTTTCTATCAACTTAAGCTACCTCTATCCCGAATAGTGACGTATGCTAAGTTTCTATCAACTTAAGCTACCTCTATCCCGAATAGTGACGTATGCTAAGTTTCTATCAACTTAAGCTACCTCTATCCAGAATAGTGACGTATGCTAAGTTTCTATCAACTTAAGCTACCTCTATCCCGAATAGTGACGTATGCTAAGTTTCTATCAACTTAAGCTACCTCTATCCCGAATAGTGACGTATGCTAAGTTTCTATCAACTTAAGCTACCTCTATCCCGAATAGTGACGTATGCTAAGTTTCTATCAACTTAAGCTACCTCTATCCAGAATAGTGACGTACGCTTAAGTTTCTCTCAACTTAAGCTACCTCTATCCAGAATAGTGACGTATGCTAAGTTTCTATCAACTTAAGCTACCTCTATCCAGAATAGTGACGTATGCTAAGTTTCTCTCAACTTAAGCTACCTCTATCCGTAATAGTGACGTACGCTCAAGTTTCTCTCAACTTAAGCTACCTCTATCCCGAATAGTGACGTATGCTTAAATCATTCAAACTCTGGCAACCCATATCTCTGATTCGAAAGAGATTGAGACGTATGCTCAAGTTCACCAAACTCTAGCTACCTCTATCCACTCGATAGTGACGTCAGCTCTAGTTTCAATCGTGACAAACCTCCATTAATTGTCAAAATCTCAAGAATCCTAGACATCGTTCCTAACTATCTAGTGATGCTTCGAACTACGATCAAGGCTTGATTCCTCCGGATACGTAGGTAGCCTTTTATAAAAGGTCCAGCCATTCGACCACTTTGGTCACCCCGTTTCTTTGTCACTCCTCAGTGATAAAGCGCCCCTCATAGAAGTTCGTATATCCGACCACCTTGGTCACTTCTAGCATATCCCCAAAGAGGGATCAATTGCTTGACCTCCTAGGTCATTTTCTCTTCTTTTTCCCCAAAGAAGAGACCGCTTTCTTCTTCCTCCCCTGGATCCTAATTCCGAACTACGGCTCGGCTTGATTCCTCCGGATACGTAGGTAGCCTTCCAAAAGGTTCACCCACTCGACCGTCTTGGTCACCCAATCCGTCTCGCGCATTCGCCAGTATCGGATCCTTTTCTATCGACAACCCCACTCGCCTTGCAAGTGACGTTGCCGAGGGGCTTCTGTAAGTACCCAAATCCGGCTCATGCCTTCCGGCTAAATTTCCCGGCAATTTCGGTAAGTTTCCAGAATTCCCTGACCTTCCTAGTGTTCCGGAAATGTCCTGAACAGTCCCAAATTAAATTAAGGGCTGAAGGGAGCCTTCCTAATTAAGAAAACACGTTTTTCTTAATTAGGAAGAAGGTTCTAGAATAATGCCACCTTGCATGGTTCTAGAATGCTGAGTCATTGTGGATAAGCCCGCACGGCCGCATTAGCCCAAGGTCTCCGGCCGCACGGCTTCATTAGCCTTATCCAGCATCGCCTATAAATAGAGCCCTCCTCTACCCATTTCAACACACAACAACAATACACACAATCCATAGCAATACACCTCACTACTCCCAAGACGTGAAGAATATTGGTGAAGGCTCAAGAAGGTGAAGAAGAAGGCCAAGAAGCTCCCTCCCTCCCTCCTTGAAGATCCAAGACCAATCTCTCCTCCTAGCTCCAACCAAAGAAGCAAAGGAAGCAATTGGTAACCTCGCACGCCCTAACCTTGCTTTTAATTGATATACTTGCTCATTGCATTCATATATCTTGCTTGGGACTTGGCATTCATAGTTAAAGATCACATCTTTATCACCCCCTTTCCCTTTTTGCATGCATTAAGACCTCATTTGTCATAAAAATGTAGTCTTTTCATAAAGGTGCATCCTTTGCACCTAAAACTCCCATTTTCAAATAAAAATGTCATTTTTATGCATCATTTGCATATAAAAATCCAATCTTTTCAATAAAAATGCATCCTTTGCATTCAAAACCCCTTGTTCAAGCATCATTTGCTTTAAAGACCATGTCTTTACCATAAACTAGCATCATATGCTTTTCAAAATGCAATCTTTATGCATCATTTGCATAATGAATGCCAATTTCTTCAACAAAAATGCATCATTTGCATAAAAATCAAATCTTTATGCATCATTTGCAATAAAGATTATTTCTTTAAACTAAGTGCATCATTTGCAACCCAAAAATGTCATCTTTTCATTAAAGTGTCATTTTTCATCATGCATTTCCCTTTCCCCCAACCTTGGAACGACCGGTGTAAAAGATCCTATCTTTACATCGTTCCTTCCATTAAAGGTTCCATATTTCTTTAGAAAGGGATACCTTGAACCCTATATCTCCGATTATCGCTTAAGAAAGAGTATGAAGCCTCTATACGAGCTCGACCGTCTTAAAGCGTAGGATTGATGGGCTAAGGACTCTCCTTTTCTAAAGAACCTCATCTTTGACCAAAAGAGAGTCATTCTCTCGATCACGCAAGTCCCGAGGGTCCCGAGGTTTAAAATGCGATGATCACAAGTCATAAGATGAGGACGGGATCATAATCCCAAATACATAAAATTCCAAGGAATCCCGAGCGACAACCAACAAATGGTTTGTACGTCCGGAAGACAACTTGGGACATTTCCCCCCTTATTTTCAAACACATGCACACAAGAAAGCACGCAAGCAAGCACGATTACTGAAATCTTGGGAGACTTGCTCCGGCAAGGCACTTTGGGTGAACGCCAAACGTTCTTCCCAAGGGGTAACTTAACCTCCGAACCCAAGTAAAAACCTTTTTTTCAAAGTTTTGAGGTAATCAAAATGGCGTGGCGACTCCGTTTTTCAAATAACTCGGATGTCTTCAAACTCGCGTGAATCTAACACAAAATTTGGGCACCACATTCACACTCGGGGCGGGAATGTCAACCGAGAGTATCGATTCGGGGAGCTTATAGGTCCCGTCACTCAATCGGGCTACACCCCCTAAGGTTTGAAAGGTAACAATGACGTATAAGTTGGAAAATGTGCGCGGGTGTGCGGCATCTACATTTTGAAAAGAATGTTTTTGAAAGCAAGTATAATAAATATTTACAAAGAATATTTTTCTACATATGTACTCAAAATGGGTAAATGTCCCCACAAGAAGAGATGTTACGACATGTAAGACATGTGAGTCAAAAGAGCATGTAAAGCATGGTGTGCAAAACAAATGAGTCTAGCCCACTTTTGAAAATGTCCCCAGCAGAGTCGCCACTGTGAGAGCCCACGCCCGAAGCTCGCAGGTCGCTCGCATAAGAGCGACGAGTTTACCTCGTGCGAATGCGGTTTGAATACGCCCGTTACCCTACTCGAGTTTTGAAAAAGAAGAGTCGCCACCTCATTTTATTTTAGGAAAATAGAGATAAAACCTTTTGATTTGAAAAGTGGGTTCGGGGGCTAAATTACGAGAGGAGAAGGTGTTAGGCACTCCGCTCGCCCTTTCGGTCTCTAGCATGCTTCCGCCTACGCTTGATTTTAATTTGCCTTTTCAAAATGCCTTTTATGCCCTAACTTTAGAAAACATATGTGTTTATGTACACGGGAGTCTCCTAATCTAGGTATGTTCATTTGATCGCAACCGGGAATCAGTTTGGGTGGATTCCCGATTGGTTTTGAAAATAGTTTGAATCACATTGAGAAAAAGAAAACAGGTAAAGGGGAGAGGGGGTTATGTACAAACTATACAAATTATACACAAAAGATGGGAGACAAATCCCATGAATAAATGAATGTCCAAGCCAAGCCATGTTGTGGTTCAAGGACTGCTGCAGATTCTCATGTTAATGTACCTGTCCAAAACTAATCCAAATCCAGAAACAAAACTTGGGATTGACTCCCAACATGTTAGAGAACACATATGAATATTTGTAGGATTGGATTAATTCATGAAGCTGAAATCATGCCATGAAACACAGAAGTCAAATCTGCCCAGAACAGGAAAACAGAGCACATCTCATTTTGATTCGAAATTTACATTATGAAGACATGCAAATCCTGGAAAACTCAAAACATGAAAGTTGAAGACCACACATCAAATATGAATTCTGGGAAGTTTGAAGTCTAGAAAACAAGTTTAAAGGTTTCAAAACACCTCTGACATCTAATGTCAGAAACAGGACAGCTTCAATTCTGAGAGCATGCACTTGAATTAAAAAAAATGGAAAAGGGTCTTTCCTGAGGTCAAAAAATTATTTAAAAGGCATGAGTATTTTCCTTATCATGTTAAGAAAAAATTTCGTTCTATAACTCAAACCCAGAAATCAAGTGTAGTTCATGTTTATTGCATGGAAAGACAAAGTGGTCAGCAACAATCTACTGGACAGCACACATAGATCATGGAAACAAGCTTCAAAACATGATTTAAACATGGAATTAGACCTTGAAACTGAGTATGCAAGTACTCTAACATGTTATGAACATTATCAAGTGTTTATTTATGAACAAATGTGGACCAAAACTCAGATAATCATGAGAGAGCATGAAGTGGACAGATTGTGAGCACTTTGAAAGAAATTCCATTTACATGCTTGAAACCTTCATTTAAAGCTTGGAGATGAACATGCAACATATATATACAAGATGGATCAGAAGTTTGAGCATTTACAACATATTTACATGGAGATTACAAGCCTTAAACATGAACTACATCAAGAGATCTAAAATGGGGATCTAGCCATCTAATGACTAGACCCCAAACTAAACCATGCAAAGACTTACATTTCTTACTACTTACATAGAAGATTCTTACCTAGTTTAGGTGGGTGAGGGTGTGCTTCCTTTGTCTATCCAAGGGAAGACTTTTTGATTTGATTTTGAGAATGTTTTGGATGAGTGTTTGAAGAATGCTTGAGTTTGTGTTTGAAGTGTTTTTTTGAGGTAGTGTTTGTGTGGTGGTTTTTGTGGTGGTTTTGTTGTGGTTGATGGGGGTTATGTGGTGGTGTAGAGAGAGTTTATAATCTGAGCTCTTAGAGAGAGAATTGGAGTTGTTGTTTTTTTGTTTTTTCAATGGAGGAGTGAAGTGGGTGAGATGTCAAAGTGGTAGATAAGATTGTGAAATGAAAGAGGGGAGTTATAATGATGGAGAGAGGATAGAGAGAGAAAGGAGAAATGACGTTGGGTCACAACCAAGCTGGCCAATCAATGCAAGTGGCTGAGTTTAGCTCTTCTTGCACAGCTTTTGTCATTTTTGTCCGACTTTTGCTCTGCAACTGCTCTGGTGCGCGCGCTTCAGAGTCCCGGTTGTCCGCGAGCCAAACGTCAAAGTTGTTTGAAATAATTTTGCGGTCGATATGGTATATCTGAAATTCGTTAATGAGAAAGGAATATCATAATATGATTTTTAATGCACAAAATGGTCGGTAAAGGACTGTTTTGACGTTCCGGGCCTCGGTCCGGGGTTCCGAGGTCCGGAATTTTTGTAAATATGTCCATTTACTCAATTTTTCGTCCTGATTAAAAATCTGGACTCCGTTTTTCCATATCATGCACCGATAAGGCGAACGGACTTCCCGCGTGGCCAAATCGAGGTTCTAGGTCAATTACAAAGGTTTAAACCAATTAACAAGGTCCGTCGGGGGGTGCGAGATCGGGGTGTCTACAATTACGTGGGTTTAGGATAATGATTGGAAAGTTCATTTAAGAGGGTAACTGTTCATGAACAGTTAATTTTGTCTCCCACTATCTCTTTCACCATAACTTCCCTTAAAACATGGAAATAAATTCCGTACACAAAGACGAATTTTCAGATGGATAGACAACCCAAAATAAATGATCCATAATCATAGCTGTCAGACATATTGGGCAGCCAAGCCTAATTTGAATGATCATCATATCTAGATTGACTGAGAACTAATTTGTCTATAAAAGGAAATGAATCAGATGAAATTTTGTCAAACTCATTTCTTTCATTGAGTAAATGGGTAGATTAGTTTCCATGTTTAGTCAAAGCAAGATGTCAAAGATTGTAAAGAAGCTAGTGTTTAAGAGTCCAAGGCTTGTAGAAACCAAAGAGGAGAGGTTTAGAGAGAGTTCTTACCATATCAGATACAAACTGATAATGATTTAGTTCAAGAGGTGGATCAAGTCATGAATGATGATCCAAGAAAGGAAGTTGAGCTGAGAGAAAGGGAGATACGAAAGAGGTATTGGGAAGAAGAGAAGTTAGGATTGATAGAAGGTGAGAAAGAAAGGTTAAAAGAGATAGCCAAAGAAAAGGGTAAGGCTAAGAGAGAGTATGATGGTTATGATGGTCAGACAACTAAGATAAAGCTATTTGAGAAAGAAATTGAGGGAGAGAGTAGTCAATGCATTGGGACTGGGGTTGAGAGAGTTTATACTCTAGGAGAGCTGGTAAAGATTGACAGCTAAGAAAGGATTAAGATTGACACATCAATTGGTCAACCTGACTCCTTAGCTGTCAAGAAGTATACTGCTGTAAAGAGGGATTCACTCTCTTTAAGTCATCCAGTATTGGAGGGGACTGGAGATAACTTTGCATGGGTGCATAGTTCTCCATCCAAAACTTATATGAGGCTATTCTCTCAATTTCTGAAGTGCTGCAGTCCAGCTATAGTAGATGGGGAAGAAGATGTTGGTCCTCATTCTGATCAGGCCTTTATTGCTCAAGAGAGTGCCAATACTTCAGGAACTTTTAGTTTCTTCTATCCCTTGGGTGAGTTTCCTCCTTATGATGCAGTTGAGGAGTGGTGGCCCAGGAGAGTGTGTCATTCCCTTCAGTTCTCAACAACAACTATTGATCCCTTCATGGAGAGGCATCCTGTCTGGTTAGAGAGATATGGAGACATTAGGGAGAGAGTTTATGAGGCTCCCAGTGTTGATTATAATGAGCAAGGATATTTAGCAGAGGATTCCCTTGCTCAACCAAGGAAAAGTTTGGGATGAGGAATCTTAGCTGTCAGAGCCTCTCTGAAGGATAGCTATGAGGGAGAGGGAGAAAAGTATGTGAAGCTTTGGGTTGGGTAATATGAATGAAGGTTTGGTTTTGTTTTGGAATTATGGAAAGGTTGGTAGGAAAGTATTTATTTTTGGTTTTTGTATGTTTTACTTGTGTAATGGTTAGCTGTCAGATAACTCATTGTTGACAGCAATCATAAGCCTTTTCTGTTTGAGTAATGAATAAACATTTTATTTTGGTAACTTTATCATTCCAAGCATTGCTCTTAGCATCTCAAATCTTTTCTCATCCATGGCCTTTGTTAAAATATCAGCTACATTGTCTTCTGTGCAAACTTTAGACATGTGGATATTTCCTTTTTCAACATGGTCTCTTATGAAGTGGTGCCTAACTTCAATAGCTTGGTTTTGGAGTGCTGAACATGATTTTCTGTCATTGCAATGGTGCTGGAGTTATCACAGAAAATAGGTATATTTGATAGGTCCATCCCAAAGTCTTGAAGTTGACTTTTGAGATATAAGATTTGAGAACAGCAGAGGCCAGCAGCAATATATTCAGCCTCTGCTGTTGAAGTGGCAACAGATGTTTGCTTCTTGCTTGACCAAGAAATTATTCTTGATCCAATAAATTGACATCCTCCACTTGTGGATTTCCTATCCAAGTTACATCCAACATAGTCTGAATATGTGAATCCAATTAATGAGAATGGATATTCAGTGGGATACCATAGACCATAGTCAGGAGTTTCTTTAAGATATCTCAAAATTCTTTTGACAGCAAAGATGGGATTCCTTTGGATCAGCTTGAAACCTTGCACATAGACAAACACTGAATATGATGTCAGGTCTAGATGCAGTTACATATAGGAGAGATCCAATGTAACTTCTATATAGTATTTGATTAACACTTTGACCATCAAGATCAGCATGAAGTTTGGTTGTTGTATATAAAGGGGTTCTAACAGGTGAGGCAGTTTGCATATCAAACTTATTGATCATATCCCTTGTGTACGTGGCTTGGTTAATGAAGATTCCTTCCTTCATTTGTTTGACTTGCAGGCCTAAGAAGAAGGTAAGTTCACAAATCATACTCATTTCAAACTTGTTCTTCATGATTTCCCCAAACTATGTGCATAGATCTTCATTTGATGATCGAAAAATAATATCATCCACATACACTTGGATGAGTAGTAGGTCTTCTCCATATTTCTTGATGAGCAGAGTATTATCAATATGCCCTTTAGTAAATCCTTTGCCAAGGAGATACTTTAATAATGTGTCATACCAAGCTCTAGGGGCTTATTTGAGGCCATATAAGGCTTTATCCAATTTGTAGACATGGTTTGGGAATTTTGGGTGTTCAAAATCAGGAGGTTGTGACACAAATACCTTCTCATTTAGAACTCCATTTAGGAAGGCACTTTTGACATCCATTTGGAACACTTTCATTCTCTTGAATGAGGCAAAGGCAAGGAAAAGTCTGATGGCTTCTAGTCTTGCTACAGGAGCAAATGTTTCATCATAGTCAATTCCTTCTTCTTGTTTGTACCCTTAAGCTACAAGTCTAGCTTTGTTTCTTACAACAATGCCCTCTTCATTCATTTTGTTTCTAAATACCCACCTTGTTCCAATAACAGTTTGGTTTTTGGGTTTAGGAACATGTCAGACCTTGTTTCTTTCAAATTGCTCTAGTTCTTCCTCCATAGCTTCAATCTAGTTAGGGTCTTGAAGGGCTTCATTTATTTTCTTGGGTTCTATTTGAGAGATGAAGGCACTCATTAATGAGTCATAGACATGCATATCTGGAGGAATGGTCATTTTATGAATGGAAAGGTCAATGAAAATGTTGCTGTTAGGTGGAATGATATGGATGGTAGGTTCAGGTTAAGGAATAGAATGATTGTTGTTGCATCAAGGTTGAATATGTCTACTGTCAGAGTTATTTTGTTGGCTTGATGAAGGTAAGCTGTCAAGGGCATCATAGCTGTCAGATGCACCTTTGCTGTTGGGTTGAGATTCTTTGCTGTTAGACACAATAGGATTTGTAATTATGTCTTTGGGCATAATATAGGGAAGGGTAGGTGATTCTTCTTCAGGAATGATATTTGAGGAGTCATGCACTGGAGACACTTTTGGAATATTGTCTGAGTTTCCAACGGCTTCATCAAAATCACACAATTCAGTGCAGCTTTGATCATTATTTTCATCAAAGTCAACATGAATTGATTCTTCTACAACAAGTCTCCTTTTGTTGTATACTCTGTAGGCTTTGCTTGTATTGGAGTATTCTAAGAATATGCCTTCATCACTTTTGGAGTCAAACTTATCAAGGTTATTTTTGCCATTGTTGTGAATGAAGCATCTACTTCCAAATCCATGGAAGTATGAAATGGTTGGTGTTCTACCATTTCATAACTCATAGGCAGTTTTGGTGTGAAATTTCTTAATGAGGGTCTTATTTTGGACATAGGTAGCAGTGGTGACAGCTTCTCCCCAAAAATACTTAGGTAGGTTATTTTCTGACAGCATTGTTCTGGCTGCTTCACAAATGGTCCTATTCTTTCTTTCTGCAACACCATTTTGCTGTGGTGTTCTTGGAGAAGAAAAGTTATGCTCAATCCCTTTCTGATCACAATATTCTTCAACACTAATGTTCTCAAATTCTTTACCATGGTCTGATCTAATTTTAATGATAGATAGACCTTTTTGGTTTTGAATTTTGTTAAACAGTTTGATCAAGTGATACAAGGTTTCACTTTTGGATTCAAGAAGGATAATCCATGTGAATCTATTAAAGTCATCAACTACCACTAGTGAGTATCTTTTTCCACCAAGTGATCTAGTTCTAATAGGTCCAAATAAATCCATGTGAAGTAGTTGCAGTGGTTTTGAAGTGTCTAATCTTGTTTTGGTTGTGAAAGAGGTTTTCTTTTGTTTGCCACATTGACATGCTTTGCATAGCTTGTCTTTCTTGAAGGGGATTTTGGAAAGTCCTTTGACAAGGTTTGAATTTGCCAATTTGGAGATGCTTTTAAGGTTGAGGTGAGCCAATCTTTTATGCCACAACCATGACATATCAGACTGACTATAGGACAGCAGGCAGTGATCATTTGAGGATTCCACAATCTCTAAATTTAGACAGTAGAGATTTCCTTTTCTGGTTCCAGTGAGGATGACATTGTGGTTGACATCTTTGACAGTGCAGTGATTCTTTAAACATACAACATTATATTCCTCGTCACAAATTTGACTAATGCTAATCAAGTTGTGTTTGAGACCTTCTACATAAGACACATTTGTGAAAATGATGTCTTTAGTAATAAGGTTTCCTAATCCTCTGACTTTGGCTTGAGAATTATCACCAAAAGTTACATTTGGACCATTTTTAGGGATATATTGTTGCAGCCATTCTTTGTTGTAGGTCATATGCCTGCTGCATCCACTATCCAAATACCATATTCCTTTCCTAGGTATCTACAAAACAGAAATAAAATTTATGGTACCCTTTTATTCTCTTGGGTCCAAAGAATTAGACATTCTTTGGTACCCTAGCTTTGTTCATTGACCTTTTTCTGAAAAATTGGTTTAGGGTATTGTAATATGACATGATTTGCATCATGTAGGGTGTGAGAACAGTAGGTTGGGAATTGTTGAAGGAATGGTTTGGAGAAAAAGATTGGTTGTGGTTCTGGTGATACTGAGGTTGGCTATGGAAGTTGTTTGTATATGATGGTCTTGGTGAGTTGTTTTGACTGGCATGACCCTTTCCATTTGAGTACTGCCAATTGGGTTTTTGCTGTTTAGAGTATGTATGATGATTGTAGAATATTTGCTGTCTAGATGATCTTTGCTGTCCACCAAATCTTTTCTATCTAGGAAATCTTTGCTGTCTAGAAAATCTTTGCTGTCTAGTAAATTTTTGCTGTTTGTTTTCTTTTTGCTCTTTGATTCCTTTTCGTTGACAGATGTATCTATTTTTGTGTGCTGGTTTGTCTCCTCCTTTTGGTTGACTTGAACTTGCTTCAGTGATTTCATTGTCTTCTTTTTGTTTCTTTGAGTCTTCTTTTGTTTGAACAGGATAGACATGTTGTTGGGCTTTGACATAGTTCATGCTTTCAAGAACCATCTTCTCAATAGCTTTTTCATCAGTGGGAGGGGTATAAGTTTTCAAAGTGGGATTTTCTGCTCCAATCCCTGACTTGTCACTAGGATGTCTCTGGTTGTAGCTAAAAAGTGATACAGCCTCTCCTGATTTGTTCCAGGAATCAATTTTCTTTTTAAGAGCTACATTTTCCTTTTCAAGATTGATAATTTTTTGGTTGTTTTCATGGGATCTTGAATTCTCAACTGTCAGATCACAGTTGGTCTTTTCAAGCATAAGACATTGCTCTTTTAATACTTGGTTAGCTTTCTCAAGATTTTCAATGGTTTTGCTTTGGGAAAGGTTGTCAGTGAGCAATGAAGCAAAGCTATTTTGGTGTCTCTTGATTTGAATAAAGAGAGTGCTAACTAATTGTTTAAATTCCTCAATATTTAAAGATTTAAATTGTGTACCTATTTTAATTCTTCAGCAACTACCAATGCTTCAAGATCTTCTTCACTATCTGATCCTACATCATCTCCTGCCATTAGGCATATCATAGCCTCTTCTCCTTCACTTTCAGAGTCACTTGAGTCAAATTCTTCATCACTGAATTTTGATGAGTCAACAATCATTACTTAATCTTTATTTTTCTCTTTTTTGTTTTTGGAACAGGTGTAGCAGTTGCATCTGGAACTGTGAATGATTTCCTTTGAGTAGGTGAGTTTCTTAGCTGTCTGATTGTCCTTTAGTTTCTTTGGTTCGGGACATTCAGATGAGAAGTGACCAAGTTTTCCACGCGCTGAAACATTCAATTTTCTTCTCATGGTTCTCTTGATCTGATGTAGATGGACTGTATTTTCTATCAAATGTTTTCCTATGTGTTCTCATGGCATTTCTGACGTCTATGGATATGAGACTTGGTAAATCTCCTTGTGAGGTATGTTTGTTTGAAGAGAAGTTTACTTTTTGAAGGGAATTGAGGACCATGGTGTTAATGTCCTGTTGAGTGATGGGTTTGTGTGGAGTTTCCTGAGCATCTAAGGCAAGAGTTTGTGAAATAGTAGGAACAGGTTGAATTTTTATCATTCCTTCTAGTTCATAAGCCTCAAGCTTTCCAAAATATTGTTCAACAGTCATGGTGCTCCATTCTGCACCTTCTCTAATAGATAAAGCTACCTTCTCATATTCTTCAGGAAGATTGTAATATATTTTAAGGCATAGATCTTGGTTTTCAAAAGTTTTTCCATGGTCAGCAATGGATCAGGCAATGTCCTCAAACCTTGGTCTAGCAGCACTAACCTTTTCACCAGGGTAGAATTTAAAGTTGTCTAGCTGTCTAAGCAAGTTATACAAATTTTGAGTTCTAACACTGGTGTGTTTGGTGAATTTTGTATGGATAAGTTCCCAGGCTGATTTTGCAGTTGGTTCTTTAGCAATTTCTTGTGCTAGAGAGTCATTCACACTCTTTTGAAGTATCTTTTTGACTTTAAGATTGGCACTGATTAATTGCCTTTCATATTCAGTCCAGTTCTCTGGGGATTTCAATTTGCTGGCGCCACCATTTGAATCTGGTTGGATTGGATAGGTGACTTCATTTTCTAGAGGATACCAGGTCCAAATGTTGTTTGCATCAAGGTAGGTTTTGATTTTTGATGCATATATTTCAAAGGATCCACAGTCATCAATGTGTGGAATGTCTTTCTCATTATTTCTTCTTGGTTGAGGCATGGTGGGTTGAAATAGGATCATTCACAAGTTGTTAGACTTTTGGTGGTGAAGACAAGCTCTGATACCAATTGAAAGGCCCTGTGTACTTGATCAACTAAGAGAAGATCAGCCAGTTAAGCTTTGGCAGCTAAGGTTGAATCTTAGCTGTCAGATATTAACTGATTAAAATAACAAAGTGTAATGTACAGCGGAATAAATAATAGTGAAATAATGTAAAGACAAGTGATTAGTGTAAGTGTGTGTGAGTGTGTGTGATAGTACCAAAGAACACAAGAATTTTAAGGTGGTTCAGAGTTCACTCCTCCTACGTCCACCCTGACTGTCAATCTTGACAAGTGAGCTCAATCTACTATACTCTAGGTCACTTTAAGAGTTACAAAGATTGATCAGGCAAGTTCCTTGAACTTCCTCTTCCTAATTAGTACAGTTAATTAGGGATTTGCTTGTTACGAAGCAAATTACAGAGTACACACTTAAAGTACAGTCTTAAGTGTTTACAAGTTTTGATTATACACTTGAAGTGCAGTCTCAAGTGTCTGCAGTTTGTTTTTGATGTTGATTCACAGGTTTACAGGTATGCAAGAGTTTGAGAAAAGTTGCAAAAGGTTGTGGGTTGAGGGGCAGATAATTCAGTCATTGAGTCTTCCTTTTATAATCTGAGAAAGAGCCGTTGGAGGAGACAAGGCAGTAAATGTTTGTGGGTGGAATAGTGTTTGCATTTAGTGCATTGTTGACTGGATATAAACAGGCTGGAATTTGCAACCCAAGTTCTAGAAGATCTTTATGGAGATGACATGGCAATGTTTGTTGAGAGATTTAACCAGCATATCTTTGTCATCAATGAAATAGAACATTGCTGTTTGGTGCTGAAGATCTTAGCTGTCAGAGTGATGAATCTCTGTTGTTGAGTTTCTTAGCTGTCAGTCTTAGCTATTAGATCTTTATTGAGTAGAGGTCATGGTTTGAGACTGGTTACATGTAATGATCTCTTTATAATGACATAACACTTGTTTTATTGGATTGGTTCTCTTATGTTTGCTTGATCATTACTATCAGCTGGATTTATCATACTTGTCATATCTTGGCTGTCAGTTGTGTATAAAACATATTTTAGATATGTTTCTTTGTCAAAACCAGACTTAACTATGTAGATACATAGTTAGGTCCTAGCATAGCTTAACAGTTGGACGTTCCCAGTTCATCCAAAATTCATCCTATTTTTCACGTTACCTTTAATTGGAGATGATGGCAAGTTTTTGGTAGAACCAATTGCATTACTGGACAGACAATTTATTAAAAAAGATAACAAGCCAGCAGCTCAAGTTCTAGTTCTGGTCAAATGCTCTACCTAAAGATACAATATGGGAGGATTGGCCAACTATTGCAGCAAACTTCCCTAAAATTAATCCTTGAGACAAGGATTAATTGAAGGGAATGGAAGATTTCTCCGTCTAATTAAATTACCTAGCAAGTGAACTAGTTTATCAATGTAGTAGTATGCAATTGTAATGATCAAATCCATAGAGACTTGTGTATGAACAATTATATTTTAATAATGCAAAATGTAACCAAGAAGGGATTTTGATTTGATTGTTTATTAACCTAAGAAGGCAAGAATTAAAGCAAGCAAAAGAATTCAAGAGAGACAAATATGGATTGGGGATTATAACAATTATCACTTTATACTATTATTTCCAAGGGGATAAAGTAGATCAATCTAATTCAAGAGTTTGTTCACAAAAGTGTAGGATTAAGATGTAGATATCTTTCCTAAGTCAATACCATTATTAAATGCTAATATCTCTATCTTTTTTATAACTTCCGCTAAATTAATATAAACATCAAGAATTTCTCATTGAATCATAAAATACAAAAACCTAGATTCATATGAATTCTGCTAGGTCATCAATTGGATCCACTCCTCTCAACCATGTTTAAATTACAATCATCCACGCTAGTCCAATGGTTCATATCCAAATATATTCAAGAAGTCAAAAATATATTTCGCTAATTCTATACAATTGATATTAAGAACAATCTTTAAAAAGATGTTGAGAAGAACAAAAATGAGAAAGAGATAGGAAGAATTAAAACCTTAACATAAAGATCCAACTGTTAATCACCCATTTCACGAACCAAGAATTTAGCCGCGGAGGGCATTAAGAAGAAAAGAAAATAAATAAATAATTTGAAAGTGTGTGATGTCACACACACTTAACAAGTCAAAGGTTGACTTAACTTAAGATTTGTTACTTTCTTTATTTTTAAGTAATTTAGGTAAATATTATTTATATTGTATTTTAATTGACTAACCTACTAACAAAATATTGGAATTATTTAGCGTTTATTTTGGTTATTTAATAGAATCTCTCACACAAGGAAAGAGTCCATACAAGGAAGGGATTGCTTGAACAACTAAAGAAAGAAAGAAGTCTATTCCAAGAGGATCTCTTCAAGCATATCAACTCCTACATTTAAGGACTCCTTGGCCTATATATACAACTGCATAACTCAGTATTTATACACGGTTTTAGACTCCATTGCTGAAGCTTAAACAGTTTTTCGAGAGCCTTTATTTGTGAGAGAGAGTTTTGGTTATTTTGTCTTCTCTTTCTTTGTGTTCTTCGTTGTAACCGAGAGCATATTTGATTTAATAAGAGAAGTTTTAGTGTCTGCAGCAAGTTGCTGTCGATAAGTATTATTTTTTGCATTTCAAATCATTTTTAATCTTTATATTCCGCTGCTTTTATCGGTGATGTTAGTGCTGGTGTGATAGCATCAGGACTAACATTAGTCGATTTTTCCTTTCTGTGCACTTCCTATCCGCTCAATTTCTTTCGGTTGGTATCAGAGCTCCACTCGATTACACTGAGTGAGATCAAAGAAAGAGGGGTCATTATGGAAGGACAATTAAATTTAAATCAATACCGTCCTCTGGTTTTAGATGGATCTAATTATGCTATTTGGAAAGGTAAGATGCGTCTCTTCATCAAATCAATTGATAAAAGAGTGGGGCTTAGTATTATTATTACATGGTCTCCTCCTAAGTTTGAATTTAAGAGTGAAGAGGGGGAAACCTTGGAAAAAAATCTTCAAACTCAAACCTGAGGAAGAATGGACCACTGCTGAAGTCACCCTTGCTAACTATAATTTCAAGGCTCTTGGTGCTATATCAAGTCATGTGGATGAACACATGTTTAGACTTGTAATAAATCAAAATGTAGCAAAGATTGCCTGGGATATTCTACAAGGTCACTGTGAGGGTGATGATAGTGTTAAAGCTACTAGGTTGAGAATTCTTATGACCAAGTTTGAAAACCTGAGGATGAATGAGAATGAGGACATAAAAAGCTATTCTGCTAAATTGAGAGAAATCTCAAATGAATGTCTCTCCCTAGGTGAGCCTATATCAAATGCTAGGTTAGTTAGTAAAATGTTATGAACTGTAACTAATAAGTTTAATATTAAAATTGCTGCTATTGAAGAAACACATGATACCACAACAATGGGATTAGATACTCTTGTGGGTAAGCTAACCATGTTTGAGATGAACACATCTATTCAGCAACAACATAAAGCTGAAAGTATTGCTCTTGCAACTGCTCTCTCCAATATATCCAAAGTACCAAAAGAGATTGAAGAAATCTCTAATGAAATAGATACTTCAAATTTGGAAACTGAAGATGTTGCCTTTTTAACTAAAAAATTTACTTCTTTTCTCAAAAATAAACGGGATAACAAATTTCCTTCTAAAACTCAAAATACTTTTGAAAAATCAAAAGAGAATACTGAGAGTAGTTTCAAGAAACCTACTAGTTTGCTAAGAATAGATTTGAAATTGTTCAATGTAGAGCCTACAATGGTTTTGGGCATTATGCCAATGAGTGTGCCCACACTCTGAAGAAAAAGAGAATGAGATTTTTTGCGACCCTTAGTGATAGTGAACACGATGATGAAACGCTGAACCTAGCTGTCATTGAAGTCTCGCCTCCTAGTCACGAACATCAAGCTGATGTAGCTTCAAATGTAGTCACACTGGTCATCACATCTTCTGAGTCTGAGGTCTACTGTCTTAATTATTCCCTTTCTGAAAAAACAGAGAATGAAGAAGTATGTGATGAAAGTTATCAAGAACTTCTTGATGCTTATGCTGAGTTATGTGCTGACTGGGAAAAACGTGTTAAAAATTGGCAGTTTTCGAAAAAGTTAATGGAAAACTCTCTACTGAAATTTCAACTCTAAAGGGTGATCTGGAAAAGATTACCATTGAAAATGACAATCAAAAGGATGCCATAACCAAACTTGAGGTCATGCTAACTAAACGTGATATTGAACTTGAGAAGACCAAATCAGAACTCGAAAAGGCCAGTAAAACTTTTGCAAAATTAAATATTGGAAAGGCTAAACTTGAGGAAATTCTGAGTATGAGAAATACTTCGAAAAATGGTTTTGGCTATGAATCCACTTTTGTGGAAAAAGGAGAAAGTTCCTCAAAAAACAATGTTTTTCAAAATCATAAAACAAATTCTAAGAAAAAGAAGTTTGTATACCATTAATGTTTTGTCCCAAGTCACATTAAACCTTTTTGTTACAAAAGAATTCATGATCTTGGAAAATCTGTTCCACATATGAGCCCCCGGATGTACTCACATCACCACTCACGTCACCAGAAATCTGGGCAGTTTGCGTGGGTGGAAAAGAAAAGTGAGGAATGCAAAGTAGTTTTCACCTCACTCAAGATCAACATAGCTAGCTCATGGTACTTCGATAGCGGGTGCTCGAGGCACATGACAGGAAATGTTGAGTTCCTAACCAATTACACAACCATAAACGGTGGAAACATGAATTATGGGGGAGGAGTCCAAGGTAAGATTGTTGGTAAGGGTACTCTATGTGTTAATCATATGCCTAAGTTAAAAAATTTCTATCATGTAGAAGGCTTAAAAGCAAATTTCATTAGTATAAGCCAACTATGTGATGACAATTTATATGTCAAATTTGACAAACATGAGTGTAATGTGTTTCATAGCACTGATAAGTGCTTGTTCACTGGAGTAAGGTCTCAAGATAACTGTTACGAATTCGGTGATAACTTATCTTGTCTTAGCTCCAAAGTAAATGATCTTGAGGTTTGGCATCAAAAGTTAGGTCATGCAAGTTTTAGGAAAATGGAAGAGTTCGTGAGATTTAATGCTGTTAAACACTTACCCAAACTTGATATTAAGCAAGTAAGTGTGTGTGGTCCTTGCCAAAAGGGAAAGTAAACTAAAGCTTCTCACAAAAAGGTTGATCAATGTTTCACTTCTGAGATATTGGAACTAATCCATACTGACCTTATGGGACCCATTGAAGTTGAAAGCTTAAGTAAAAAGAAATATTATTTTGTGTGTGTAGATGATTTTTTCTAGGTACACATGGGTCTTATATTTGAAAGAACAATCTGAAGCACTTGATGTGTTTAAGGTGTGGTATAAAGAGGTCAAAATTTTACATAGTAAGAAAGTGATTAAAATTCAGTCCGATCATGGGACTGAATATGAGAACACTTTTTTCTCTGAATTCTGTGACTCCAAAGGAATAACCCATGACTTTTCATCCCCTAAAATTCCTCAACAAAATGGGGTGGCTGAAAGAAAGAATCAAACTTTACAAGAGATGGCTCGTGTCATGCTTAGTTCTAAGAACATCTCTAAATGTTACTGGGTTGAGGCTCTTAACACTACTTGTCACATAGGAAATAGAGTCTACTTGAGAGTTGGGTCAACCATGACTCCTTATAAAATTCTTCTTGGCAAAAAACATACTCTCAAGTAATTTCATATGTTTGGATGCATATGCTATGTTCTGAATGATAGAGATTATTTATCTAAATTTGATTCTAAGAGTGACAAGGCTGTGTTCCTAGGGTATTCCACAAACAACCGTGCTTATAAGGTTTATAATCTTAGAACTAAAACTGTAATGGAATCTATTAATGTTACTTTTGATGATACTGCTGACTTGAATCTAAGAACTCTTGAAGATGAATACTCAGGATGCGTGGAAACACTGGAAGATGCCCAAAATACGGCTGAATAGAAGTAGCAAACTGGGCTGCAGAAAGATGATTTAGGTGCTGGTGTGACCACATCACGATCTACACCAGGGCAAAATGAGTCTACATCAATCTCAGAAAGTTCAGACCATGAAGTGGGGAATCTAGACAGGAACAGAGACATCCCAAGCAGGATTCAGAAAGACCATCAATTTAAACAGGTAGTTGGTGATGTAAATGATAAAGTAATCACAAGGGAAAAGCTACGGATCAACTACCGTGACCTGGCATGATTGAGTTGTACAAACTCACAGGTAAGCAAGGTAAGTTCATGCTGCTTTGTGTCACATCTTGAAACTAAGAATGTCATAGAGGCAATGAAAGATGATAATTGGATAGTTTCTATGCAAGAGGAATTAAACCAATTTGAGAAAAATGATGTGTGGTTCTTGGTTCTTAGACCTAAAGGGGGAATGTAATAGGAACCAAGTGGATTTTTAAGAATAAGGCAAATGAAAATGGGAAAATAACTAGAAACCAAGCTATACTTGTAGCCCAAGGCTGCACCCAAATAGAGGGGATTGATTTTGAAGAAACCTTTGCCCCAGTTGCTAGGATAGAGTCCATTAGGATTTTACTTGCCATTGCCTGTTATTTAGACATAACTCTACATCAAATGAATGTAAAGAGTGTTTTTTTAAATGGTGTCCTAAATGAAGAAGCCTATGTTGAGCAATCAAAAGGCTTCACTGATCCCCATTGCCCTGACCATGCCTATAAGCTAAAGAAAGCCTTGTATGGCTTAAAACAATCCCATAGAGCCTGGTATGGGAGGCTAAATGTGAGGTTGATAGGACCTTATTTATTTTGAAAGTTAAAGTAGGGATTTTAGTGGCCCAAATTTTTTTAGACGACATTGTCTTTGGATCCTCATCCAAGAATATGTTTGACTACTTTGTCACTAGTATGACTACCAGCTTTGAGATGAGTATGGTGGGTGAATTAAATTATTTTCTAGGTCTTCAAATAAAACAAAATAAGGAGGGAATATTTATTTCACAAAGTAAATATACCAAAAACTTGGTTAAGAATTTCTCTCTTGACAACGCCTCTCATCTTAAGACCCTTATGGGATCATCTTAAAAGTTCTGTAAAGACGAGGATGGTGAGGATGTTGATCCCACCTTGTATAGAAGTATAAGCTTGATGTACCTTTCAGCAAGTCATCCTGACATCATGTTCAGTGTGTGTCTGTGTGCTAGATATCAAGCTTGCTAAAAAAATTCCCACCTTAAAGTTGTCAAAAGGATCATTAGATATGTTGGGGGACTATCAATTTAGGGCTAAGATATACTCATGAGACTAATACTAATCTGGTAGGATTCAGTGACTCTGATTGGGCAGGCAACACTGATGATAGAAAGAGCACAAGCGGGGGGTGTTTTTATCTTGGGAAGAACTTAGTATCTTGGTATAGTCGAAAACAAAACTGCGTATCCCTTTCTACTGCTAAGTCAAAATATGTTACTGTGGACAGTTGTTGTTCTCAACTTCTTTGGATGAATCAGTTGATTAAGGATTATGGTCTTAAAAGTGAGATTCTAATTGTCTTTTGTGATAATCTAATTGCTATAGAATAATCAAAAAATTTTGTTCAACACTCACGTACTAAACACATTGACATTAGACATCATTTTATTCGTGATCTTATTAAGCAAAAAATCATTAGTATGGAATCAATAAGTACTGAAAAATAGTTGGCCGATATTTTAACAAAAGCCCTTGATTTTCAGAGATTTTCTACTATAAGGAAGTCTCTGAGTTTGTGTGTCAACTGATGATGTGAGCCCCTGTTTGATCACACCAGAGCCTACACCTGTATATTTTATTTCTAACAAAAAAATGTATTGCATGATGTTTCTCAGTGTGGTCACTTGTTTTTTCATCTCTGACTCGTCTCCTCTCTAAATTGTGAATTCTTCTTAAAAAGTGTTAACATCTGTTGACTCAAAATTATCCTATTGGATGTCTCTTGGTGGGTGCCAAAATCTATGGGAACCAGCTACTCCATTCGTGGTACGAAGTCATTTCAATCTGATCATAATGACATCAAGAGAAAGTTTGGGTCAAATTGACAAGATCATTCGAAAGAGGGCTATCCAAGAAAGTAAAGAAGAGTGAAAGCTACCCAAAAATCTTTCTCCACAAATAAAAAATTGGTTGGTGCATCGTAGAGGCCAAGCAAGACAAGATTTCAATTCATTGACTTTCTTAGAGGAGATGTATCCCCTGATGTGATCACATCCCATGCTACACATATACTAAGACTCATCCTTCACGTGTTTGTACATTTTGCATCATTCTTTTAGACATAAATTTGGTCAACCTGGTCCTTGGTGAAAATATTGTTCAAATCTTTTTCCTTCCTAATTAATTTGGTTAAAAGATCTTGTGCTCAACAAAATTTTTGAATCTTTTATTTTTCATGTCCATGTGTTTAGGGGGAGTATATTGTATGTGGTTTTTTTTTTTTTTTTTTTTTTTTTTTTTTTTTTTTTTTTTTATGGCAGGTATATCATCCACAAAAGGGAAAAGTAATTCAAATTCTTCAAGAATATTTTTTGATCCTTATCATCTAAGGAATTACAAGAGGTTAAGGCCTGTTATTTCTTAAACCGGTTGCCAAGGTATTTAGTTCCCTTTTTTAAATCTAAACCTCCCCTATGCGTCATTTTCCTACTAGATATTAACTTCATGTTATCACATCTATTTATCACTTATCCCCTCACCATTAACCTCCACCGGCTCTATCTTTCTCTATTCTCTGCAAATTACAATTCCTCCCTCTGTTCTCTCTCCTTTATCTCTAACTAGCAGGTTCAATGGATTCCCCGACAAAATCAGCCTCTCCAAGCACCGGCGTATCTCCTTCGTCATCCCCAACTGTTCCACTCGAAGGTGCAATTGACTTATTTGTTGATACTGAGTCTACTCCAATCTCAATGTCTCTACCTGGGGCTCACGACAATGCAATTGATGTTGATAATCCTGGTGACCTTCGGTCGATTGGGGCAATTGCCAGCATCGATAAGGGTCTAAGTTAGTCCCTAAGGCAAAGGGGATTTTCGCCCAACATGGAAACCTACTCTTCGACCTAACGTGGCGTAGCCTGATTTCTTAGAAGGGATTGACGAGGATTATGATCCCAGTGCTGACTTGAAACGAAAAAGGGGAAAGGCCTCGACAGCTAGCTCCGGCAGCTCGTTGGACAAAGCTACTCAGCCTAAACCTAGATGAAGGAAATATTTAGACCTTTCCGTTTATTCTAGTGATTCTGACGAAACCAATGCTGCTAATTTTGAAGTTGTATCTCACCAAGCTAGGTCTGATGAAGTTGATAAATTAAAGGCTTCAACAGAGGAGATTATGGATTCTGCTAGCCATGACATTGAGGAAATCTTCCCTCATGTCTTGGTTACTCCCAAAGATCTGGCAGCCTCAAAAGGTAAAAGCTCTATTCCTAATGTTGATGATGCTACTCCCTTTGCCATCACATCTCAACCATCACCTATTGTTGGGACTCTTCCCTCCGCCTGTGTACACCATGAAGAGGAAGAAGATGATGAAAACATTCCACTGCAAGCCCAAATGGATATGAGAAAGGGCAAAGGCATCTCTAGGAAATCAAAGGCTGAGGCAATTGCCTCTATTGCTGCCCAAGTCCCTCTCATAGACTCAGATGATGATGATGAGGCTGAAGATGAGACCTTCAAACTGGGGAAGAGAGGAGCTAGAAGCTGAAAAAGAAGATGCTGATGATGATGTGATCACATCAGCACCAACACCAACACCAAAAAGAAAGACCTGAGAAAGGCCCAAGCTGCAGTGATTTTGACGCCTGTGTCTAGGCGTACCACAAGATCCAACCCCCCTACAAGAACTGTAAGTACCCAATCTTCTTAAAAATATATGTCCAAGGATGTGAGTGAGAGGTTTAATTTCTTCAGATTGAAGGGTTTATTGTTGAGAGGGTTATGGACAAAACTTTTGATGATGTAGGGATGACTAGATTCCTAAAAGAAAAATGCCTCCTCTTTACTGTCTCCTACCCCTCTAGTTTCTTTCCCTCACCTGTCTCTGAGTTCTATGCCAACCTTCTCTAATCTATCCAAGACCCTAGATCTGAATCTTTTGAAAAAGTGTCCATTAGAGGCAAAACCATCTCCTTCTCTCCTACCATGATCAACTCTTTTCTCCAAACTCCAAGTCCATAGTCTGTTCCACCCATGGCTCCCAAAAATGAAATTACCAACAACATCTCCAATGGCATTGATCCCATTTGGCACAACCAATACAAATGCACCATGTTGACCTCCCTTTGTGGCTTCCTGTTTAAAATAGAAACCCTCAACTGAAACCCACCTCCAACTGAAACATAGTGACCACTGCCCATGCTGACCTGATTTATAGAATCTTCAAGGGTATAGATTTTAATCATCTAGGAGAGATTGCTTTTTGGTGCATAATATAGTTTGCAGAAAAAAACATCCTCAGATCTCCCTTTTCCCTGCTTGATTTATGGGCTTTGCCTAAAGTAAGGGGTAGACATTTTCCAAACTGATTGATTATGGGAAAAGATTGAGTCCTTTGGGATACAGCCAGTGTTGGATTGCACCAAAGGTACAATTGATCTGCCTTCAGTGTTCCCTGATGATCCAGTTATTGAAGTCAATGATGAAGAAGAGGATGATGTGGCTGATGTTGGTAATGATGTGATCGCATCTCCAATGCCACATATTGATCCAGTTGTGATCTATGATGAAGAGATTAATTATTTGGAAAAGTCTGCTATATGCAAGAGTACAGTTTTAAGGAAATGTCAAACATGAGAAACCGGTTATTGGCTGCCAAGGCAAGTATTTCTGATTAAAAAGGGGAAGCAAGTTCAAGCCAAGTATTTGTAGATATAAGTCAAGACATCCGTTGGGAGCTTCTCCAAAAAACAAGGGAGGAGAGGGACAAATCCCTTTAAAGTTTCTGTGTTATTTTTACTACATTTCAAAAACAATTTTTTGCTTTATATTTGTTTTGTTTAATTAGGAACAATGGTGATTTGTTTTGAATTATCTTATCTTTTGCAGTTTAGGGGGAGTTTTTGCTATTTCATATTTGGTCTTTATTATATGATTGGCTTACATTTTTTTTTACCAGAAAGCAACAAATCAGGGGGAGATTGAAAGATTGTGATGTCACACACACTTGACAAGTCAAAAGTTGACTTAACTTAAGATTTGTTACTTTCTTTATTTTTAAGTAATTTAGGTAAATATTATTTAAATCAGGGGGAGATTGAAAGATTGTAGATAAGTGTTATTTTTTGCGTTTCTAATCATTTTTAATCTTTATATTTCGCTGCTTTTATCGGTGATGTTAGTGCTGGTGTGATAGCATCAGGACTCACATCAGTCGATTTTTCTTTTCTGTGCACTTCCTAGCCGCTCAATTTCTTTCATAATTAAAATCTGAATTGAAATCCTTGTCTTCAACAATTATAAACCTAGAATTATGATCTGGAAGATGATACAAAACCTAGACTACTGTTGTTTATATAGTAGGGGAGAAGGTTTCCTTAAGTTGCCACAACAGTCCCTTCCAAATCCTCGCCCAATTCGGAGAAGGAGCCACGGACCCGTCTCGCCCTCATTATTCTACGCTTTCGCACTCAAGCTTTGGAAATTCAGTGTCGTCGCTCCTATTCATACCGCGTTCGCTCACCACCTTCTGTCTAAAGGGTACGACCGCTCCCATTAGAGGGGGTGCGGTCGCCCCTAGCCTTTGTTCAACTTTTTTCCTTCCTTTTTCCTCACTTTTGCTGTCCAGCCCCTATACTTTACAAAAACACTAAGAATACATCAAACTCCCAAGGATCGAGCACAAAATAGGTTCAAAAGTATGTTTTTTTATGGGTGAAAACACATCCATATGTTACGACTTAGGGTTCATAAGTAATTTGGGGGCGACCGTTTGGGGTTATTTTGATGGGTAATTCGAATAATCGCGAGCAACGTCGTCTAGCATTTAGTCTAACGATGTCATTTGGAGTTAGTAGGAGTTTATAGAGGCGTATGTTAATATTACGCGTTTTGTTTTAATTCCTTGTTAGGCTGACGTTTTGTAATTAAATGACCCTATCCGCGTTTGCTAGTGCCCATGTGCGTGATCATGACCTATAAATGTGAACGTCATGGATGAGAAGAAATAAAAAAAATTGTTGCAATCTCTCTCTCTCTCTCTAAAATTCTTTCTCCCCAATTCATCTAATTCCTCCCTCAGTTCTTTCTTCCTTACCAAGTCTGAATTCTCTCTTCTCTTCTTATCCTCATCCTTCAATTCAACCAAATTAATCTACCTGGCCATAACAAAGTGTTAATAAGAGAGTCCTAAAAGCATTAATTCCAAAAAAAGAAAATACAATGCTTAGGAATTAATATGATATGTTCACACATGAGCACACAACCACTTTTTTATTACATTGAAATTACATAATTTGCAGATCAAAGACCCAAACCTTAAATAAAACATGCATTCACCCGTGTTGAAAACAAAGGATTCGAAATGACATTATTTAGTTTCCAAATAATGTTAGTAGCCACTCTGAAGAAGTCGTGTCTTGTTACAAAGGACTCCAGCATTACCAAACAGCCCAAATTTATTTATTTTTTTAATAAAAATAATACTAAATTCCCAATGTTTTTGCCAAATAGACAAGATATTCACTCAAAGAAAAAAAAAGATATGACAACCACACGATAATTACTCACAGCAGTTTCAGACCCAAGTACAAATACGCTTGCAATGTATTATTCAAACCTATGTGCAAATCGTATTTGAGTCTCTTGCTCGATCTGCAAGCAAACGATATATTAATGTGAATTTCATCAATTTCCCTTGCGATCCTTGAGAAGTCTAGTTTCATAACCTCCACTTTCTTTTTTTTCAAGTGTATAAGGCATATGTGTACCAAGTATTTTATCCCACATCACAAAGAAGGGCTGTGCAAAGTTGTACTTCGTGCCATAAAGCTGGTGGTGAATATCGTGATAAGCTGTGGTGTTTGTAAAGAGGAGGTGGAATGGGTTCCAGGGCAGTATCAGTCCGCAATGGTCATCAATATTTTTTATTTGAGCAAAGGATAAGAAGAAAATAGAGGTTCGACTGGACATGCTCGTGATGAAGATAGCAAGAGTAGCACCACATGTGTCAAAGAGAACAACTTCTATTGGATGGGAGTACAATGCTCCAATTGCATAAGGTACAACTAGGCGGTGATGTTGAGAATGGATGTATTGGTACAAGTATTTGTTATGAAAAACAAACCTATGGACAAAATATTGCCAGGTATCCATCACCACCATTCCAACAACAAAATGTATCGCGATAACAATTAGGGAGTGTTCTTTACTGGGAGTATCACCATCATTTTTGGAAACCTGGAATAGTTGGAAAAACAAAATCATACAGTAAATAAATATATTCGTTTGTAGAGTAATTTATATTCAAAACCGGTTAAACGTGACATAATATTCAAAGTAGTCTGATTTTTGGTAAGGGAAGATGATTGATCTTAATCCATTCCCGGGATTAGGAATCAAGCATGTTCATAGTTAGAACAACTGACGAAGAAAAAAAGGATAGAAAATATAAGCTACTTACGAAGTAAACCATGAAAGCTTGAATAGCCTGTTGGAAAAGAACAAGTTTGACAACATCGGCCTTGGATACAATATTCTTTTCATCTTCATCTTTCTTTGAATGTAACCTATACTTTTCTAGGGATCCAAGCATCATATACACCCCCGAATATGACCAAAACACCATAATAGGCACAAATATAGCCAATAACTCATCGGATACCCCGAAATCCATAATCTTCAAATCAGTAATAGCATGCAACAACCAAACAAATAAACAACAAAAATATTAATAGAGAAGTTAATCGATTATCTCCATAAAGAACATTAAAAAAGTTTGTTATTAAACTGAAAGATGATGAAATTAGGGTTAAGATAGGTGGAAAGAGCCTACTTCTCAAGCTGAGTAATTGTCCACTGCTTCCGACACTTGGCAAATTGATTGGAGATAAATTCTTCACTCTAACTTTACTATCTCCGGATGTTGGAGATATTTTTTCTACCTTAATTTTAATGGATGAATTAGTACATGCATGCATCAATAGATATATGTAGGGTTTTATAGTCTTAGCAACAGTGGTTGGCATACAAAATTTAGGGTTGGGAGTGAAAGACTACAAATACTTTATTGATATTTGCATTGGAGTAAAGAAAGTGAGCATAGTGTTTGCACCTACACCTTAATCATACTAAAAGAGCACATGGAAAAAGAAAATCTCATAACATAGAATTAAAATCAGCCTTATCTTCTCTTAAAAGTACTATAGTATTTTGGAACTAATCGACCTTGTCTTCTGGAAAAGTACCAAGTTGTGACTTGTTAGGAAGTCGTATTTTGGGAAGAATTGTTATTAATCAATTATTAATATAAGAATAATCATATACAAAGCGACATATTTATTGTTCTCATTGAATATTTATTTGCAATGGATGACAACTTTTTCCAAATTATCCCATACAAGTGTTCCATGTGATATAAACTATGTGCGATGCCCATCTGAAATGCCTGCAACATTCTTTAAAATGGCATTATCAAGATCATCAAATGCAATTAAGGATCATACTCCCACTTTACCAGGATATTATATTTCATTATCATTCGTCTTTATGCTTGCGATCATAATATCATTAATTGAATAACATTTATAAAATATAATTGTAAAGAAAAAGTGTAGATCATAAAAAATGTTGGCTTTGTTAGTTAACCATTTGAGTTAGAAAAGGAATAAACTTGAACCTTTGATACATGAGAAAGAAAGAATTAAAAATAAATGTTCTAGAAATACATAATTATAATCATCGTGCTGTACTTTCCTGAATAAAGACATAATTCTTTTAGGTTAGTGACATTAAATGTATTTATTTCAATTGTACATTTGACATGATTTTTTTCTAAAATAAGTGAATTTTATAGTTAATCAATAACTTTAAAGAAAAATTGAAACAACAAACTCTTTCAACAGAATATATATGAAATTCGAAGGAAATATTTTATTTTCATCCATTATATTTTCAAGAATGTTACTGAAAGGCACTTGTTTGATATGCTAGCATTCACAAGTAATCAGAATGAGATTGAAATACTTGGAATTGATCTCAAGATGAGAGAAGTTCACATATTACATCCATAAATACTGAACCAAACAAAATAGATTGTTTCAACCACAAAAAATGTTCCATAATAATACAATTCAATCATCAGCCAGTTGATCATAGAACTCTTCTCTTTTTTGCCTGGCTGAAATGAGCACATTTCTTTCTTCCTCCAGTTCTCTTCTCATATCTGGCTCAACCCCTCTGTAATAGAACTCATTGTTCCATTCCCAAGTCATCCTCTCATCATATTTGAAGAACTTATCTTCCTTTGCTTTCAGTTGAGCCCTTGTAAGAGGCATCTGATCATTTCTTATTCTCATTGTGCCCCACAAATGCTTCTTCTTGTTCCTTGTTTTCTTGCTTTTCTTGGGCACATTGGATGGATCTGGTTGAGTCTGAACTGGGGCTTGAGCTTCAGGGGACATATGAGAGGATTGCTGAGGAGGGTTGGAAATGGTAGAAGATGGAATTATTATGGGAGAGTCTTGATCTGGGCTTGAAGGATCATCATCATCATCATCACTGTCAGAGTCTGAGGAAAGATCAATAACATTATTGGCTCTGTTTTGGCTGACAGCTATGGATTCTCTGAACTTTTTGATCTCTGGAATAGAGATCAATTTCATGAAGTGTGAGTTGTCATTGGGTGAGTTGAAGATAATGGGATCAACAGAGATGAAGGGTGAAAGATAGGGCTCAATGCCTGGATTTAGGGTTGGAAGAAAGATCTTGACCTTTTTGCTTATCAAAAGCATAAGAGCACACTTTTGTTCAAACAAATGGAGAAAAAATGATTTTGCAAGCTCAATGCACAAGGTGAAGACTAGACCTTTTGGCATAAAGAGACAGGAATTGAGTGATGGAGAGAGAAGTTGACTGAAGAGAATTTATCAATCAAGAAGTGTGTTGGGAGTGATGAATTTTGGGAAGGATGGGATTTGGTGAACAAAATTAGAAGTTGATGATGTCCTTGACACTTTCCACTCTTCATAGGCAAAGAAAACCAATCCTGCAAAGTTTCTTGCCACCACAATCAGACCATTTCTTGATAGTTCCCAGGATTTAGGATAAGTGAAAGGATTTGCAATTTCTGGGATATGAGTCACATGGGCTAGCCTTGTCCTTGCTGCCTTGATGGAAGAAATAGAGAAATCAATGCCACAGCTAAGCATCCAAGGTTCTTTCTTGGGAAGATAGGCTTGATTTAGAGTGGGAGGAATGGAATGACTTGGAGGGCTATCCGGACTGTCAAGGATAGGATCACTGTCAGACACATCTTGGCCTTGTCCAGCTAGGATTGGACTATGAGGGGAGGCTTCAACAGTTTCATTTTATGGGATAGGAGAAATTGGCTTGGGAGGAGCAGAGATATGGGTTGAAAAAGTTGGGATTGAATCAGAGGATTGACCAAGACCTTGCTTGAGGAGATCAGAACAAAATTGAGATTTTAGGAGGTTTAAGGCTGCCCTGACTTCTCCTTTGTTCAACTTTTGTTCATGAATGGTTACAAGAGCTGCCTCATTGTCTGGGGTTCCATCAAATACATGTCCTTTGCAGGCATTCATGATTGTTTCTCCCTTTGAGACAAGATTGGGATCAATTTCAACCCCTACCTTCTTAAGACTTTGAATAACCTCAGTTGTCTTATCAAGATTCCCCCTATCAGTTTCAACATTTGGGACAGGTTCATTCACAGGCTCAGTTTCAAGAATAGAAGGGATGGTTTGGGTATCTACACCCATAGCTGTCACCTTGGGATTGCTAGATGACTCTCCTGGTCCACTATTTTTCTTCATGAACCTAGACCTGAGTTCATCTATGGCTATCATTGACTCCTCTTTACTTAGAACATCATCAAGAAATATGAGAGCAGCTTTTTCAGTATCAGGGTTCCCATCCAACTCAATAGCATCAATGGCTCTCAAAATTTTGGCTGACAGTTGAGGTTGGGCAAAGAGGATATTATCATCAGTGTTCCCCCTCAAAGGTTGCTTTCCTAATGGTTAATTCAGATTGAGGATTGCTTCTATAGCTGACAGATGATCAGAGCTAGGTGTGGATGACTTGTCAACTATTGGACTGATAGTTGTGGATTTTGGAGAAGGGGAAGGGGTATTTAGTTTGGTTTTCTTGGGTTTTGGTGCTTTCTTTTCTAGCTTTCTTTTCTTTGGCAAAGATTTAGAGGGAAGGGATGAGGAAGATTGTACCTTGGATCTGGTGATGACCTGCCTGGTAGGGATAGCTGTCTGAGGTTGTTTGCCTTTATGCAGAAATTTGGACAAGTCAATAGCTGCCTGAAGCTCTTGAGGATCTATATTAGCATTACCAGCATCAGCTTGACCCATGGTGTCGTCTCCATGACTGTCAACAGCACCCCTTTCTTCATCATCTTTTCCATGGCTGTTAGACAAGGTTCTTTCACTGTCAGCCACTTGAACATCCTTGTCTTTGCCTTTTCCATGAGGTACCACAGTCTTCTTCAGCAGCCCTGTCTTCTTAACATTGGACTTAACACCCCTCTTTCTTATCCTAAAACTCACTACCAGAAACTGATGTTTTAGCGACGGAATCAACAGCGACGGAAGCATTCCGTCGCTATTTAGCGACGGAAATTATGCTTTAGCGACGGAATAAATTTGGCGCCAAATTTACCGACGGAATTAAATTCCGCCGCTGAATTCCGTCGCTAAAAATGAATATTCGACGAATATTCGTTTTAGCGACGGAATTTCAGCGGCGGAATTTAATTCCGTCGCTAAATAAAATATCAGCGACGGAATTATTCCGTCGCTGATAATTTATTTATTTTTTAATTTTTTTTAAGTTATCAGCGACGGAATTATTCCGTCGCTGATAATTTATTTATTTTTTAATTTTTTTTACATTATCAGCGACGTCGCTGATAATTTATTTTTTTTAAAAAAATTAGATTATCAGCGACGGAATTATTCCGTCGATATGATTATCAGCGACGGAATTATTCCGTCGGCGATAATTTATATTTTTTAAAAAAATAGATTATCAGGCTGACGGAATAATTCCGTCGCTGATAAATTTAATTTTTCTTCTATATACTTTCATTTGTTTAGTTTTTTTTCTATCTTTTTTTCTATAACTTTTTCTAAAAAAACCACTAATTAACAAAGGCTAAAATATTATTTTCTAGTCAATAAAAAATTTAAAAAAAAATTAAAAAATAAATATAGGGTAGTCCGTCCCTCTTTTAACTTTTCTTCTATATACTTTCATTTGTTTAGTTTTTTTTTCTATCTTTTTTTATATAACTTTTTCTAAAAAAATCACTAATTAACAAAGGCTAAAATATTATCTTCTAGTCAATAAAAAATTTAAAAAAAATTAAAAAATAAATATAGGGTAGTCCGTCCCTCTTTTGACTTTTCTTCTATATACTTTCATTTATTTAGTTTTTTTCTATCTTTTTTTCTATAACTTTTTCTAAAAAAAACCACTAATTAACAAAGGCTAAAATATTATTTTCTAGTCAATAAAAAATTTAAAAAAAATTAAAAAATAAATATAGGGTAGTCCATCCCTCTTTTGACTTTTCTTCTATATACCTTCATTTGTTTAGTTTTTTTTCTATCTTTTTTTATATAACTTTTTCTAAAAAAAACCACTAATTAACAAAGGCTAAAATATTATTTTCTAGTCAGTAAAAAATTTAAAAAAATTAAAAAATAAATATAGGGTAGTCCGTCCCTCTATTGACTTTTCTTCTATATACTTTCATTTGTTTAGTTTTTTTTCTATCTTTTTTTCTATAATTTTTTCTAAAAAAAACCACTAATTAACAAAGGCTAAAATATTATTTTCTAGTCAATAAAAAAATTTAAAAAAATTAAAAAATAAATATAGGCTACCTCGTTTATTTTGGGTTTTAAGGAATGTGTCCCGATCTTGTGAAAATGGTATACGGCTACCTCGTTTATTTTTTTTTATTTTTTTTCTATATTATAAATGACATTTAAAGTGTTTTTCATCTTTATAACCTTCCTCAAAATCCAAATGGAAATTGAGTTACAAATATGTGCCATTATTTAGGGTTCTCAGGGTTTTATGTGTCCCGATCTTGTGAAAATGGTATACGGCTACCTCGTTTATTTTTTTTAAATTTTTTTCTACATTATAAATAACATTTAAAGTGTTTTTCATCTTTATGACCTTCCTCAAAATCCAAATGGAAATTGAGTTACAAATATGTGTCATTATTTAGGGTTCTTAGGGTTTTATGTGTCCCGATCTTGTGAAAATGGTATACGGCTACCTCGTTTATTTTTTTTTAATTTTTTTCTACATTCTAAATGACATTTAAAGTGTTTTTCAACTTATGACCTTCCTCAAAATCCAAACGGAAACTGAGTTACAAATATGTGCCATTATTTAGGGTTCTTAGGGTTTTATGTGTCCCGATCTTGTGAAAATGGTATACGGCTACCTCGTTTATTTTTTTTTAATTTTTTTCTACATTCTAAATGACATTTAAAGTGTTTTTCATCTTTATGACCTTCCTCAAAATTCAAATGGAAACTGAGTTACAAATATGTGCCATTATTTAGGGTTCTCAGGGTTTTGTGTCCCGATCTTGTGAAAATGGTATACGGCTACCTCGTTTATTTTTTTTTAATTTTTTTCTACATTCTAAATGACATTTAAAGTGTTTTTCATCTTTATGACCTTCCTCAAAATCCAAATGGAAATTGAATTAAAAATATGTGTCATTATTTAGGGTTCTTAGGGTTTTATGTTTCCCGATCTTGTGAAAATGGTATACGGCTACCTCGTTTATTTTTTTTAAATTTTTTTCTACATTCTAAATGACATTTAAAGTGTTTTTCATCTTTATGACCTTCCTCAAAATCCAAATGGAAATTGAGTTACAAATATGTGTCATTATTTAGGGTTCTTAGGGTTTTATGTGTCCCGATCTTGTGAAAATGGTATACGGCTACCTCGTTTATTTTTTTTAAATTTTTTTCTACATTATAAATGACATTTAAAGTGTTTTTCATCTTTATGACCTTCCTCAAAATCCAAATGGAAATTGAGTTACAAATATGTGTCATTATTTAGGGTTCTTAGGGTTTTATGTATCCCGATCTTGTGAAAATGGTATACGGCTACCTCGTTTATTTTTTTTAATTTTTTTCTACATTCTAAATGACATTTAAAGTGTTTTTCATATTTATGACCTTCCTCAAAATCCAAATGGAAACTGAGTTACAAATATGTGCCATTATTTAGGGTTTTTAGGGTTTTATGTGTCCCGATCTGTTGAAAATGGTATACGGATACCTCGTTTATTTTTTTTTAATTTCTTTCTACATTCTAAATGACATTTAAAGTGTTTTTCATCTCTATGACTTTCATCAAAATCCAAATGGAAATTGAGTTAAAAATATGTGTCATTATTTAGGGTTTTTAGGGTTTTATGTGTCCCGATCTTGTGAAAATGGTATACGGCTACCTCGTTTATTTTTTTTAATTTCTTTTCTACATTCTAAATGACATTTAAAGTGTTTTTCATCTTTATGACCTTCCTCAAAATCCAAATGGAAATTGAGTTACAAATATGTGTCATTATTTAGGGTTCTTAGGGTTTTATGTGTCCCGATCTTGTGAAAATGGTATACGGCTACCTCGTTTATTTTTTTTAAATTTTTTTCTACATTATAAATAACATTTAAAGTGTTTTTCATCTTTATGACCTTCCTCAAAATCCAAATGGAAATTGAGTTAAAAATATGTGTCATTATTTAGGGTTCTTAGGGTTTTATGTGTCCCGATCTTGTGAAAATGGTATACGGCTACCTCGTTTTATTTTTTAAAATTTTTTTCTACATTCTAAATGACATTTAAAGTGTTTTTCATCTTTATGACCTTCCTCAAAATCCAAATGGAAATTGAGTTACAAATATGTGCCATTATTTAGGGTTCTTAGGGTTTTATGTGTCCCGATCTTGTGAAAATGGTATACGGCTACCTTGTTTATTTTTTTTTAATTTTTTTCTACATTCTAAATGACATTTAAAGTGTTTTTAATCTTTATGTCTTTCCTCAAAATCCAAATGGAAATTGAGTTACAAATATGTGCCATTATTTAGGGCTTTTAGGGTTTTATGTTTCCCGAAGTGTTCCAAAAGGACGTTTGCACGAGAATTAAGGAAAGTGATGTAAGAAAGAGAAAAAGGTTAAATATTGTGAGTATGAAAAATTAAATAGGAGAGAGAATGAGTGGGAGGAATAGTTAGGAGAGAGAATGTTGTGAGTGTAAAAGTAAAGTAGGAGACGAATGAGTGGGGTAGGAAGAGTATAAAAATAATAAAAACTTTCCTTTTTAGAAATGAGACATTTTAAATGGGACGCCCAAAAAGGAAACTTGAGACACTTCGACTGGGACGGAGGGAGTATATCATTATTATGATATATTATTATTTATTATTTAATTATTATTATTATATAATATTATTTTATATTTTAAATTATTTTTGATATTATTATTATTATGGTCATTAAACAATAAAGATCTTAGCCATTAAATATATCACAAAAAATAAAATCCAATAGTCCAAATCCAAAAGCATGACACCCTTTTTTTTAATTGGCTTACAAATTTTCACAAGGATTGATCCCCTAATCAATCTGAACCATTAATCATAAACATCCAATGGTCTAAATTCATTTTGCAAAAGTATGATACCCTTTGTTTTCATTGGCTTACAAATTTTCACATGGATTGATCCCCTAATCAATCTGAACCATTAATCTTAAATATCCAATGGTCTAAATTCATCAAAACAAAACCATTTCACAAACCATTTCACATTCTTAAATTCTTTTTATCTTTCAATTTATTTACTCACACACACACACAGTCACACACACACACACACACACACACACACAGTCACACACACTCACACTTTCTCTCTCTCACACTCTGTTTCTCTCTCTACTAATCCGGCGACCCTTCCAGATCCGGCGACCCTTCAGATCCGGCGACCCTTCCAGCTTCCTTCCCCACGACATCCCCGCCTTCTCTCCATCTCTGACTCCGCCTCCGCCTCCACCTCCATCTCCGCCTCCCCCTCCATCCTCGCCTCCATCTCCATCTCCATCTCCATCTCCGCCTCTTCCTCCACCCCGCCTCCATCTCCATCTCCGGCGCCTCTTCCTCGCCCCTCTTCTTCACCATCTTTTTCGCCTCCACCTCCATCTCCTCCGCCTCCACCTCCACCTCCATCTCCGCCTCTTCCTCCACCCCGCCTCCATCTCCTCCTCTTTCTCCATCTCCGCCTCTAACCCCAAACCTGCCGTCCCCTTGATTTCGAATTGAAAATGGGTTTTGACAGAAGAAGATGAGTTTTGAAGTTTGAGAATTGAGAATTGTAGTTGAAAGTGGGTTTTGACATTTTTTGATTTTTTTTTTTTCAAATTTGGATGGTGGTAGTGGTCATTTGCAAATATTTGATATTTATTTTTTTCTTTGAAAGATTTGTAATTAATTTTTAAAAGATTGTAATAGATGTATTTTGATATTATTAATTTACGTATCTTGATATTTGTAATTGATGTATTTTGATATTTTTCTATAGATGTATTTTTTTTAATTTATTAGTTTTTTTAAAATATTATAATTGATGTTTTTCATTTTTATCATTATAAAAAAAATTATTCAATATTGAAAAAAAAGATTTAATTTTGACATTTTTGTTTTTTTTTATTTATTGAATTATTAGCGACGGAAATTTCCTTCGGTGAAATAAAAATTAAATTAAAATAAATTAAATCAGCGGCGGAATATTCGTCATTTGAAATAAAAATTAAATTAAAATAAATTAAATCGGCGACGGAATATTCCGTCATGAAATAAAATTAAATTAAAATAAATTAAATCGGCGACGGAAATTTCCGCCGCCGATTTAGTTTATTTTAATTTAATTTTTATTTCAGCGGCGGAAATTTCCGTCGCTGATTTAATTTATTTTAATTTAATTTTTATTTCAGCGACGGAATATTCCGTCGCTGATTTAATTTATTTTAATTTAATTTTTATTTCAGCGACGGAAATTTCCGTCACTGAAATAAAAATTTAATTAAATTAAATTAATTCAGCGACGGAAATTTCCGTCGCTAATATAAAAAATCAGCGGCGGAATATTAATTCCGTCGGTAAAACCAAAATTCTACCGACGGAAATTGAGCCGTCGGAGCACTGCGACGGGCTGGTAGCGGCGGACCAGCGACGGAATTTTTCCGTCGCTGTTTAATTTTAGCGACGGAAATTTGAATTTATCGACGAAAATTTCCGTTGCTAAAACCTGTTTTTCTGGTAGTGACTTGTAGCCAATGCTACCAAATCCTTCCAATGTTCAATCTTCTTTCTTGTTTCTTCCTGCAACTTTTCTTGTGTTTCAATAAAGCTACTAGTGCTTTCATCATCTCCACCTCTCATTACAACACTTTTCTTTTGTTTTAACACAAAAGTTCTGTCATTGAAGCACTTTGTCTCTGACAGCTTTACAGTCTTCAGCCATTTCTTGTGTAGTGGAGGATTGAGCTTGGGAATCAGGACTTCAAGTATTCCACTCATGAATCTAAAGTTATTCATTTTTCCACCTTGTTTCTTGAATTTTAGAGAAGAGGTTGAGGCTGCAAGCTGGAAGTTGTGGAGTAGAACTATGCACCAGTTTGTGTCTTTAGTCATCTGCTCAAGAAGCTGCTTCCATTCATTTGCTCCCATTTGGTCAAATGAAGATTGCTTGCCATCAATGGCTTTGTTGACCACATCCATAAGTGTTGACTTGAAGATATCAGCTTTGTCTTTTACCATTGCCTTGTCCTGTACACTCTTGATGTCATGAACTTTAACACCAAAGAATTATTCATACACAATCTTCAATCTTTCTGACCCTCTATCCCAAATGTTCTTCACAGCATCTGAATTGTTTGGGATTCCATAGACCTCACTGACCAATTCCTGAGTAATGGTTATCTCAGTATTGTCAATGGTGGCAGTTATTGAATTGTCTTCCTTGTTTCTTCTTCCCACAAGGTAAATCTCTCTGCATAATTCCTCATAAATTGGTGGTCTGGCTCCCATGAAATCAAGCAGTTCATTGACCTCAAGTAGTTCTTTGATGAGTACCCCAACTTCAGAATCATAAAAGCTAGGTTTAATGAAGTAGCTGTGAGCGTCTGGGTAAAATGCTTTTGATTCTGCCATGGATGGATGAATGAATTAGGGTTGAAGAAATTTGATGGTGGATTAGAGAGGGAAAGAGGCAAATTACAAATAGAGAGTTAATGAAACAGGAGTTTTGGTTTTTACAGAGAGAGAGAGACAAATAATGAGTGGAGAGTGGGTTTTAATGAGCATTGGGGGTTTCAAAGTTTAGTAACTGTTCATATGAACAGTGATTTTTGCCCTTTCCAATGTTGAGACATTAACTCCCACAAAACACAAGAAGAACATTCTCTTTTTCAAGAATTTTGCAGGGGAAGAGATGGCTAAGGAAGTGACAATTGTGAGCAATTAACACGATTAAATCACCAAAAAATTTGCTTTAACCTAGCTGAAAAAAAACTTTGACAGTTAGGTCTATGTTGAATGATGATGGCTGTCTGAGATAGCTATGGGAAAATTTGCCTATAAAAAAATGACAATCTTTGATGAAACACATTCAGATTGTTTTATAAACATAGATGGGTAGATTTTCTTCAAAGTTCAATCCCAAAAAAATGGCTCACGCAGCTAAACAACTGGTTTTTGGGAAAAGTCATGAGGGTGATTTGGAGGGAGATGAAGGGGAGAGAGAAAGGGTATCTTTCAATATGATTGAAGGTTCAATGATGGTGAGTGACAAAGGTAAGAATAAGAGGGTGAGAGTAGAGCAGGATTATGGTATCAAGGAGATAGCTGTCAGAGAGAAGGTTGATGGTAGAGATGGAGAAGGGATAAGGCTTTTTGGGAAAACTATTAAGGTTGATCAGGGTGAGTCTAGCAAGGGAAAAGGTAAGGCAGAGAGGGTTTATACACTGGGAGAATTGGTTAAGCAAGATAGAGCTCAGACAGCCATCACTACTAGAATTTAGGGACGACTTTTGCAATTTAAGGACGGATTTGGCCATTTGTAATCCCATTTTTTCTAGTAGTGCATTGAGAGGGGCTTAGCTGTCAAGCAAAAGGTTGAGCCTGAGAGTAAGTACACAGCTGTGAGCAGGGATTCACTTTCTCCTGGAGTTGGTTTGTTGGAGGGTAGAGGTGATAACTCACTACCAGAAAAAGGTCGTTTAGCGACGGAAATTTCCGTCGCTAAAATTAAAATTCCGTCGCTAAAAATAATCAGCGACGGAAAAATTCCGTCGGTGGTCCGCCGCTACCAGCCCGTCGCAGTGCTCCGGCGGGTCAATTTCCGCCGCTATTTTTTTCTTTTACCGACGGAATTTAATTCCGCCGGTGAATTAATGGTTACAGCGACGGAAATTTCCGCCGCTATATTAATTTAATTTAATTAAATATTCATTTCAGCGGCGGAAATTTCCGTCGCTGTAATAAAAATTAATTTTATTAAATTAATTTCAGCGGCGGAAATTTCCGTCGCTGTAATAAAATTTAAATTGAAATTAAATTATTTCAGCGGCGGAAAATACCGTCGCTGAAATTATTTAATTTTAATTTAAATTTTATTACGACGACGGATTTTAATTCTGCCAAGCTGAAATCAAAAATTAAATAAAAATTAAATGATTATAGCGACGGAATTTCCGTCGCTGAAATTAATTTAATTAAATTAATTTTTATTACGGCGACGGAAATTTCCGCCATTTGAAATTAATTTATTTAATTAATTTTTCTTTCAAGCATTAATTTCGACGGAAAATTCCGTCGCCGATTCTGAAATAAATTAAAAAAATATTTTAAAATATCAAAAAACCAAAATTTTTTGTACACGATATAACATTTCAATTTCTAAAACTAAAACTATAAAAACTAAAATTCAAATACAGCGTACCAAATAAAAACTAAATACCACCGTACCAATTCGGGAGGGGAGAGGGAGGGGGGATAGGGGGGGATAGGGGGGGGGGGAGGGGGGGAAGGGGGAGAGGGGGAGGAGAGGGGTGGAGCGGGGGAGGGGGAGAGGGTGGAGCGGGAGGGAGAGAGGCGGGGAGGGGCTCCCCGTGCGGGTACCAAATGTCTCAAATGTTTACAAACAAGTATAAATTAATACAACAATGTCTAAAAAAGTCCGCAATCAACACGGGGGCCGGGAATTATCACTGGGGAGTCCGGGCCGAGACGAGCCATCAACGGCGCCAATTGTCTCGAGTCTCGCATGGCGTCGATCGTTCTCCTCCCGCATCTGCGTACTCTGCCAAAGCATCCGCAAGCTTTGCCCGCTCGCGTCTCTCCTCCTCCAACCGCGGCCTCCAGAGTGTCGACCCTCGGATCATGAAACATGGGCTGGTCAACATTTCTCCGGCACGGTCGGTCGCCGTGGGCATTGCCGTAATCCCCATCCCTAACACTCGGGCTCCTCTCCTTGGATGTCCACCGAGAGGTGACCTCTGCCAAACATCGAGCCGAAGGGGACGGGCTCGGGGAGGCGTTCCATCGGGAACAACGGCGGCTTGATATGCGGCACGAAAAATAAAACAAACAATTATAATCATATACACAATGTAAGGAACATAAATAAATTTACATATTCAAAATCACGTCATTTAATGGTAGTTTACTTACAAAGGCGTGGCATCGATCGTCAACCCATTGCGGAGGTTGATCGGTATTTGTAGAATTCCGAATATGGGTGCTAGCGTAAACATCCACAAAAGTGATATTCGGACCATACTCCTTTCCTATAAATAAAATAAGCGAGATTATTACTTTGAAATTGTATATATAAATGCAACATTTAAGCTGATTTAAAAGCATGCATACACTACATTTACACTAAAACTATGGATTTCATAGCATCAACATTGGCTCCCAGCTAACATACGTACATAAACCTATTTAAAAGCATCCATACACTACTACATTTAAATTAACATACATACCATGCGGTCGTGATGCTCGGCGACCGTGAGCGTCCCCCCGGTATGCAACGCCGCCCAGGCGAGGAGCTGCTCTATTGGCCTTGGCCTGTTCGGATACGGCCTTCGCCGCGGGCGGCTTCCCCAATATTCGCAAAATTGAGCAAACACCTCAACGGTCATAAAAGTAGGACACTGAGGGCTGTTGTCCCGCCGCGAGCCGAGCAAAGTATAATAATTTCTCTTCGTGGTACCTATAAAAAATATGAATATCTTGTAAACATATAATGATGACATTATAAAATTAAAAGAGTATAATCATTGTTAATTAAACTAATTAAGGATAGATAAATATGTTACAAATAAAATCCTTAAATGCTTGTGAGCACGCTCAAAGAAAACATATCTAGCCGTCGCCTCGCTGATGTACGGATCCCAATAATATTTAGCCTACAACATATAATGATAACATTACAAAACTAAAAGAGTATAATCATTATTAATTATAACATTTTAATAACAAACTAACATTTAAGTTTTAAATAAAAACCATTAACACATTACCCTAAACTCATCCCACGCATCCTCCTTACGCCTCTGTGGCAATTTTTCCAGTTGGGCCAAAAAATCGGTCATTTTCCCGAGACCGCCGTATTGCCCGATCTTAGTGCCGGTGGTGGGGTATCCACCTACCCACCTGCCAAGTATATTTATACAATAACATTTTAACTTAAATAATGAATTATATATAAAGCAAAAAGGAACCAACTTATATCAAATTAATGAAGAGTTACTTTTGGTCATAAAGTCTTGAGATCAGGACATATATCCTCCCCTCGGAATCTACGGTAGTGATCGAGTACCGGCCCCGAGAGGTGGAGCTAGTACTCTTGAGTGAGGGGTCAACACCATCGCTACCGGATCGGGACGGTTGCGTCCCAAGGTATCAAAGTGTAAATGGGCTTGGTCCTCTTACCCCCTTTCTACTAGAACTCATCGTACTACGGTAAAAATATTAAAATATACAACTTTAACAATAGGAAACAATATATTCACAATACATCTAAAACTTTAAAGTTCTAATAATCTAAAGCATTCACAATACATATAAAACTTTAAACTATTAATAATATAAAGCATTCACAATACATATAAAACTTTAAAGTTCTAATAATCTAAAGCATTCACAATATATATAAAGACAGCGGATATTAAAAATAATCTAAAGCATTCACAATACATATGAAACTTTAAAGTTCTAATAATCTAAAGCATTCACAATACATATAAAACTTTAAAGTTCTAATAATCTAAAGCATTCACAATACAATTTTAAACTTTAAACTATTATTAATCTTCGTCCCCATCATCATCACTGGACTCTGAATTACTACAAAACTCGAGTTCTTCATCGTCGTCTGCGGACTCGGATGAATCAAACTCTGGTTCCTCTTCCTCTTCTTCTTCCTCTTCCTCTTCCTCTTCCCTCTTCCTCTGATTCATCAATATCAATGTGCGCGAGATGACTGAGCGAGGCGGGGAGTTGGCAAATTCCACTTTGGTAAGATATCCTCCGGTTCATCAACATTTTGAGGAATATGAGTGACATCATCTAATGGATGATTAGGCGATGAAACGTTAGGTGGCACCGGCATTTCATCCTCTTGATAGGGTGCTTCTAATGACGACTACGCAGTTGTCGAGTTATGCAGGGTAGGTTGTCAATCATGCTCCTAGCCTTGGTCATCCAAACAGCCCACAATCCGGTCGGGTCGCGGACGAGGGTAGGGAGTCATGTATACTGTTGTGCTTGAGATGCTAAGATGAAGACGTCGTCGCCATTATGTCTGGACGAGTCCTTTACATCGACGAGGTCAAATATGGCGTGCTTCTTAACACCTCGCACGGCATCCCGCCAATCACAATTGAACAAGACAACACTGTTTCTACCCAAATACTCCACCTCGACTACTTCTTTCGGGACGCCATAATAATCATTCCCTATAAGCTTCACACCGCTATTCCACGTCAATTTAGAGCCCCGTAAGCTTTGGTATGAAACACATAGCCATTCACGAAATAACCGTTGTATAAATTAACGTTCAAGTACGGAGATGATGCTAAATGTCTTAACCTCGCAGCTTTGGCATCACCCGGATGTTCATCTATCTATAAGAAAATATTGTAACCAATTTAATACAATTTTAAGATTGAATGTTTAAAGAAGTGTATAGAATAAATTTGAATGAAACGAAATATTTACATATTTCCTTAGCCGGTTTGGAAATTCTCTTTTCCTAGTTGCGATGAGTTACGGAGATAAATCCTGAGCTAAATCTTCAAACATTCTGCAATAGGGTTAAACAAGGCATTTCATATGCAGGTAATTAAACATGCATAATTTAATCGACGAGGCGTAAACATAACATCAATGACTTACTTGATATATTCCCCAACCTCGTCGCAGCTTAAGAAGAACATACGTTTCGACCGCGGCAAACTCTTTAGCGGTTAACGTACGCGTACCAACCCGTTTGCCGAGGAACCGACTGTGGGATGAAAATACGAGATGTTTCCCTTAGACGGAAAACCACCATCGTAATTGCGGCCAACCCTAGTCAATCTCGTATCAACATCAGGAGGAAAATATGTTTCGACAAAGGCAACAATCTCATCTATGATAACAAATTTCTCCGAAATTGAGGCCTCGACCATGGCCCTATTGCTCATCTTCCTTTTCAATTGGCCTAGATACCTAAAAGTCATTCGTAGATTAAAACATAAATAATGTTAAAGAAGGTATATTGTTAACGCTCAAATTATTTAGAAATAGAATAAATTCAATTACCTCTCAAATGGATACATCCATCTCGTATTGAACCGGACCACCGACTCTAGCTTCGTATGTCAAGTGGACCGGTAAATGCTCCATAGAATCTAAGAATGAAGGAGGAAATATCTTCTCAAGTTCGCACAAAGTCACTACGATGCTCTCCTCAAGCTTTTTCATGTGATCAACACGCAAAGTGTGGTCGATGTTAACGCTCGGAAAAACTCACTTAACTCGTTAACGCCACCTGCATATTGTCAGCAAGAGACCCCCGAGAGCAATCGGAAGTAGCCTATCCAAAGAAAACGTGGCAATCGTGACTCTTCAAACCCTGCACTTTCCCCTCCTCTACATTGACACAGTTGCCAATGTTAGACGCGTAACCATCCGGGAAGCCTTAACTCCTTGAGCCATTTCGTGAGGAGGAGCCTCTTTTCCTTTGTAAGCACGTATTGAGCCATCGGTCTAACTGGTTTACCATTGACGTCGTATACCAAGTCTAAGGCCGGCCGCCTACATATTTCCTTAAGGTCCTTTCGAGCTTTTTCGTTGTCTTTAGTTGTTCTCTTGAAATCCATCAACGTGTTAAAAACATTATCGAATACATTCTTCTCAATGTGCATCACGTCAAGGTTATGTCGAATGAGATTTGTTTTCCAGTATGGAAGCTCCCAAAATATACTCCTCTTGATCCAGTTATGGGTAGTCCCAAACCCTTGTATTTTGGTCTTCGAAAACTTTTTCCCCACCGAGGATCGGCAATCTAGATACCTCCTCATAGACCGTGTCACCACTTAAACGAATCGGGGCCTCATCATGGTCAATCTTGTTCTTTTTAAACGCATTCTTCCGGGTCCCGAATGGGTGGTCCTCCGGAAGAAATTGTCTATGGCAATCGAACCAACATGGTTTTCCAGAGTGCGTGAGCGTGAAAGACTTGTGTCACTCATACAATACGGACAAAGCCAACTTCCCGTGGGTGCTCCAACCCGATAACATCCCATATGCAGGGAAGTCATTAATCGTCCACATCAACGCAGCCTTCATGCTGAAATTCTCTCGCTTGAAAGCATCCCACGTTTCGACCCCATCCTCCCAAAGCCGCTTCAATTCGTCCATCAAAGGTCGGAGATAGACGCCAATGTTCCTCCTGTGGTCGCTGGGCCGGGGATGAATAACGACAAGAACATGTAGGGATCACTCATACACAACCAGGGCGGAAGATTGTAGACAAGTGGCTATAACCGGCCAACAAGAGTAAGATTTTTGCCTCAGACCAAACGGATTGAAACCATCAGAGCGTATGCATAACCGTATATTTCTTGCTTCGTACGCAAAGTCAGATAAGTCTCATCAAAGTGTTTCCATGCCTCCCCATCACCGGGATGAATCAACACACCATCTTCACGCAAACTTTCCTTATGCCAACGCATTGCCTCTCGCAGAGATTTAGACGCGTAGAGGCGTTGCAGCCTTGGGAATCAACGGCATGTAACGCAACCGCATGTGGTATGTTTTTCTTGTGTTTTGAACTCCCCTCCGACTTGGCTTATATCTACTTTGTCCGCAAATTGAACACTCGTCTTCGTGAATCTTCCTTGTAGAATAGCATGCGTCATTCTTACACGCATCAATCTTTTCATAACATAGCCCAATCCGCCCAACCAACTTCTTTGTCTCATAAAAGTTTGTAACCATCTTATTCTCTTTCGGCAACATCCGCTTAATTGCTTTCATGATACGATTATAGCAGATCGGCTAATATTGCAATCAGCCTTTATGTTAAGGAGCTCACCACCTCTCCAACACACCGATCTCGCAACCCGGATAGACCTTCTCTTTGCAGAGTCCATAGCATCAATAAATTTCTTGGCCGCAGGGGTTGGGTTCTGCCGTTGGTTCTCTCGACCAATCGAAGGAAGGACCGGCCGCATCCCTAACCATATCTTCCATATTCAAAGGTGGTTCTTCATTGTCCCGAATAATAGGTTCGGGTTCGGGAGGTACATGAATATTCTCTGGGGATTATTCGCAACATTTGTGCGCAATCTCAGCTCACCATGACGGGTCCACCGTTTGTACCCAACTTCAAACCCGGTACGCAAAAGATGTTTCGAGTCTCGATCAAGCTTAGATACTTGACATTACAACACTTGTCGCATGGACACCTAATCTTACCATCCTTATCCATGTGACCGGTTTTATTTAATTGAGCAAATTCAACAAACCCCTTCAACCCTCTATAACACTCAGGATTGATACCGCGTTGATTCGGCAACTTCCGCTTATACATCCACCTACGATCATCGTTAATGTACATCACTCCCGCATTGCAATCCATATATTATACGTACACTCAATTTAATCGACGGATGAAACAAAATCGGGATGTTAATAATTATTGGATTTCATAATATATTAACAGCTTTAGAAGTAATTAACGTATTATCATTCCCTAAATTTGAATTACAAACTTAAAAGCAACACAGTATCTTCTTAAAATAAATATAAAGCTTCTAACTCATATTTAACAATATATTAACAGTGTCTTCTTAAAGTGTCTAGGAACTCGTTCCCGCCTCCCGAACTCGAATCTCTACTCTTCCTCCGCCTCGGTCCCCTGGAGGTCTTTGGTCTAGGTATGTTGAAAAAGCCGCCGAACCTCGTCCCGGCTCGGTATCGTGTGAGCCGGTGGATATATCGCCCGGTAGCTCTCGCACGCTTCTTCCCGCCTCAAGGCCTCCTCGCGAGCTATCACTTCGGGATCATTTCTCAAAGCAGCCTCTCCGAATCTCCCGTCTCTCATAATCCGCCGCAATGTCGCCAAAGTGATTTCATCGTGGTTGCTCTTGGCCTCCATGCCTCTTAATGTCCTACTGAAGAATAGTCTCGCCCCAAAACACTCTCGGCCGAGCCTCTATCATCACCGTACAGACCTTGCCGCTCCTCGTACCATGTCGATACTCGGTGGTCGAAATGTGCTACCTCTAGTATGACGGAGTAGTGGTCGTATCGGAAGAAAGCCCTCTAGAAATGCTCGCCAAAGAAATGTGTAGTCTCGAGGCTCCGCCATAATCATCGGCATTGTATTAGTCGTCAATCGCTTCTCTCAAAGTCCGAATGGTCCGCCGCGGTATCCGTACCGTCTCGCTCACTAGAGATGGAATGCAAAAGGATGATACATGTAGTCCCTAAGTCGGACAATAACCGACTCCGCCCCGAATATCTCTCATAGTCCGCAATCCCCATGCCGGAATCCAATAGTTCAGTGTTTGCGGTCTCATATCGGGCCAAGGCCAACCTCCTATGCCAACTCTCGCAGCGGCATCCCTCAATATCCCGCGCCGTCTGGGCCACCCAAGGTAATGCCGTCTCGCCCTCCGGCAAAGGGCGAGATCAAGCGAAATCTCTCATACAGCCCACAATGATAGTAACTGGGCCGCTCGAACCTACGTACTGGATCCTCCGGCTAATCTATCAATGCCGTGGTATGTCTCCGCTAGCAACAACTTGAATGATGTCCATCGCTCCTCGACTGCATTGAATATGCCGGATGTCAACTCCTCGATCACCTCTCACCGCCCGATGATCTCTAATGCCGTAGCCGGACACACTCCGATGTAGCCGCAAGTAGTGCGTGCATGTAATGAGCAACATGAATATATCTAAGGAAGTGGATAGATCAAACACCCGGGCCGGTCCGACTCAATCTCGGCTATATGAGTCAAGTCTATGAATCTATCGTCAACGACAATGCCCGATACCCGCCGCCGATAATCCCAAGAATTCGATAGTTGCTCCGTAATCGATCGTCCGTCTCGAGGAAATGCCACGCCCTCGACTCACCCACACCCGCCGCTGCTCGAAAATCCTCCATCGTTGGCACCGTATCGTTGTACGATAGGGTGAACACATGTCGCTCCGAATCCCAAAAGCACGGCAGCCTGGAGCGCATCCCAATCAATCTTCCAATCTTTTAGAGACCGATGCATGGCATGCTATACCTCCCGTCAATAAGTTTCCGGTGTTGTTTTTGGTGAAAGCGCGTGAGTTCAAGAATGTCTTGTTGAAATTGAAACTCGCGGGAAACAATTTCTCCATTGTAATGCTCCATGCTGCCTTAAATTGGGGCTGCTGGGACTTTTTACCTATTAATATTGTGAATAATTGTATCAACAAATCTTGAGCTCTAGTTCAAACTAAACTAAAGGATAATGGTGTCCCTACCTAACCACCTACTCGTCCCTTAAGTGCATGTTTGATAAACCTATCCCATCCCGAAATGCGTGATTACTATTGTGAATAATTTTAAATATTAATATTTAATTCTTTGTTGTAAAATATATAATTTTACAACGATGAATTAAATTAACATTTATAAACAAGATGAGAGTCGTTATCATCCACAACTATCAAAACCCTATCTCAGCTTAGAACAAGAAAGATAGAGCAAATAAGTTCTTGTCAGTTTGAGCAAAGGATTTTCTGTTTAATATAGTTTTTTCAGCCATCGTTCTCCTTCTAAGAATTCAAAGATCACAGCATGTATACTGTTTTACTTTTCATCGGTGATATACGGTCACAGTAAAAACAAGGTAACAAAGATAACACCTGAAGAGAAAACATCTTTCCTCCAATTTTTCAATCTTCACCTTCCATTTACCCAAGATCTCGATTGCGTAATCTTTCTCATGAGCTGGCGGTGTTGCCCTCAATCTCACGGTTGCACATGCGAAGCAACCGTGAGATTGAGGGCAACACCGCCAGCTTTCAAGCTCATGAGAAAGATTCTGCAATCAGGATCTCGAGTAAATGGAAGGTGGAGATTAAAAAAATTGGAGGAAAGTTTTGTTTTCTCTTCACTGGTGTTATACTGTTACCTTGTTTTTACTTGTGACCGTATAACACCGAAGAGTAAAACAGATTAATCGACAAGAACATGGCCGTGATGTTTGAGATCCTTAGAGAGAAGAGGACAAATAAACCGGAAAAACTCTTATTAAAATGTAAAATCCTTTGCTCAAACCGACAAGAACTTATTTGCTCTATATTTCTTGATCAAAGATGGACGGATTTTGATAGTCAGGGTGAGAAAGGCTCTCATCTTATTTATATTTTAAGATGTTAACCACCAACCACAATACCCTAAGGTGCATCTAGGGTGCCAGGATTGATATCAGCGCTCAAACGTAGCGATATTACATCACCGTTCGCGATGCCGTCAATCGCCCCAAAATGGGATCTAGAACCATACTAAGGTAGTGTGCGGTTGAATATGTTACATTATTGATACATTCACCCCCTTCCTCCCCTTTCGACTTTAAAAGACTTGAAAATTAGATATTTAGTAACTTATCTAATTGTTGCATATGTAACATGTTATGTTTATTAAATATGTAACATGTTATATTTACTAAATATAACATGTTACACCAAAGGGAAAATATCAAGTCTATTGCACAAGCATTTGGCCCAAAGATTGAAACTTTAAAAGTAGATTTACTATTATAATTAATCAAAACAAGAAAATCCCCAACCGCAGCTTTTGTATCTTCTACAAACCGAAGTTGGGGATTTTCTTGTTTTCTGATTAATTGCTAAATCTACTTTCAAAGTTTCAATCTGGACCTAATGCTTGTGCAAAAACTTGAGATTTTCCACTCCAAAGATAACCCCATGGTAGTGGTTGTACGTGATAGTAGTGGGGTGGAAAATATCAAGTTTGCACAAGCATTTGGCCCAAAGATTGAAACTTTGAAAGTAGATTTATTATTATAATAATTAATCAAAGTTTCAATCTTGACCTAACGCTTGTGCAAAAACTTGAGATTTTCCACTCCAAAGATAACCCCATGGTAGTGGTTGTACGTGATAGTAGTGGGGTGGAAAATATCAAGTTTGCACAAGCATTTGGCCCAAAGATTGAAACTTTGAAAGTAGATTTATTATTATAATAATTAATCAAAGTTTCAATCTTTGGACCTAACGCTTGTGCAAAAATGATATTTATATATATACATATATGTATATTTTTATTTTAATTTTTATTAAATATAACATGTTACATATTTGATTATGAGTACGGTTATTTATCGTTTTCTTTATAGTGGCATATGTTTTCTTCTATTCGTTAATATTACTAAATATGTAACAAACTAGGATACATAAACTGTATCCTAATTTGTTTCATATAAGGTGCATCTAGGGTGCCAGTGATTGATTTCGTGCGCTCAAACGTAGGCGACATAATCACCGTCAGCGATGCCGTCAATCGCCCCAAAAGGAGATCTAGAACTAGATGTTCCTAAATTATTTCATCCACAGCTTTTCTAACTTATTTGTTTGTAATCGAATATTACGTTTTTAAATTAATTATTACCACCATTTAGATTACGCATTATTCGTTTTTTCTTTAGCTCTTTATCAATTATTTTTGTGATTTTCATAGATACTCTTTATTCTCGCTTATGGTTCTCAAAGCACATTTTATGATTTCTGTGTACTACACCTTAAATGTTGGTTTACTTATTTACGCGACACGTATATACGTAAACCGTATCCTAGTTTGTTTCATATAAATGGATTTACAAAAATTTTAAAAATGTCTTTGACTTCGTATGCTTTTCCTTTAATGCCCTAATATGTATCCTCGTATTGGTTTCTCTACCTCATCAAAAAAAAAAAAATTGATAAGAAAAGAAGTGTATATATTATCTCTACCTCAACAATTAAAATCTAACTCACAATCACAAACTAAGTTCCCTTATAACACGGATGTTGGGAAAGTTAGGAAGAAATCCTCATAAGTCTTAACCAAACCATGAACAACTCTATTTCGTGCATTAAAATGTACTCTCAACTAACCAAAATTTTTGGTATACCAACCTTCGGTATAAAGAAAGTTTGGTACGGTACTACCGCATGCATTATGCATTTTGGTTGGTACACGGTATACAAATATGAGTTTGGTTTGTGTACCGTGTACCGAGTATATTTTTATAAAAAGCATATCATAAAGCCCTTACCTTTATCGCTTTAGGTCATTTAAGACTCCCTTACCTAGTACGAATATTGTACCACTTTATAATCATAGAGGAACCAATCCCATACTAAGTTGCTATGTTTACACACTTGCAACTTAATACTAAACTCACCCCGCCAAGCCTTCACAATAGCATGACATATACTTAACAATATAGAGTACAATAATCCAATCATATGGTATTTATACTCTTACTCAACAAAATAAACAAGTGCTACAATTATTTCACTCCCTATATGAATCAATAACTATATAGAGGTACCCCACGTAGAGGTGCAATATATTAGGCACTTATAGAGCAAATAACCCTAAATAGGTCATCACGTAGGGGTACAATAATATATAAGTAGCCCTACGCCATCACAATACAACATTAAACACTTTCCCTTTAGGGTTCAAGTTCAAAACCAAGTTTTATAACATTTGGTTCTAAGTTTTATAACCGCCTCTCAAGCATTTTTTGAGACATTATTTATGGACCTTATCAATATCCTTTTGGCCCAATTCAAACTCCATTATATAGTACTAAAGTTTTACTAAATACAGGCTCAAAAAGTGTTCAAATCCGAGTTGTTTAGCCTAGGTTCCCAATGCCTCAAACATGGACCAAGGCTGCAGATTGAAATAATACAAGTGCTGAAACCGCCTTCTAAGCAACTTTGGATCAATATTTAAAGCTCTTGCAAACACCTCTTTGGACTAATCCAAGTTCTACCATGTTGTACTAAACTTGTACTAAAAGCCTAGTTAAAGAGTTATTAAATCTATACTCATTAACCTAGGTTAAACAGCCTTGCCGAGTTGCTCACTCAAGGCAGATTTTTTCCTTCAGCCTTACCGCAAAGCCATTTGCAGCAGCTTGAACTACCCGTTTGGGACTCTATAACCTCCCTATAGCACCAATAATATGTATAAAACATGTTTAAAAAACAATTATAACCAAATCCACACCAAGAATTCAAGCCATGGCATGGAAATTGTCAAGCTATAACCAACCCAATTGCTTTTCTATTTGCAAACCCCACCGATGTTTCAAAACGTCATTTAAAAAAAAAAAAAAAAAAAAAAAATGTAAAATTAATACAAAATTACAACTTCATGGAACACACGCATACACACACAATGTAAACACTCACGTACACCCAAAATTCATGGTTGAGTACAAGAGAAGAGAGAGAAACACGGTGAGAAATCGAAACCAACTAAAATTCACAACAAATTAACACCCTATCCTCGAATTAGAACTACTTATTTGAAAGAAATCGAAACATTTACCTTGATTTGATTAGAGCAAGAGAGAGAAACACGGTGGAGAGGCGGCGGACGGATCCAGACGGCGTGGAGAGCTCGAGCGGACGGTGAGGCGACGGCGATGAGGCGACGGCGATGAGGCGACTGGCGGTGAGGCGACGGCGATGAGGAGATCGCCCGCGGCGCGAGCTTCTTCTTCTAGGCCGCCGCTTCGTCTTCAAGGCCGGGTCACAGAGAGAGATGAGAGATAGCGGGAAGAGAGAGAGGGAAATATTTGGCGTAATTGATTTCTCGAGAAATAAACTGTGTATTTAGTACTTTCACTAGCCGATGAATATTCCGCCGCTAAATATTAATTATAGCGGCGGAAATTAAATTCCGACGCTATAATTAATATTTAGCGGCGGAATATTCCGTCGCCGATAAATCCGACGCTAAACGATACGTACGCTCACCCGGATCGATGACATGGCACTCCCACCGACGGTAATTTCTCGCCGATTTAAATTCACGGAAATTTCCGCCGCTATAATAATAATAATTATAATAATAATAATAATAATAATAATAATAATAATAATAATAATAATAATAATAATAATAATAATAATAATAATAATAATAATAATAATAATAATAATAATAATAATAATAATAATAATAATAATAATAATAATAATAATAATAATAATAATAATAATAATAATAATAATAATAATAATAATAATAATAATAATAATAATAATAATAATAATAATAATAATAATAATAATAATAATAATAATAATAATAATAATAATAATAATAATAATAATAATAATAATAATAATAATAATAATAATAATAATAATAATAATAATAATAATAATAATAATAATAATAATAATAATAATAATAATAATAATAATAATAATAATAATAATAATAATAATAATAATAATAATAATAATAATAATAATAATAATAATAATAATAATAATAATAATAATAATAATAATAATAATAATAATAATAATAATAATAATAATAATAATAATAATAATAATAATAATAATAATAATAATAATAATAATAATAATAATAATAATAATAATAATAATAATAATAATAATAATAATAATAATAATAATAATAATAATAATAATAATAATAATAATAATAATAATAATAATAATAATAATAATAATAATAATAATAATAATAATAATAATAATAATAATAATAATAATAATAATAATAATAATAATAATAATAATAATAATAATAATAATAATAATAATAATAATAATAATAATAATAATAATAATAATAATAATAATAATAATAATAATAATAATAATAATAATAATAATAATAATAATAATAATAATAATAATAATAATAATAATAATAATAATATTATTATTATTATTATTATTATTATTATTATTATTATTATTATTATTATTATTATTATTATTATTATTATTATTATTATTATTATTATTATTATTATTATTATTATTATTATTATTATTATTATACCCTAGCTATTACCCTATACCCTTTACCCTATACCCTATGCCCTATACCCTATGCCCATATACCCTATACCCTATGCTCCTATACCCTATACCCTATACGCCTATACGCCTACGCCTCTACGCCCTACGCCTCCCCATGCCCTATGCCTCCTATGCGCCTATACCCTACGCCTCCTATGCCCTATGCCCTAGGTATCACCCTACGCCCTACGCCCCTACGCCTCTATAC